>OY804588.1:50892887-51492887 GCA_963680875.1 Bathymodiolus brooksi
TAAAAACGACAAGAGCTGTATATGTACTACATGGATTAAATGGTGCCGTCCTGTACAAATGACAAGAGCTGTATATGTACCACATGGATTAAATGGTGCCGTCCTGTACAAACGACAAGAGCTGTATATGTACTACATGGATTCAATGGTGCCGTCCTGTACAAACAACAAGAGCTGTATATGTACTACATAGATTAAATGGTGCCGTCCTGTACAAACAAAAAGCGCAGTATATGTACTGCATGGATTAAATGGTGCCGTCCTGTACAAACGACAAGAGCAGCATATGTACTGCATGGATTAAATGGTGCCGTCCTGTACAAATGACAAGAGCTGTATATGTACTACATGGATTCAATGGTGCCGTCCTGTACAAACAACAAGAGCTGTATATGTACTACATGGATTCAATGGCGCCGTCCTGTACAAACGACAAGAGCTGTATATGTACTACATAGATTAAATGGTGCCGTCCTGTACAAACAACAAGAGCAGTATATGTACTGCATGGATTAAATGGTGCCGTCCTGTACAAACGACAAGAGCTGTATATGTACTACATGGATTCAATGGTGCCGTCCTGTACAAATGACAAGAGCTGTATATGTACTACATGGATTCAATGGTGCCGTCCTGTACAAACAACAAGAGCTGTATATGTACTACATGGATTCAATGGTGCCGTCCTGTACAAACAACAAGAGCTGTATATGTACTACATGGATTAAATGGTGCCGACCTGTACAAACAACAAGAGCTGTATATGTACTACATGGATTCAATGGTGCCGTCCTGTACAAACAACAAGAGCTGTATATGTACTACATGGATTCAATGGTGCCGTCCTGTACAAACGACAAGAGCAGTATATGTACTACATGGATTAAATGGTGCCGTCCTGTACAAACAACAAGAGCTGTATATGTACCACATGGATTCAATGGTGCCGTCCTGTACAAACGACAAGAGCTGTATATGTACTACATGGATTAAATGGTGCCGTCCTGTAAAAACGACAAGAGCTGTATATGTACTACATGGATTCAATGGTGCCGTCCTGTACAAACAACAAGAGCTGTATATGTACTACATGGATTCAATGGTGCCGTCCTGTACAAACAACAAGAGCTGTATATGTACTACATGGATTCAATGGTGCCGTCCTGTACAAACAGCAAGAGCTGTATATGTACCACATGGATTCAATGGTGCCGTCCTGTACAAACGACAAGAGCTGTATATGTACTACATGGATTCAATGGTGCCGTCCTGTAAAAACGACAAGAGCAGTATATGTACCACATGGATTCAATGGTGCCGTCCTGTACAAACGACAAGAGCTGTATATGTACTACATGGATTAAATGGTGCCGTCCTGTAAAAACGACAAGAGCTGAATATGTACTACATGGATTCAATGGTGCCGTCCTGTAAAAACGACAAGAGCTGTATATGTACTACATGGATTAAATGGTGCCGTCCTCTAAAAACGACAAGAGCAGTATATGTACTACATGGATTCAATGGTGCCGTCCTGTACAAACGACAAGAGCTGTATATGTACTACATGGATTAAATGGTGCCGTCCTGTAAACACGACAAGAGCTGTATATGTACTACATGGATTAAATGGTGCGTCCTATAAAAACGACAAGAGCTGTATATGTACTACATGGATTCAATGGTGCCGTCCTGTACAAACGACAAGAGCTGTATAAGTACTACATGGATTCAATGGTGCCGTCCTGTACAAACGACAAGAGCAGTATATGTACTACATGGATTAAATGGTGCCCTCCTGTACAAACAACAAGAGCAGTATATGTACTACATGGATTAAATGGTGCCGTCCTGTAAAAACGACAAGAGCTGTATATGTACTACATGGATTCAATGGTACGTCCTGTACAAACGACAAGAGCTGTATATGTACTACATGGATTCAATGGTGCCGTCCTGTACAAACTACAAGGGCTGTATATGTACTACATGGATTCAATGGTGCCGTCCTGTACAAACGACAAGAGCTGTATATGTACTACATGGATTCAATGGTGCCGTCCTGTACAAATGACAAGAGCAGTATATGTACTACATAGATTCAATGGTGCCGTCCTGTACAAACAACAAGAGCTGTATATGTACTACATGGATTCAATGGTGCCGTCCTGTACAAATGACAAGAGCAGTATATGTACTACATAGATTCAATGGTGCCGTCCTGTACAAACAACAAGAGCTGTATATGTACTACATAGATTAAATGGTGCCGTCCTGTACAAACAACAAGAGCAGTATATGTACTACATGGATTCAATGGTGCCGTCCTGTACAAATGACAAGAGCTGTATATGTACTACATGGATTCAATGGTGCCGTCCTGTACAAACAACAAGAGCTGTATATGTACTACATGGATTCAATGGTGCCGTCCTGTACAAACAACAAGAGCTGTATATGTACTACATGGATTAAATGGTGCCGTCCTGTACAAACAACAAGAGCTGTATATGTACTACATGGATTCAATGGTGCCGTCCTGTACAAACAACAAGAGCTGTATATGTACTACATGGATTCAATGGTGTCGTCCTGTACAAACGACAAGAGCAGTATATGTACTACATGGATTAAATGGTGCCGTCCTGTACAAACAACAAGAGCTGTATATGTACCACATGGATTCAATGGTGCCGTCCTGTACAAACGACAAGAGCTGTATAAGTACTACATGGATTAAATGGTGCCGTCCTGTAAAAACGACAAGAGCTGTATATGTACTACATGGATTCAATGGTGCCGTCCTGTACAAACAACAAGAGCTGTATATGTACTACATGGATTCAATGGTGCCGTCCTGTACAAACAACAAGAGCTGTATATGTACTACATGGATTCAATGGTGCCGACCTGTACAAACAACAAGAGCTGTATATGTATCACATGGATTCAATGGTGCCGTCCTGTACAAACGACAATAGCTGTATATGTACTACATGGATTCAATGGTGCCGTCCTGTAAAAACGACAAGAGCAGTATATGTACCACATGGATTCAATGGTGCCGTCCTGTACAAACAACAAGAGCTGTATATGTACTACATGGATTCAATGGTGTCGTCCTGTACAAACGACAAGAGCAGTATATGTACTACATGGATTAAATGGTGCCGTCCTGTACAAACAACAAGAGCTGTATATGTACCACATGGATTCAATGGTGCCGTCCTGTACAAACGACAAGAGCTGTATAAGTACTACATGGATTAAATGGTGCCGTCCTGTAAAAACGACAAGAGCTGTATATGTACTACATGGATTCAATGGTGCCGTCCTGTACAAACAACAAGAGCTGTATATGTACTACATGGATTAAATGGTGCCGTCCTGTAAAAATGACAAGAGCTGTATATGTACTACATGGATTCAATGGTGCCGTCCTGTAAAAACGACAAGAGCTGTATATGTACTACATGGATTAAATGGTGCCGTCCTGTAAAAACGACAAGAGCAGTATATGTACTACATGGATTCAATGGTGCCGTCCTGTACAAACGACAAGAGCTGTATATGTACTACATGGATTAAATGGTGCCGTCCTGTAAAAACGACAAGAGCTGTATATGTACTACATGGATTAAATGGTGCGTCCTATAAAAACGACAAGAGCTGTATATGTACTACATGGATTCAATGGTGCCGTCCTGTACAAACGACAAGAGCTGTATAAGTACTACATGGATTCAATGGTGCCGTCCTGTACAAACGACAAGAGCAGTATATGTACTACATGGATTAAATGGTGCCCTCCTGTACAAACAACAAGAGCAGTATATGTACTACATGGATTAAATGGTGCCGTCCTGTAAAAACGACAAGAGCTGTATATGTACTACATGGATTCAATGGTGCCGTCCTGTACAAACGACAAGAGCTGTATATGTACTACATGGATTCAATGGTGCCGTCCTGTACAAACTACAAGGGCTGTATATGTACTACATGGATTCAATGGTGCCGTCCTGTACAAACGACAAGAGCTGTATATGTACTACATGGATTCAATGGTGCCGTCCTGTACAAATGACAAGAGCAGTATATGTACTACATAGATTCAATGGTGCCGTCCTGTACAAACAACAAGAGCTGTATATGTACTACATGGATTCAATGGTGCCGTCCTGTACAAATGACAAGAGCAGTATATGTACTACATAGATTCAATGGTGCCGTCCTGTACAAACAACAAGAGCTGTATATGTACTACATGGATTCAATGGTGCCGTCCTGTACAAACAACAAGAGCTGTATATGTACTACATGGATTCAATGGTGCCGTCCTGTACAAATGACAAGAGCAGTATATGTACTACATAGATTAAATGGTGCCGTCCTGTACAAACAGCAAGAGCTGTATATGTACTACATGGATTCAATGGCGCCGTCCTGTACAAATGACAAGAGCAGTATATGTACTACATAGATTAAATGGTGTCCTCCTGTAAAAAGGAAAAGAGCTGTATATGTACTACATGAATTCAATGGTACGTCCTGTACAAACGACAAGAGTTGTATATGTGCCACATCGATTAAATGGTGCGTCCTGTACAAGCGACAAGAGCTGTATATGTGGAATCGTTCAGAAGACACACACTGTTGCAATATTTGGTATGAAAGGGTATATAACTTCTGTTCAATATAACTAGTTCAATACGGTACTGTTTAAAATGTCATCACAGACCACAAATGACTTATTCTCATCAACTGATCAAATGTGACATCTGTCGTATTATTGCTTAACGCCATGAGCATCATCAGCTATTTCCTAATACCCATCATACCTTTGCATGCGCGAATGTACTGAGATTATAGCATAATTAAATGTTTGTTTTGAAGATATAGCTGGCATTACAATATCTGAAGCAGCTGTGGTAGGAATAGTAATAGGAAGTCTAGTAACGATGACCGTTCTTGGTGTGACGCTAGGTGTCACTATATACGCATGCGTTGTAAAGATATATTATCACAAAAACAAATCAATCATCAGTGAAAGTTATGACACAAATCCGGACGCTTCATTTTACTCCTCCAGGAATTTGTAATCAAATTCGTCTGTAAATGTGACTCCAAGGTGGATAGCAATGTGGGATGCGCTTAGAATGTCCAATTATAACCCAACATTTCAACCACAGAATGAAAAAGTGAAAGAAGTTCCGAAATGGATTCGAATGGTTGACGACTTTGAAAAATCAGGTCACCTATAAAATTATTAGGAAGATGTTAGACATAAAGAGAAAAAACGCTCCAAGAAAAAAGAAACCAATATTAGTGTGAGGTCCTTTGACTACGAAAATGTTTAAAACCTGAACAGTATAGGTTAGAGTCTTGTATATTTCTGGTATTATGTAGCAAATACAAAACGAAATTTTAAAGACTGTCTGTCATTAGAGGTTTTATTTTCGAATGTGTTCTCGCTATTTGTTTTTTTATGTCTCGTTCATCTTTATCATTAGTGATGACTTTGATAAGCGTCACAGGTAAATGTATTAACTTAGTTCACCGGATGATCATTTCATTCTTGATATACACACCAATTCACGATTCCAGTAAGCTGTTTGAGGCATCTGGTCTTACTCCTGCTTTTTTTGTCCAACGTCCTGTGGTTTTTTTTATTATTTTATTTACCCTTATGTATATGCTATGGATTCTTTACGACGAACCACGAACTTCATTACCCGGGAGGCATAAATATCCTTACTTCCTTACCACCAGGACACGAGATGCAGTCCCCAGAGAAGCATCAATTTAGCATAGGAAATAATAAGTAGAACATATAAACACAAGAGCAATTGTCTATGAATATCTTACACGATACCAATGCACGAATATTGGTTCCTACGACAATACATGAATCAACAATATGCAGTACTATGGAATGGACGAATTTGTAAACGAAGAGATCATTACTGACCATCTGCAGGCTACCGGAAGGTAATAGTTTATATTGATTGGGTTTTGGAACTGTTCCGACAGTATGGGTTTTTAGTGTTCATTCTTATTACTCCTTGGCATATATGATAACAGTTTGTTTTAGACAAGTTTTTTACTTTCATTTGGGTATTTTTTTTAATACATATCTGGCGAGTTCAATTGCCCTTTCCCTTCAGACCTCACCCCCTGTGTTTTATTGCAGTTCGTTTTCATCAATCGATAGTTTTTGTGAAATGTTTTGTAGATTATCGTTTGTTTTTTTTGTCCTTTTACTCTTTGTCATTGTATTGTCCATAATCAGATTTACGACTTCTGAATACCCTTTTGTATATTCAATAAGGGTAATAACAAAATTACCGAACTCCGAACAATCTTACAAAGGGAAAGTCAAAACTCATAATTATATAAACAGACAAAATTAGTCAACAACCGAAAAACTGTGAAAACCGTAATGACCCTGACTTGGTACAGGCATTTCTAAAGAAATGGTGGGTTGAATCAGATTTTAAAGCGCCAAACTTCCCGCTCTCATTACGGTTCAAAGGTTCCGGCTGTCACTATAACAGTATTTAAGCAGTACCATATTCGGTGACGTAAATGTCAAAAATATTTTTACGTCACACATATATTCAAACCATTGGCTTGGCCATTGTACTGTCTGTTCTTTTTTATGACTTAATATTACCCCTATGGTGGTATCTCCAGACTTTTTGTCATTGTGTTGTGTTGTCCATCCTCAGATTTACGACTGATGATTACTACTTCGGTATCATCAAACTTTTCGTAATATTTGAATCGTTGACAGTTATCTATACATCTTCTTCCCCAATATTAAATTATACTTATCCTGTTTAAACAATTCAATGATCAGCAACCTCAAGAATAAAAAGATAAGAATATCAAATAAATCAGAATGGATATGGAATCTATTATTTATAGGAAGAGAAGTAAGGCTTAATGAAAGTGTGATAGGGTGAAAAGTTCAGGTTTATGTAGAAGTTCTATAATATAAAAGTATACTGCTTGTCAAAGGCTTAGACACAGTCAGTCTTATTTAATATTTGTTGGTTTGGTTTGGCTTATGATGTTTAACGTCATTTTCAATAACATTTCAGCTATATCGTGGCGGTCAGTTTTATTGGTGGAGGAAACCGGAGTAACAGGAGAAAACCACCGACCCGCCTCAAGTCACTGACAATGTTTATCATATATTGTTGAATGCCGACCTTTTTAGGGTAAATTCAATTAATGCCGTCTGTGGATGGGTAATAGAGGATGCGATTCACTTTTTTCTAGAGTGTTGTTTATATGTTGAATCTCGTGAACAGTTGACAAATAATCTGCAATTTCTTGACAGTTTACTTATTGAAACTTTTCTATTTGGCGATGATAGCTTATCTGAGGAACAATATGCACAAATATTCAAATCAGTGCAGTTGTACATCAAGCAAGCGAAAAGTTTTACCCACAGTGATCACACTTCATATATTAAATTTAACTATTTTCTTTTGTGCACATTTTCTCCATTGTTAATTTACCCCCACGAATATGACAATTCTGTACTGTTATAACTCAATATATTATATAATTTCAAAAAAAAAATTCTCTTTTTTTTCTCAATGTTGTTATAAAATGTAATTCTTATTTATGCATTATTATTACTTGCTGGTGCATGGAATATAAAATTGTATGTAAATATCTGGAGAGGACCTTTGTAAGTTGGAATAACTTGTGTCCGATCCAAATGTTATATGGTTAACAATAAAATACGTTTAATCTAATATAATGTTGTATCGAGTACACCTTGTCTGAGCAGGATTCGAGCTCACGTTAGTTGAGATATGCACTGATTACACAGGTAGTTGTAAATCCAACTACTATGCGATCCCGACTACGGAGGCCCCCTGATATTTTTTTTAATATGTAGGATAAGTATTTGTGATTTATTTTTAAATGTGATGTGAACACAATTCCGAATATATTGGATAATATTCATAATTGCACCTAGACGCAATATAAATTAATACTGCTCACTAGCCAAAATAATGGTTCTGCTGTTAAATGCCGCATGTCATCGCATTTGAGACGGAGTTTATTCATTATACTCTGCAAATAAAAACAGTAGAAAATACAGTCCATGACTTAACATCGTGTTTGTAACAAGCGTAACACGACGAGTTCCACCAGTGAAGCAGAAATTACTTACCATTCTGGAGCACCTGACTGCACTCTCGGTTTTTAGTGGGGTTCATTTTGCTCATTCTTTGCTTCTCTGTGTAGTGCTTTGTATACCATTAGTAGTCATTTTGTGGGGTTTTTTTGCCATTATATTGTCTGCCCTTCGATTTACGGCTTCTTCTAGTTACCAGGGGGTCGTCGTGGCCGTGATCGTATGGTAGTTGGATTTACAACTACCTATGCAATCAGTGCCTATCACCACTGATGTGAGTTCGAATCTCGACCAGGGCGAGGTGTACAACATTATGTAATAAAATTTGTCAGTGACTTGCGATAGGTGGATTGTTTTCTCCGGGTTTTCTGGTTTCTTCCATCAATAAAACTGACCGCCACGATATAACTGAAATATTTTATTTTTTTATTTTTTTTTAAATATATTTTTATTTCCTAAATATAACAAATAGGGATGGGACACAAGTTTTTCCAACTTATGAAGTCTTCTCCCGAATACAATTATTTACAATATGTATTAGAATGCACAATGAAACAATATGATACGTATATAATATGCATAGAGATAAATAAACACAGAATGATTATATGCAAAAACATAGGTAGACAATATACGAAAGAAAAGAAATAAGAATAAATACTTTTGGAGATGTGTGTTGGTTCTTTAGATCATTTAGACAATTGTAAATCTTTTGGAATCTTTAATATATTTAAAAGTATGCTTAAAAATAATTGTATTTTCTTGATATGTTTGGAAATCACTTCCTTTTGTCAGTAGTTTTACATCAATATTAATGTTAGAAGGTAGCCAATTAAGACTATCAAATAATATTTCCCTACTATCTGTAAATGTATCATAATCAAAAAAGAAATGGTGAGAATTTTCACATGGTACGCCACAGTTACAGGAAGCATTTGATAAAATTGTAACTTTGCATAAATCGTAATTCAAGAAGGATGCATTGCAACGAAGCTGTGTTAAAATTATATTCAGTTTTCTAGGATCATCAGAATAGTGTCACAGAATTGGCATTGAGATTGAACTGCGGATTGCCTTTTTAAATTTAGATAATGTGTCAAGATTACGCACTGAAAGAATAAGTCTATTCCATACCCTTACTGTAGCTGGGACGAAAGAATTTCTGGTTAATGAAAATCTACAGAATGAAACAATACTATCGTTGTCATTTCGAAGAGGATAAATAGTCGTACTTTGGATTGTTGGGGGATAAGATCGAGTAAATATGGGGGTGTGCTACCGTTTTGGATATTATAGAATAATTGGAACTTTCTCCAAGTTCTTCTTTCTACCAATCTCTCCCAGCCAGTTTTTCTATATAGATATTCTGTGTTGGTAAAGATTGGAAATCCGGTGATAATTCCAGCTGCCTCCAATTAGAGACACCACAGATATCCCAGACCTCACAAGCATATTCAAATATTGGTCGAATGTAAATCAAGTATAATTTTCTAAATTTTGTTTATTTAATTTATATTTCAATTTACACAAAACACACATGTGTTTGGAGACACTTTGTATTAAATTTTCTACATGTTTATTCCATTTTGCTTCCTCACTAAATGTTATCCCCAAATGTTTATGGTCTAATGTAAGTGGAATTAATTTTCCATCAAAATAAAAATTAATATTTGTTGATATTTCTACATTTTTAAAAAGCATTTCAGTTTTGTCTGGGTTTAAAGACATCAACCATCTCTTTGAGCAGTCACCAAGTTCATGTAGATCATGATTTATGACATATTTTATTTGAGCTTCATCTTGACTTGCATAGCCAAGCGAAGTGTCATCAGCAAATAAACGGCTTAAGGAAAGAGGTTTATCACCAATGTCATTAATGTATACCAAAAATAACAGAGGGACAAGGACAGACCCTTGGGGGACCCCAGCAGACACATACACATATGAGGACGATGAATCTCTGTTTACTACTTTTTGGTGTCTATAATATAAATAATTTTCAAACCATCTTAGTAAATTCCCTTTTATTCCATAACAATTCATTTTGTGTATCAGACCTTTGTGAAGCAACATAGTTTTTTTTTCAAGAGAGTTTAAAATAGTATTATATAGTTCTATTATTTGGTGTACTGAGGAATGCTTAGGCAACAAAACATATTGGTACTGGTAGATAAGCTTGTTTTGCATTAAATGGTTGTATACGTGTTTGTATATAATCCTTTCTCCCATTATTACGGCGTTTTAACCCCGCTGAACCAGTGGTGGACAAATCTGTAATCCTCTAGAGGATTAAAATGTCTCGTGCCTTTCCCTGCATGTTGTCAAATCGGTAATTGAATCGGATTTTGAAAACAATTCGTGTTAAATAATGGGAGAAACAATTTCTCCTTCAGTTGCCCATGTGGGTTACGACGGCTTGTGGTTAAAAATTTTAATTTAACTCTCTTGAGTGGAGAAATATCGTAACCCACGGGCAACTGAAGGAGAATCTATATTTCCATTACTTTTCCGACACAGCTAATCAGTGATATTGGGCGGTAATTTGAAGGTAAAGAAGTATCACCTTTTTGACAATTTGCCGTGACCTGTGCATTTTTCCAACTAGAGGGATACTTATATTGACAAAGAGATTTGCAAAAAATAATTTGTAGTGGGATGGCTATCTTTTCAGGGGAAATATTTAACATTTTGTGACTAATTTTGTCGGGTCCAGAAGCTTTGTTTGGATTAATAATTTTTAAAATATCTACAATTTCACTTATGGTTACAAAAATCTCATTTATTACATTATTAGTTTTTATATCAAAGTCTGGAAGAGGCATGTTCTCCTCCTCCAACTTCGATATAAGACTAAAGTATTTATTTAGCAAATCACACTTGTCTTCATCTCCATACACAATATCGTCGAAGTTTTCATCATTCATAGAATATTTAAGAGGAGGAATACAGTTGCTTCCCTTATTTGATTTGATAAGCATTTTCATAATTTTCCAGTATGTTTTTGGGTTGGATGAGTTTTCTAAAAGAATGCAAACTAAATTATTTTCAAAATTTTCTTTTACATTTTTTGTTCATGTTATTTACTTTATTTCGCTGTTTTTTATATAGTTTAATATCCCTTTCCCTGTGAAATTTCAAAACATTTTTTCTTAGGCGAATTTCTTTTCTTTTCGTATTTGATTATTAAACCATGGCCTAACGTTATTCCGAATAGTTACTATTTTTGTCGGAATACATTCTTTCGCTATTTTTAGGAAACATTTTGTAAATTTTTCGCACATTTCATCAACTCATTCAAGTGGTCAAGTTTTTCATTCCAGTTAATTTCTATTAATTTTTCTTCAAATTTTTCGTAATTAATTTTTTTATACTGCCACATTTCTCTTTTAAATGATCGAGAGATATTTTTGGAACATTGAATAATTACAATTGAGACATCATGATCACTAATAATATCAGGTAATTTAGAAATATCAGAAAATACATAATTAATTGTGTCACTTACTATAATGGGATCTAATAATGTTCTACTATGATTTGTTACACTTGTTGGTTTCTCTATTACATTTTTTAAGTTAAAAAGTCTCATCGCATCAATCAATTTGTTATTGTTTAAAGACATAAGTTCAGAATTCAGATCTCCGTAGATCACAATATGTTCGTTGACTTAATATGCTAAACCTATAGCATGATTTAAGCGTGCTCAGTATTCAGAGTCGATCCATTCAGATCGATATGTATTACACAAAGAAAAGAGTGAACTTTGCCATGAACTTCAACCCAAATCGCTTCATCTATATCATTTTCAAGTTCGTGTTTCCTGCAAATGCCGATGTCTTCCTTTGAGTAAATAAGTAATCCGCCACCAGAATTAGTACGATCTTTTCGTTGAGGATTTTTCTCAAATGAATCGAGTTCAATATCTCTGTTTTCAATGCTGTTGGCAAGATGTGTTTCAGTTAAAACTATAATATCGAATTCATCAACAAAATTTTGGAGAAAATTTATTTTATTTCTTATACTTCGAATATTGATATTGCATATGGATATGAATTTATCAGATAAAATATCTACCTCACTCAACGGTGTACTCGATATATAAGCAGACTCAGGTTCAGGATTGGATTCAATATTGCCAATCAATAATATAAAATGTAAAACAAAAAGGATGAAGGCAACATTAACTTTTGGATTTAGACTTTAAAGGATTAAAAGTAAAGCAAATAGGAAGGAACATCGTAAGTTAGTAATTAAGATATCATGAAAAGGGTCAGGGCGAGAATCATAGCATATATTAAGACTCGTTTTACAGGCATGAAACAGTCCGATAGCCGCTCTATAAGCATCTAAGTTGTTACCCATTTGGTTTTTTTTTAAATGGCTGTATCATTTGCTTCCTGGCTATGCAGATGTTTCGCCGATCCAGAACCAAACACATCTCCATGTGTATTAAAAATACCAAAAAAATAAACACTTGTGATCTAGAAAAAAGTAAGATCACAAACAGAAATACTACATAAAAACAGTTTGGAAAATGTACAGGTGATTGAATTGTCATTGAATGAAAATATTCGAAAAAATAAAATGGGAATGATACATAAAGGTAATAACAAAATTACCGAACTCCGAACAATCTTACAAAGGGAAAGTCAAAACTCATAATTATATAAACAGACAAAATCAGTCAACAACCGGAAAACTGTGAAAACCGTAATGACCCTGACTTGGTACAGGCATTTCTAAAGAAATGGTGGGTTGAATCAGATAGTCATAGCTAAATCTATATGACATCCTTTATGTGGAGAATGAGGTTATCTCCTCACATCATGGGTGACTTATGTGTCGCCGTATATGAGATGATAAATTCATTTGAGAAAAAGAAATATTGTTGAAAGTGGAGTTCAACACCACCAAACAAACAAACAAACATCTTCTCACTACCCCTTTGGTATCTTCAATTTGTACTAAACAAGTAAACAAATGTCAACTGTGTACATACGAAGGTATTTGGCACATAATGGTGTACAAAATAAATAGTGCTTAAGACAAACATTCTCGTCATACATACAGCAATATTTGGATATTCTGATACAAAAATGTCATACAAATTATATAAAAAATATAAACATATGATGTTAGGACTTGCATGAAGGTATATAAAATATACAGTAAAAATATACACGTAGTTATACTGGTACAATGACCATGTTTTATCTAACTGTTCTAGGTATTACATGCCATAAAATGTTTCCATAACAACAGAATAGTCAAATGTTTGAAAATAACACTTGTCTCCTATTTCTACTTGAAATGAGTCGGGGCCGTGATCGTATGGTAGTTGGATTTACAACTACATATGCAATCAGTACCTATCACCACTGTTGTTGTGAGTTCGAATCACGACCAGGGCAAGATGTACAACATTATGTGATAAAGTTTGTCAGTGACTTGCGACAGGTCGGTGGTTTTTTCCCGGTCCTCCGGTTTCCTCCACCAATAAAACTGACCACCAAAATATAACTGAAATATTGTTGAAAGTGGCGTTAAACCCCATCAAACAAACAAAGCAAACAAATGAAATGAGTCGAATAGGGGGATAACTCGAACAACATCCAAGTGCACAAACATGTTTGCTATAACAGAGAGGAAGAAATCAAAATAATATATTTGCAATTTATGTTCACTGTTTACCATGGTCGCGATCATATGGTAGTTGGGGTTACTATCGACATATGCCATCAGTGATTGCAACAACCATGATGCGAATTTCATTAATAACCGACCGAAAATAGGTACACTCTATACAACTTCATCTCGCATGACATTTATGCACCTACGGCATGTTGTGTTTTTTCGATTTCCACTAACCGTTAATCCCAACATAGATGAAATGCTTTTAAAATAGCGAATAACACTCTTAACCCAACAGACGCGTACCACGCACCAACTTTGATAAATGAAAACAAACAAAAATGTCCTAGCACAATAAGCATTATCACAATTAAACACGAGAACAATTAAATATTAGCACAAAATAAACATGAGCGCAAATAAAACATAAGCACAAATTAAACATGAGCACTGTTAACATTAGTACGTATTAACCATGAACACATATTCAGATGAGCACAATTAAACATGAGCACATATTTAAGATTAGCACAAATAAATCATGAGCACATATTAAACATGAGCATAATTAAACATGAGCACACATTAAACATGAGCACAATTGAATATAGTTACCATTAAATAACTTAACAACTTGCATCAGTAAAATAAGTTGCTTTGTATAAAAATATAAAGTAGGTACAAAAATATGTAACAAAACCCTCAAAGATGGCCATTCTACCAAAAAGAATGCAGACACAATTACATTAGCGCAATCAGACATTAGCACAATTAAGCATGAACAAAATTAAACATGACCGAAATTAAACATGTGCACAATTAAACATGAGCACAATTAAACACGAGCACAATTAAACATGAACAAAATTAAACATGACCGAAATTAAATATGTGCACAATTAAACATGAACAAAATAAAACATGACCGAAATTAAACATGATCACAATTAAACATGAACAAAATTAAACATGATCACAATTAAACATGAACACAATTAAACATGAACACAATTAAACATGAACAAAATAAAACATGACCGAAATTAAACATGATCACAATTAAACATGAACAAAATTAAACATGACCGAAATTAAACATGAGCACAATTAAACATGAACAAAATTAAACATGAGCACAATTAAACATGAACACAATTAAACATGAACACAATTAAACATGAACAAAATAAAACATGACCGAAATTAAATATGTGCACAATTAAACATGAACAAAATAAAACATGACCGAAATTAAACATGAGCACAATTAAACATGAACAAAATTAAACATGAGCACAATTAAACATGAACACAATTAAACATGAACACAATTAAACATGAACAAAATAAAACATGACCGAAATTAAATATGTGCACAATTAAACATGAACAAAATAAAACATGACCGAAATTAAACATGATCACAATTAAACATGAACAAAATTAAACATGAGCACAATTAAACATGAACACAATTAAACATGAACACAATTAAACATGAACAAAATTAAACATGACCGAAATTAAATATGTGCACAATTAAACATGAACAAAATAAAACATGACCGAAATTAAACATGATCACAATTAAACATGAACAAAATTAAACATGAGCACAATTAAACATGAACACAATTAAACATGAACACAATTAATCATGAACAAAATTAAACATGAACACAATTAAACATGAACACAATTAAACATGAACACAATTAAACATGAACAAAATTAAACATGACCGAAATTAAATATGTGCACAATTAAACATGAACAAAATAAAACATGACCGAAATTAAACATGATCACAATTAAACATGAGCACAATTAAACATGAGCACAATTAAACATGAGCACAATTAAACATGAGCACAATTAAACATGAGCACAATTAAACATGAACAAAATACAACATGACCACAATTAAACATGAGCACAATTAAACATGACCACAATTAAACATGAGCACAATTAAACATGACCACAATTAAGCATGAGCACAAATTAATTATGTGCACAATTAAACATTAGCACTTGATATTTGTGGTACTTTTTGCTGGAACTGTACCCCTTTTGACTTTTTTCTTTTCGAAGAAATGTAATATCAATACACCCTATTTGACAATTATTAACCCTGCTTATCCTAAGTTTTAGAGAAAACTGAATTGGTATTTACTGTCGATCTTTCACATTTTGTTTATTAGAATGTATTTCTCATACAAAATCTCATTTTACATGATACCTTCAAATTTTGCTTCCCCATCAGCGTGTTAGCTGGTGCAGTATTCATCCTATAATACTTGGTCATGAATCGCGTTATACTGTTGCTGCCGAATGATAATCAGAGAAGATTCGCTATGCATATTATAATAAATCTGATTTATCTGTTTTGTTCATATCTCCTTTTACTTAAAAGCTAAATAAGTTTTTCTATTTCTTTTAGTCCAACATTTAAACCAATTTGAAGGGAAAATACCTAAATGAATAAAAATAAAAATATAATGCATAAACTGAATTTACATAATACAATTTGTATGAACAATAGATAGACCTTTTGCATATTTCCGACTTGATTCTAAAATTAACCGCTTTAATCCCTTTTATGCGAGTTATTTTCCTTTTAACAAATAAAATTGTGCCCGATCTAGCATGTACGATGGCAAGACCAAAGAATTTGAGAATAATTTACTCATAATTAAATATTTGAACCTTATAAATAATCAGATGATAATTTTATATCAAAAAGAAAATTCACAAATTGTTACAACACTAAAATCTTAAAAAGATATGGTGGGGAGGAAAATATATCCTATTTTCATTTAACTTTGTAAAAGGGGTCCGTTTTGGCAGCCTTAAAGGGAAATAAATCCTATGAACACTTATAGTTATAGAATCAAAGCCGGAAACGTGCAGATTGGTCTATTATATCAGCTGACATAATCAAAATAATCAACAGAGAAGTTCAAGTAACATATCATTTCAAAACTACATCTTGACTTTACTACGCCTCAGGCTTGGAGTATTGATAAGGTTCAACATCAACATGCAAATGTCTCTTCGGAACTAAGCGTTCTTCGATCTCCGGACAAACATGGTTGTGGGTATGCACGTCTAGTTCAGATCCGACCGGCGTTAGAGGACCATCATAATAAACGTTTTTCCTTCTAGATGAAGCGATTGACTGTGAAGAGTTTCTACTTTCTTTATCATTTTCGGAATGGTATATTGGTATTGTTGTATCCGGTGTTTTTTCTGACTTAATTAAGTCTGGTTCGGAGCCTGATAACATTGCTGTTTGTTTTTGAAATGCCTCTTCTATTACCCTGCTTAACTGCTTCCTTAATCTGGAAGATCTTACGCGTTTTGTATCGTCCACGTGTAAAGAATGTTCCTTCAATGTTTTCTCCATCACTTCTCTGTCTTCTTCGGAAGCGTACGTTGTTTGTAGAGAGTGAATTTTCAAAAAGTAACGACTTTTAATTTTGGTTTGCTTTGTTACTGGGTCAAAGGCACTAACTTCTCTTTCTGTTCCCGGAGAGCCGAAAATCCGTCGAATACACGGCAAACAAAACAGGTCCTCTATGAAGAGAATGACCGAAAGCTGCTGAAGCCGCCATTGTGAATATCTGTCTTGTAGAACGAGAGCGCATGTCTGTGACATCATCGCAATAAGAGAATTAATCAAAAGTACATATGTAAGAATTACGAAAATAACATAAAGGGTTATTGCTAAACCTGGTATTCTTGCTTGATTTAAGAATTCAATATCTCCTAATCCTAACATTAGCTTGAACATAGTCATCATAGTTCCACCAAAACTGTCAAAATTCTCATGAATGGCCGATGCATAGTCAGCAGACTGTTGCTGCTGCTGGTCAACTTTTCCGACGAAGACGGCGTACATCCCCGCCGTGAACGCAAATAACATAAATGATATTATTACAGCACATCGAAGTAGATCGCCGATAATTACTCTGCGTATCATCTCCGTGAAGAAACTAAATAATCGCACAGCTCCCAAGAAGAACACAGCAAACCACCAACCAGCAATAATCGCTATTATCAGAGCAATGTTGTCGTGGGCTACGCTCACTTGTGTCATGAAGAAATCCACAAACAAACAAATAGAAAATACAAAAAGAAAACATACATATCCTATGTTATGGAGTATGTATCGCATAGCGTTTGCACGTCGAACTTTCGCAATAAGCAGTAAAATTACAAATAAACAATAGACGATCCCACCGAAGATAAAACTTATCCATGAAATATAGTGAACAAATGTTTCCGAAACACCATTAACGCTAAGCATGTCGGCGCTAACAGTGTTGTTTGGGTTCCATGTTATTGAAGCGTACATGTTTGATCGTATAACTATTTCAGCAGTTAAACACACAGTCATTAAGATATGACAGAATCCCCATAAAAAGTAAAGATATCTTAGTTTCTGCCATTTTTCCTGAATAATGTTTTTCACCGGAATTGTCTCAATTATTCTAAATGCTGATGAACCACGGACCTCATAATCGAACATCATTTCCAAAATGGATTCCGTTTCCGGATAATTAAAATGGCTGCACTGAAATGCAGCACATTCTCTACTCTTCTTAATGCTTGTTCGGGAAACTCCATCAATATTTCTTGATAATTTTTTGTTCCCAGAGCCTTTGTTTCCAGTCTTTAGCCTTGCAACGTGTTGGTTAGCCACGGTATCTATTTCTGTGATGTCATACAGTTTAATGTCAAATAATCCGTCGTGTGTACTAACAAAAGAATATACGTTTTCCAAGTTTATGATAAATTGAAATATTTCAACAACTCCTAATTTAGCGGACAGTTGCAGTGGTGTTAAATTTTCGTCATTTTCCAAAGCCCAAACGTATGAATCTTCTTCCAAAAATATATCAGAATCAATACCTCTAAAACGATGATTATTCGACTTGTCTTCTTTTAAATGACCGTTTAAATGTTTAAACATTTCGATCACATTGTCCGTTTTATTCGGGTAAACCGCAGAATATTTCACCAAAGAGTGCAAAACGGTATCACCATAACTATTTTGTGTATGCAGTTCAGCCCCATGCTCTAGTAAGGTACACACTGTTTCCTCATTAAAAGTTAAAGAGACAACACTTAGAGGTAGCTCTCCCATCATGACAGTATTCACAAAAATTCTACCCGTAGCAGGCGTGTTTATCATGGACATCTTGGTCCTGTTGGAAGATTGTTTCTTGCCGGATTCAGCTTCCTTTACTGCGGATGACAGCAATAATTTAGTTACGTCGTTGTCTCCTTTTGTTATGGCTATATGAAGTGGTGTCTGACCTTTATATTTAGACGTTTCCCGGGCAAGTGATAATAAATCCGGACATATGTCGATGAGTCGACTAATCGTGTGTTTGTCATTTTTAGGCTTGTCTTTGTCATCTTTAGGCTTGTCTTTGGCATCTTTAGGCTTGTAATTCTCATCTTTATACTTAACATACTTAACAGCAATATGAAGCAATGTTTCACTTTTTTCCTCGTCTTCACGATATGATTTGACGCAGTGTAATGTTTCCGGCTTTTTTTCCATGATAGTAAGTAAATCGCGTACTTTATCATTCTCGTTGTTTTTCATACACGTTGATAGTTTTTCCAGAAATTTATCGGACTCTGTATCCAACAGGGTTTTGAAGTGCTTTTGGGTATTTCTGTCCATTTTAGAAATCTTAATAAACACACTTCTTCCATGTGTCTCACCTGTAACAGAATAAATAGAAAATTAGAAAAATACCAATTATACACAATTAATAATTTCATTTGTATATTTATTCAAAGATGACTATCGACGATTGCCGAGAGACGATGACTACGAGCCGTTCTCCCCATTTTTCCTTTTGTCTTGTTTTATATATATATATATATATATATATATACGTCTGAAAATTAAACCAAACAGTGTTAGAATTAGATTATATATATATATATGTTGTGTACAAGTTGTGATTTTGTACAAGTTATCTTACAATAGTTCATGGTCGACCATGATATCCACAGAGCCAAGGATCTGTGGAGAGGGCCAATGCTGAAGTTAAAGAATTGCTGATTACTTGGTTGAATGAAAACAGACGCAGGCTGATTCACTAGCAAGGATCACTAAGCAACGGCAAACAATTCCTAAGAAAGGTGACAATGTAGTTATACCAATTCCCGCAGTAGATAGAGGTCCTACTGATCCAAGAAATATCAAATGTGTTGTAACACAAGTAAATGATCATGGTGGTTACAAAGTTGGTACAAAAGTGGGTTTGATTAAAGGCTACTTAAGTAGAAATCAAATTGAGTTCTGTGAAAGTGAAACTGTGAATGCATCAGATGTGCCTGAGAGTTAATTGAGTTTGAGAGTGGTTGCAAGTAAGTTGTCAATGAGCGGAGGTCAGAGATTTTTCCATTGTAAATGTAAGAGCGGTAGCTGCAAAACAAGTAGGTGTAAATGCTGAAAATTTAAAGTATTGTGTAATTCAAGATGCTACTAGTCACTTTCTTGTACTAATAAATAGTTGTCTAAATTAACTAAAACAAATTTACATGTGTTTGATTGATTTGTCATTGTTCATGTAAGATACTAAAATTCCTAAAATGAATTTCACTTATGAATTAACCTTTTGTGTGCTAGGTTTGTTTATGCAATCTGTTCAGACCTTGAGTACCAACGGTTGAATATAGATGTCACAGCAAGCATGGTCGACAATCAGGATAAATTTGTCAGTATACTATCGGAAATGTCTTCAAATAACATGTCATCAAATAACACACTATTTACAAGGGACAAATATACCAAACTGCTTGAAGATGTAAAACAGGTCAAGGAAAACACAGAAATGATTGGAAAAGACAGAAATTTGCTGAAGCAGTATGATGCTTTGAAAGTTGCTAACGTGGAAAAATTAATCAGAAAGAAAACACATGATGGTAAGCAGTAAATCATGTTCTATTATGATTTCTTTTTATACTGTTAAAATTCTGTTGATATAGTTTTGTTTATGTAGATAGTTTTTGCTATTTTGTTATAATAAATTACTTTTCAAGTTGAAATATGTATTTATTATTTCTCAGAAAAAGTTGTACAAGTTGAAACACTTTTTTGACTGAATTTCGTGCAAGCTATAACTTGTACAGGTCAAACTTATACAAGTTATAACTTGTATTTTTGTGTCGTACAAGTTATAGCTTGTACAAAATCGCAACTGGTACACAAGATATATTATGACACTACCCCTTTACAACGGGGGCAAACATCAGCGGGGTACCAATATTTGCGTCTAATAATCATAAATAAACAGCCATACAATTAAAATGAGCATACATCATACACGAACATTAAATATAAGATAGTCTCATCACAGAACATAGTTTAAAACATATCATTGTGATAAAAGTCATAGTTTCATTGGTAAAACATATTATCACGGAAACAATTGTGTTATTCTTCATTAAAACATAATTATATACAATGAATCACATTATTTTAATTGCACTTAATTATAAGTAAAATATAAAAATGACATATAAAATAAAGAGAAACACAATATTTAGCGAGTTCCTGATCGTCGACACATGACTCAATTAAAATAGCTCGCTCTTTTATCGTTTTACATAATAGTTTTTTACTGAACTGGTCAAGCAAGAAACCAAGCTGAGTGTTAAAACGAAGACAAAAGTCTCCGATCAAGACCTGCAGCTTTTGAAAGGGCGGTAGCTCTGAAAACGCGAGATCCGGATAAAACGATTTTTATTACTGTTCCTATTTCTTCGAATAGATCTTGTCTGATACAACTTAAGGTTGTGCACTCCAATAATTGTCACCGCATATATTACACTTAGAACTTTCACGGAGATTAAAAAGACGTTCAATCAATAAGGGTAATAACAAAATTACCGAACTCCGAACAATCTTACAAAGGGAAAGTCAAAACTCATAATTATATAAACAGACAAAATCAGTCAACAACCGGAAAACTGTGAAAACCGTAATGACCCTGACTTGGTGCAGGCATTTCTAAAGAAATGGTGGGTTGAATCAGATTTTAAGGCGCCAAACCTCCCGCTCTCATTACGGTTCAAAGGTTCCGGCTGTCACTATAGCAGTATTTAAATACAGGAACAAAATAGGTAAAATAGTTGTCAAAGCAGTACCATATTCGGTGACGTAAATGTCAAAAATATTTTTACGTCACACATTGACAAAAAAAATATCCTTGACATTTTTTTACTTCTTTATCTTTATACATTTTCACTATATGAAAATGCATCGCTTATAATTTTTTCTGCAGAGACGGAATATATTTCGACAAGATCTTGGTATCGGAATATAAACTTTCTAAGAGATCGAATAAGGCGAATCTTTTTATAGCCCTGGTCCAGTAGCCTGTTTCTCAGATGAAGATGACGTTTCAGGAAATCAGAATAATTGCTACTGGCCCTTGCATAGCGAATCAATTGCGAGATGTAAACACCATATGCAGGAGAAGCTGGTATATTGCTACACATGTTTGGAAAATTTATGATTTTAAAATTGAAGTCGTCCCGCTTATCATAAATTTTAGTACTGAGTTGACCACTGTCGTCAAATTCGAGGTATAAGTCCAAAAATGATGCGGACGAAGCTGTATCGGTGGTCTCTTTAACTTCCAGCTCTGGAGGATATATCAATGGAAGAAATTCTGCAAATCTAGAATTATTGATAGATAAAACGTCATCAATATACCTGTATGTGAAATTAAAGACTCTAGCCTCATGAATCTTCTTATCTTTTACAAGCTTTGGAAGAAACTCCGACTCATATGAGTATAAAAATAAATCGGCTAGAAGAGGGGCACAATTCGTACCCATTGGTATGCCGACGACCTGCAAGTAATGGGTTCTAGCTAGGAATTACAATCGAGAGGCCTATAAATAATTTATACTGCATACATATGCTTGTTTCCCTGGTAAAATATTAAATGTGTTATAGTTTGATAGATTGTTTATAACCTTTAATAAGAATTTAAATGTTGTAACACTTTGTGAATTTACTAAATCCTCGGATTGTTTTGAAAGGTTAAACTATCTACATATTATGAGAAAATTATATTCATATGTATTGCTCTTTCCGTTGCTCTTGTGTGAACCGCGAACCACAGTGCCCGTCGTAAGTGAAATGAGAAGGGATTGAAGATACCAACGGGGTAATCAGAATCCGTAAATCGAAGAAGAACAGACAACACAATGGCCAAAGGAAAAAGGTCAAAAAGACAAACAATGATCTACAAAACATACACATAAAACTAAAGATCGAGTAACACGAACACAACTAAAAAACCGGGGGTGAACTCAGGTGCCCCGGAAGGGTAAGCAGTTCCTGTCCCACTAGTGGTTCTCCTGTATAAAGAGGCATACTTATAAGATTGGCTATTGGCTATTGGCAAATAAAACACAAACGATTGTAGTTTCTCAGAAGAATTGTTTTTAACATTTTCCCATTCGTTGATAAGTTAAGCTTTCTCCTGCCTTCTGTATTGCATCATTTATCTAGAAGAGGAAGTTTTCGTCCATAAATCTAGTTTAAACCCGTCACTGTTCATTGAAGTGCCTAGCCATGTACATGTGTGTTAGTAGTATCGATCTTGTCTCTTTCTACGATATTTTTATTTGGAACTGTTCCAACAGTGTAGTATTTTTTTCCTTTAATCTTATTCTGAGATCCTATTACGTATTTAACAATACCAATATATAAATATTCCTTTGAATAAAGTAATATTGAACGGAAAATCTATACGGACCAATTTAACTACCAATGACGTTATCACGTAAAGTAAATGGAATTTTCCCCCTGTCATTTACTAACTTATACCATTGAAATTTCTTCAGGAGAAAAAATACAACAAGTGACATTGCTAAAATGGTCGAATTATTGATTTTGTTTAATAATAGCGTATAGAATGCCATGACTGTCTTATGATGGCTACTCTTTTCTTTATAGTGAGTGAGTGAGTGAGTGAGTGAGTGAGTGAGTGAGTGAGTGCGTGCGTGCGTGCGTGCGTGCGTGCGTGCGTGCGTGCGTGCGTGAGTGAGTGAGTGAGTGAGTGAGTGAGTGAGTGAGTGAGTGAGTGAGTGAGTGAGTGAGTGAGTGAGTGAGTGAGTGAGTGAGTGAGTGAGTGAGTGAGTGAGTGAGTGAGTGAGTGAGTGAGTGAGTGAGTGAGTGAGTGAGTGAGTGAGTGAGTGAGTGAGTGAGTGAGTGAGTGAGTGAGTGAGTGAGTGAGTGACGACAAATGAGTTATTTTTCAGCAATAACATGGCACGAACAAGTTACATCCGATGAAAATGATGATGATGTTCGCTTTGTACTAGACAAAAACGTTGAGATGGATTCTTACAATGGTAGCTCACTAGAACCAGGAGTCCACGGGTAGACATGTTGCTTCACTTTGACATATTATCCTAATTCCGAGTCAACCAGTCCTCGCTCTTACTCCTTAATGATGCGTGCTTGACACGAAACTATTGCATTATATATCATGTATATTTATGTACTGAAAGTGGCGTTAAACGCCATAAACCGAACCCTATGTCTCTGTAATTATTAACTCTTGGGAAATTTTTTCATCTTCTACGTTTACGTTTCCCATTTGATTTACATATTTCATATATTTTACCATTTTCATTCACTAAGTCTGCCTTTTTTGTCCCGAAATTTATATTTTTTCTTTCCTTTTTTTTTACAATAATAATATTTTATTCAAATGCTGATTACAACCAGCTTCATAAGCCCAAGCTTCTTATGAAGCAATATATATAATATAAATATAGAGAAATTAGTGACACAATTATATTAAAATAATTCATATTCAAATATTTTACGAAGAATTCTGTAATCTTTTAAGAAAAGAACTTTTCTGAATTCTCTCATTTGCACCATATATTTGTAAGTATTCCCTAACAAACAATGAGTAAACATCAACCCTTTTAGTTTTTTGTTCTGATATGTAATATGATTCATATATTGAGAATCCAACGATTGTAAGAAAATAATTTAAGTCATAATAGTTTTTGTGAAATATTTTATATCCGAATACAAAATGATATAAAGTTATATCATTTTCTATTCCACGTTTTTTTTAACTCTTCTGTTATTTCCCCAAAATTTTTTTGGGAAAAAAAATAAGTCATAAAGTAGTGACTATAGTCTTCTTCAATATTACATAAATTGCATAAACTATTTTTCATGATTTTCCATTTTAAAAGTAGTTTTGGTAGGAATAAAGAAATGTAATAATTTCCATCTGAAGACCTTCAACTTGTTTTCTCTTAATTAAATAATCAAATATAAAATAACATACTGTTTCACATTTTGGTAGTTCTTGTTGTAAATAGGTATTCCATGTATTAAAACCAATTGGTTTTGTAAATTTCTCATTGAGAAGCAATTCATAACAAATTTTATTCTTTAGGATTGAAATTGTAAAGGGGTTTCCTTTAATTAATACAATTTTCTTTTTAAATATTGACTACACTTTTTTGTAATTTTCGGTCTTAATTTTATCCCCCATTCTTTTGGAATTGCTTTTTTCATAATGGTGAATTCTGTTATCCAATTGGATTTATTATTCAAACGGTTTAAAATAAAATTGTGTGATAGCTCCCCATTTTCATCTAATATATCATTTACATAAACCAAATCACTATTTATCCAATTATTAAACAGCAAAGTTTTGTGATCAAACTTGATAGATTTGCTTCCCCATATAATTTTTTTTTGTGACGTCTGTAAAATTTAAGGGTATTCTAGTTTGACCACCTCCTATTTTGTTCCAACTTCGAAGAACCTCTCCATAAAATTCAGGAATCTGCTTAGCATATTTGTTTACTGTAATGTTATCTAAATTATGTGAGAATACTAACCATTCTTATCCATATTTTGCAAAATAACCATTCTTTTCCAAATTTTGCAAAATACCTACATGGTATAACTTTCCAATTAACTAATTGATTACTAACAAGTCTACTTACCCAAGATGCTTTAAGAGACATAAAGTAATTTTGAATATCGATTATTTTAAGACCTCCATTTCCAAGTTTCCCTACTACACTGGTTATTTTAACTTTATCAGGTTTATTATTCCAAATAAATTTGAAGCATTTGCTATCTATTTCTTTCCTATATTTTACTTGAACAACATAAGCACTAACCACATAGGTAAATATTGGAAAAATTAAAGAATTGATTATCAAAATTTTCCCTAAGATTGTTGAATTTCTTTTTGTCTATAAATGTAATACATGTCTGCATAATCTATTATATCCTGTATCTGTCGTACATCTGTCTTTAATATAACCTGTTTGGTCTTCATTAATTATTTTGCTTAATATCTTTTTCAAACGTTGAGCCAGCACATAGGATAATATTTTCAAATCTACATTTAAAAGCGAGATTGGTCTAAAATTATCCAATAATAATGGATCCCCCTTTTTAAACAGCAATGCCAGTACACTTGAACGCTGTGAATATGTCGACATATTTTCCTCATAACTTTTATAATAGGTTTTAATAAGAATCTATTTAAGCTTATCCCAAAAGGTTCCTGTAAAATTCAACCGAAAGACCATCTAACCCAGGAGATTTATTTAACTTCAGTTCATTTACTGCATCAGAACTATAATATTTTTTCAGCTACACTTTCTCCATTTTTGTTTTAGTTTCTAACAATGAAATGTACACAATGACATTTTATATTTCAGATAAAAATTTAGAAATTCTATTAAAAATCATATTCCAGTGAATGAGTTTTAATTATGGTTTATTTGATTGAATATGTTTAGTTTCTAACATTGAAATATACACAATGTTATCATATATTTCATATCAAATTTAGAAATTCTATTTAAAAACATATTCCAGTGAATGAGTTTTAATAGGTTTTCTTGCTTTGTTTTAAATAAACTTTTTTAACCTAATCATATTGATACTGTTAAAAACAAAAGAAACGCATAACCCATTTTATTTTTCAAAATTCAAATTTTGCATTTAACCAGGTAAAATTAAATGGCCAATTTAATTATTGATCTTCTAAAGGTAAGCTTCAAATTTTAAATGCCTGTTCATTAGATTTGGCTCGCTGGCACATGTGCACAGTGGCTCTGAAAAATGAATGTCCCATGTATCGCCGCGAAAATTCAATAACGTTTTTCACGGGAACTTTGAGATTAATTCAACTGTTAAACTAAAGCGCATAAAAGAACCAAGTTTGAAGCTTGGCTTTTATCATTAAATTGAAATGCTCTCATTCCCAGGATGGACCCTGCCATTTGAAATATCGATATCGGTCGTCTCCAAGCCGGACAGTCAAAAAATGAAGTTGCACGAACTATGAACGTTAACCAGAGCACCATTTCCCGGCTGTGGAACAGATTCCAACATACTGGTTCATCTAATGACCCCCCGAGGAGTGGAAGACCTCGAATAGCTACTCCTGGGCAAGATCGCTTCATTCGGGTCTTTCATCTACGGAATCGAATCGCTTCCGCATCAACCACTGCAGTCGGAATACCTGGACTGCGAAGAATCATCTCGCAAACAGTCCGCAACCGGCTTCGACAGCATGGCATTAGACCCAGAAGGCCATATTTCGGAGCGGTATTGACGCCGTTATACCGATGTGAAAGAGTCCGTTGATGCAACAGATTAAGGGGCTGGACATTTCGAAACTGGCACAGAAATTGGCTTAGCGACGAGTTCCGTTTTCTCATGCAGAAACGAGATTGCAGAATACGGGTATACAGGCGCCGGAATGAACGTTTCTCTTCCTCCTGTGTTCAGGAAGTGGATAGCTACGGTGGAGGTAGTGTCATGATGTGGGCGGCGATCTCAAATGATAGCAAAACAGAACTAGTGCAAGTCCCGGGCAATTTGACGGCTGTAAGGTACAGAGACGAAATTCTCCAACCTCATCTCATGCACGTAATTGACCAACAGAGGGAATTATTCCAACACGACAATGCTAGGCCACACACAGCGCGTTTATCAATGGACTACCTTGAGCAGAATGACATCAATGTGCTACCATAGCCTTCCAAATCACCGGATTTGAATCCGATTGAACACCTTTGGGACCATTTGGATAAACGTGTGCGCCAGCGTCAACCTCCAACTCAGACCCTCGATCGACTCTGTCAAATGTTGCAACTGGAATGGCGAACAATACCACAAAATAATGTTAGAAAATTGATCGAGTATATGCCGAGGAGGTGTAGAGCAGTGTTGGGCGCACGTGGTGGTCATGCATGGTGCTAACTTTAACATGACCGGAAGTGTACTGATCTGTGATAAACTGACCTTCATACACTAATCATTGAAGAATGGACTGTTAATTTTACAATAAAAATCTGAATCAATATCTATAAGTCTAACTGAAACATTTGGATTTAAAGTACATGTATTAAAATACCTAAAACACCTTATGCGTTTTCTTTTTTTGCAGAGTGTATATCAAATACACATATGCATTCTCATTATTCTCAGTGAGTGATTGTTGCTTAGCGCAAATTGAGCAATTTTTCAGCTATTTGATGGCGAGAATAAGTTACATTCGATGAGATGATGATGATGTCCACTTTGTACTAGACTAAAACGTTGATGTGGATTCTTACAATCATAGTTCACTAGAACCAGTAGTTCACGGGTAGACATGTTGCTCCACTGTGACACACATTATCCCACTTCCGAATCAACCAGTCCTCGCTCTTACTCTTTAATTATGCGTGCTTTCCAGATACGCAGAAAATACCAATTTTATAGTTTTTGGTTTGACCTGACATGGGCTCGAACCCACAATCTACAGCACTCGAGACGAGCACGCTAAACATTACACAGTACACACCGATCCGGTTTCTTTAACATACGATAGAATGATATTGATCATTTTTCAAATAAATAATTTAGCCGTCTTTGACACGTAACTATTGTATTATATATCATGTATATTTCTGTAATAAAAAAGTAGATATCAAATTTAGTGCCGCACACGACGCGTTTCTGGAATAACCTTCATCAGGTGCACTCAAAATCGAAAGATTGGAAAGCCAAATAATTTAAAGATTTGGGAGCAATAAAACCAAAGGACCTAAACAGGATAGCCAAACGCAGTTAAGGTCACATATGCCTGTGGGAGGAGAACCTAAGTTTTTATTAATAATTACATTATTTAAGAACTGTAAATTTCAGTAATAAATATATCTAATAAACCATGTCAATGCAGAAGCACTAACTACTGGAAGGATTATACCATCGGGGATTAATAGTCCACCAGCAGAGGTATCGACCCAGTGATAGTAATAAAAAGGTAAGTTTTACCACTTGGGAAACTTTTACATCTTCTACGTATACGTTTTCCATTTGAGTTCCATATTTCATATATTTGACCATTTTCACTCTACCATTTTAGTCTAGCAGTTTATTTAGTTGTTGTCAATTGCACACTTTCTCCATTTTTGTTTATTAGTTTCTAACAGTGAAATATATACAATGACATTACTAAGAAAATATGTTTGGTATATATATTTCATATCAAGTTTAGAAATTCTATTAAAAATCATATTCCAGTGAATGAGTTTTAATTATGGTTTATTTTACTGACTAGGTTTCTTGCTTTGTTATAATTAAACTGTTTTACCTATGTCATGATTATATATCGAATACACATATGCATTCGTGTTATTCTCAGTGAGCGAGTGGGTGCGTGATTGTTGTTTAATGACAATTCAGCAATTTTTCAGCTATATCATGGCGAGAACACAATATATTCAAAGAAATGATCCCGATGTCGATCCACGCAGTACTAGACCTGATTTCGAGAAAATCAGGTCTTTGGTCTTATTCCTTAATGCTTCGTGCATAGCGGAGAAGCAACAAATATCAATTTTATTGTCTTTAGCTTGACCCGATCGGGATTAGAACCCACAATCTACCACACTAGGGGCAATCACGCTAACAATTACAGCACCGATGCGGTCTCATGATTCTGAACTGCATCGGTGGAGTAATTGTTACCGTTCTCGTCCTGAGTACGATAGATCGCGGGTTCGAGTCTCGGTCGGGTCAAGTTAAATACAATATTATTGGTGACGATTGGAATATAAATTGTGTACAATGACAATTCAATAAACATCAATATACAGTCTGAGTTCTACGATAGCGGCCATCTTGCATTTCCATTAACCAAAACCTTATTTGATAACGAGTTTGATAATCATCACCCGACCGTCCGTATTGCATTTATAGCAGTCAAATGATGCCTTTCAGAAAGGCGTGTCTTTTTGTATTCAAACAATCAAAGAGCTCGAATTATCCCTCTGTAGACAGCTATGCAACGAGGATTCCAGCCAAGTTCCATTTTTTAATCGTTGGATTCAGGGGGAGAAAACAGACGACATCGACAGGCGCAGGCGCAAAGAGTCGACAGTACAATAGGGTTGTATGAGCCCCATCTCATTAAACTCACCTCCTTCAGATTGTTGAGCTCGTTCTTCGTGGCTATAAATCGAAGGGGTTGTACATGTATTTATCAGATAGTGGTGAGCTATATAATCATAATACATTTCTCTGACGTCACTCTATTGTTCGAACAGTGGATTATTTTTAAGATTCTACAGTTTATTCTTTTGTTCTTGAATATATGAACTTTAACCTTTTACTGTTTTAGGCTTGAAAACGTATAATGCATATTGTGGGACTTTCGGGTATCGAACTACTGTTGGGCTTTTTCAAGTCTACTTTGACTTTCAAAACTTCCATCTAACCACTCGGCTACGGTGAGCACACTGCTATTCTCTATAATTAGTAGATATGACTTGATAGTAAGCGTTGTTAAAAAAAATATCAACAATTTCCTTAAAGAAGCAATTGATCAATATATACAAGACACGAGACAAGTATTTCAAGTCTGGCATAATTTATGTTCAGAACTGACGAGTATGTGAACTTTTAAAATGTATTCTCGCAATACAAAAACAACTAACGAACCGACCGCAAGTAATAACAAATCAGACAGACCACAGGTGAACATTTGGGACAATTGAAAGACCTTATAATATCTAAATATAAACGAGAATCGAATGCCGATAAAATTGTGTTGTTTACTTTTTGTTAATTGTGGCTTATTTAGCTTTCTGAACATTAAAAGGGTAAAACTATAAAATGAAAACACTGTTGCAGATAGAAATGTATTATGTAAAAGAATACACTCCAACTTGTAGATTCTCCACTACTTAACCATTCATACCCTCTTGTCTATCATATGTTATTTAAATAATTTCGCTCTCCATTGTATTTAAATAGCATTAATATACTTTACTATAGAAACCAAGCAAGAAATAATTAAGATATTTTAAAGTTTTATTCCATGGAACAAGAAATAACTCATTATTCCCGCAGCAAACCGCACGTAGGTCAAATAACTGTGAGGGAATCTGCACGTAGCACAAAATAACTGATTGAAATTGGCGCGCTTTTGCACGTCGAACCAATTACAGTTATTTCCCTCAGCACGTCGAACCAATAACTAGTCATTTCCCTCATATTAGTTCAGCATAATAATACAGTTATGTCCTTCATGAGAAGTTAATATCCATAATTATTAAATCTAGAAAGTGTTATTTTCCCTCGGTCCTTCGGAACTCGGGAATATAACCCTTTCTCAATTTAATAATTATGGATATTAACTTCTCATGAAGGCCATAATTGTATATTATCTGATTTTAAATATCTACCATTTTTAAGCGTAATATAATTCTTATTAAGATATTGTTAAATGAGGGTCGCGATGATAAAATGCAAACTTGTTTCTGACAACATTGTATTTTCAGAAGTTTTGTAGAACTGAAATTATTATGTTTATATTAACTGATCCTGTATAATACACCCTCTCAAAAAAGTGTTAGCTTAAGATTACTTCTAGGCCTATTTTAATCAAACAAATTGGTCAGAATTAAGACCAATACAACGGTTAGTAAATCCCAGTATAAAAGATAACAAAGAATGTCTGCCAAACGCTCGCCTTCCTACATGACACGTAAGCTCGTAAACATAAATAATACATTTTCTGACAAAGTATGTGTGTTGTTGTATACAATGTTACAATCGTCAGCATGAACTTACTATAACTTATTTATCTTTGAAAAATATCAAAGGCAGACTATAGTAAGTAAATCAAGGTTAAATATCTATAAATAAATTCACAGTCAATGTTTCACTTTTAACCTACTACGTCATCTTATTCATCCAGTTATTTTTAGGGAATTTTAGAACTAAAAGTTTACCTACAGTGCCGGCTGAAGCCTAGGGCCTCAAAATGTACGGGGCATCCATCCAAGATGTATAATATTTTTGACACGGCTATGGGCCTTTTTTATATATGCTGTCATTACGTACTGTGCTCTCTAAACATTCCTTGCACAGTTGGATTCCATTTCGGAATTGCAGAATTTTAAACACTCGTCATCACGCTCGGCTTTATTAAAATTGTTTAAAACACTCTTCAATCTTCCTCTAGTCGTGAGGGTGGAGTATTCAATGGGCCTCACAAGCGAATTAGCCTAGGGCCTCTCTTCGTCTAAATCCGGCACTGTTTACTTATAAGTACATGTATATTTATGTATGACAGTCTATGCATCTAACACTAATAACAGACCAGTGCGTATAAATTAGAATCAAAAGATAATGAACAAGTCATATGTAAGACGTTGTACTAAAAGTTGGTGCTACAAAGTTTCTGACAGAAATTATATTAAAGCATATGTTCGTATTAAGTTACATGACAAAGTACCAGATAACAAGTCACATGACAAAGGTACCAGATAACAAGTCACATGACAAAAGTACCAGATAACAACTCACATGACAAAGGTGCCAGAAAACAAGTCACATGACAAAGGTGCCAGATAACAAGTCGCATGACAAAGGTGCCAGAAAACAAGTCATATGACAAAGGTACCAGGTAACAAGTCATATGACAAAGGTACCAGATAACAAGTCACATGACAAAGGTGTCAGAAAAAAAGTCACATGACAAAGGTACCAGATAACAAGTCACATGACAAAGGTACCAGAAAAAAAGTCACATGACAAAGGTACCAGATAACAAGTCACATGACAAAGGTACCAGATAACAAGTCACATGACAAAGGTACAAGATAACAAGTCACATGACAAAGGTACCAGATAACAAGTCACATGACAAAGGTACCAGAAATAAGTCACATGACAAAGGTACCAGATAACAAGTCACATGACAAAGGTGCCAGAAAACAAGTCACATGACAAAGGTACCAGAAGTCGTAAACGGAAGAAGGACAAGTCAACACAATTACCAAAAGAAAAGAAAAAAGTACAAAACACTCAACACTCTGCACTTCTTCGCTGTAAGGGTTCATCCCGATTACCTCTTTGGTATCTTCAAAGTTTTCTTGTAGATCATTGTTTGTCGTTTTTGTAATTTTTCATTTGACCATTGCGTAATTGACTGTACTTCTTCGATGTACGACTTATGATTACCCCTTTGGTATCTATCTTCAAACCTTCATTGCTGCACAGCAGATCAGAAGATTGAATGGAAGGAATTTTGTTTGTTAGCTCCTGGTGTAGCTGAAGATCGATGTGTCGTCCAAGGCACGAATAAACAACTGAATACATACACATAATGATTATTGTCCTGATCAAGTCTTTATTACTTTTACAACTTTTAAGTTTACCTCATTTATTTTTTTATTTCCATAAAGACAATAAAAAGACCTATTACGTTTTACGTATGATTAACTTTCACCTGGCCTTTCGCCAATAAAGTTTCGATTTCTCCTAATGTGTCCAATCAGACCTATACATTGGATACAGTGTTCTAATTGGCTGTTCTTGGGAACGACCACAAAACTCGTGCTCAAAAATTTTATGACATATTTGCGGATAAAATGAAAGTTTCATAAACATTTCTTGTCTTTATTTTGTAGGAATCTGTCATGTAAATGGTTAAATCAATCTGAAATGATCAACAGTACATTTTTCATAAGAGCTCATTTCAATGGTCTAGAAACAGGATTAGATGTTGTCCGTATATATTCAGGTAGTCTACAGAATAATATGTTAGGGTTGTGTCGGGATATTTGCGTTTAACGTCACTTTTGTATTTTGTCGTATTGTAATCTACATTGTCTTCTGTCACATAACATTTCAACTTTAAATAAGACCAATTCTTTTTCACAGGGCAAACATTTGGATAAACTATGTTTTGGATGGAAGTAGAAAGGTAACCTACCACGTGGTAGGTAGCACCCATAGCGATACCTCCGACAATTATCACTACCGGCCAGAGATGTTTAATTCAGTAGTTTTGACAGCTTTGCATGCCATTATATACAGCGAATTGGAGTCGATGGACTTTTGTAAGTAAATAAACGTATAATAAAACCGAAGGGGCACGCAAGACTCGACAATCCATAGATACATGCAACATTGAGTACATGACATAGAACGAAGACAAGCAAAAAACAAAAAACACAACATAGAAAACTAAAGAGATGATCAACAAAAACACCATATAAAAAACTGGGTGAACACAGGGTAAATAGTTGTTGTTTCTTATAATACACCCGTCGTGTTACTCGTATTGTAGACACCCGTCGTGTTACTCGTATTGTAGACACCCGTCGTGTTACTCGTATTGTAGACAGCCGTCGTGTTACTCGTATTGTAGACAGCCGTCGTGTTGCTCGTATTGTAGACACCCGTCGTGTTACTCGTATTGTAGTCACCCGTCGTGTTACTCGTATTGTAGACACCCGTCGTGTTACTCGTATTGTAGACACCCGTCGTGTTACTCGTATTGTAGACACCCGTCGTGTTACTCGTATTGTAGACACCAGTCGTGTTACTCGTATTGTAGTCACCCGTCGTGTTACTCGTATTGTAGACACCCGTCGTGTTACTCGTATTGTAGACACCCGTCGTGTTACTCGTATTGTAGACAGCCGTCGTGTTACTCGTATTGTAGACAGCCGTCGTGTTACTCGTATTGTAGACACCAGTCGTGTTACTCGTATTGTAGACACCCGTCGTGTTACTCGTATTGTAGACACCCGTCGTGTTACTCGTATTGTAGACACCCGTCGTGTTACTCGTATTGTAGACACCCGTCGTGTTACTCGTATTGTAGACACCCGTCGTGTTACTCGTATTGTAGACAGCCGTCGTGTTACTCGTATTGTAGACACCCGTCGTGTTACTCGTATTGTAGACACCCGTCGTGTTACTCGTATTGTAGACACCCGTCGTGTTACTCGTATTGTAGACACCCGTCGTGTTACTCGTATTGTAGACACCCGTCGTGTTACTCGTACTGTAGAGAGACGTCGTGTTACTCGTATTGTAGACACCCGTGGTGTTACTCGTATTGTAGACACCCGTCATGTTACTCGTATTGTAGACACCCGTCGTGTTACTCGCATTGTAGACACCCGTCGTGTTACTCGTATTGTAGACAGCCGTCGTGTTACTCATATTGTAGACACCCGTCGTGTTACTCGCATTGTAGACACTGTCGTGTTACTCGTATTGTAGACACCCGTCGTGTTACTCGCATTGTAGACACCCGTCGTGTTACTCGTATTGTAGACAGCCGTCGTGTTACTCATATTGTAGACACCCGTCGTGTTACTCGTATTGTAGACACCCGTCGTGTTACTCGTATTGTAGACACCCGTCGTGTTACTCGTATTGTAGACACCCGTCGTGTTACTCGTATTGTAGACACCCGTCGTGTTACTCGTATTGTAGACACCCGTCGTGTTACTCGTATTGTAGACAGCCGTCGTGTTACTCGTATTGTAGACAGCCGTCGTGTTACTCGTATTGTAGACACCCGTCGTGTTACTCGTATTGTATATACCCTTCGTGTTACTCGTATTGTAGACACCCGTCGTGTTACTCGTATTGTAGACACCCGTCGTGTTACTCGTATTGTAGACAGCCGTCGTGTTACTCGTATTGTAGACAGCCGTCGTGTTACTCGTATTGTAGACAGCCGTCGTGTTACTCGTATTGTAGACACCCGTCGTGTTACTCGTATTGTAGATACCCTTCGTGTTACTCGTATTGTAGACACCCGTCGTGTTACTCGTATTGTAGACACCCGTCGTGTTACTCGTATTGTAGACAGCCGTCGTGTTACTCGTATTGTAGACACCCGTCGTGTTACTCGTATTGTAGACAGCCGTCGTGTTACTCGTATTATAGACACCCGTCGTGTTACTCGTATTGTAGACACCCGTCGTGTTACTCGTATTGTAGACACCCGTCGTGTTACTCGTATTGTAGACACCCGTCGTGTTACTCGTATTGTAGTCACCCGTCGTGTTACTCGTATTGTAGACACCCGTCGTGTTACTCGTATTATAGACAACCGTCGTGTTACTCGTATTGTAGACAGCCGTCGTGTTACTCGTATTGTAGACACCCGTCGTGTTACTCGTATTGTAGACACCCGTCGTGTTACTCGTATTGTAGACAGCCGTCGTGTTACTCGTATTGTAGACAGCCGTCGTGTTACTCGTATTGTAGATACCCGTCGTGTTACTCATATTGTAGACACCCGTTGTGTTACTCGTATTGTAGACACCCGTCGTGTTACTCGTATTGTAGACACTCGTCGTGTTACTCGTATTGTAGACACCCGTCGTGTTACTCGTATTATAGACACCCGTCGTGTTACTCGTATTGTAGACACCCGTCGTGTTACTCGTATTGTAGACACTCGTCGTGTTACTCGTATTGTAGACACCCGTCGTGTTACTCGTATTGTAGACACCCGTCGAGTTACTCGTACTGTAGACATCCGTCGTGTTACTCGTATTGTAGACAGCCGTCGTGTTACTCATATTGTAGACACCCGTCGTGTTACTCGTATTGTAGACACCCGTCGTGTTACTCGTATTGTAGACACTCGTCGTGTTACTCGTATTGTAGACACCCGTCGTGTTACTCGTATTGTAGACACCCGTCGTGTTACTCGTATTGTAGACAGCCGTCGTGTTACTCGTATTGTAGACACCGGTCGTGTTACTCGTATTGTAGACACCCGTCGTGTTACTCGTATTGTAGACAGCCGTCGTGTTACTCGTATTGTAGACACCCGTCGTGTTACTCGTATTGTAGACACCCGTCGTGTTACTCGTATTGTAGACAGCCGTCGTGTTACTCCTATTATAGACACCCGTCGTGTTACTCGTATTGTAGACACCCGTCGTGTTACTCGTATTGTAGATACCCTTCGTGTTACTCGTATGGTAGACACCCGTCGTGTTACTCGTATTGTAGACACCCGTCGTGTTACTCGGATTGTAGACAGCCGTCGTGTTACTCGTATTGTAGACAGCCGTCGTGTTACTCGTATTGTAGACACCCGTCGTGTTACTCGTATTGTAGACACCCGTCGTGTTACTCGTATTGTAGACACCGGTCGTGCTACTCGTATTGTAGACACCCGTCGTGTTACTCGCATTGTAGACACCCGTCGTGTTACTCGTATTGTAGACACTCGTCGTGTTACTCGTATTGTAGACAGCCGTCGTGTTACTCGTATTGTAGACACCCGTCGTGTTACTCGTATTGTTGACACCCGTCGTGTTACTCGCATTGTAGACACCCGTCGTGTTACTCGTATTGTAGACACCAGTCGTGTTACTCGTATTATAGACACCCGTCGTGTTACTCGTATTGTAGACAGCCGTCGTGTTACTCGTATTGTAGACAGCCGTCGTGTTACTCGTATTGTAGACAACCGTCGTATTACTCGTATTGTAGACACCCGTCGTGTTACTCGTATTGTAGACACCAGTCGTGTTACTCGTATTGTAGACACCAGTCGTGTTACTCGTATTGTAGACACCCGTCGTGTTACTCGTATTGTAGACACCCGTCGTGTTACTCGCATTGTAGACAGCCGTCGTGTTACTCGTATTGTAGACACCCGTCGTGTTACTCGTATTGTAGACACCCGTCGTGTTACTCGTATTGTAGACACCTGTGGTGTTACTCGTATTGTAGACACCCGTCGTGTTACTCCTATTGTAGCGCCCGGTAAAAGTGTTGTCAGTGATAGAGGAAAGAAACGTACGTAAAAAGGAAAAGACCTATTGCTATTTGAGAAATGGATATTTCGTAACGGTTAACCAGCCCATGATGACGACCATGGATTTGTTCGTAGCGATTACATAGGAACAATGTTACCATGTTTGAGTAGCTTTTGCGTCAGTAGCTCAGCTCTGTCAAGAAAATCACTGTGTTGGCAACAAGCCTTAGAATAACGTATGATTTATGAAATGTAAACCCCATGCGCTGGTGCAGATGGAATATTGCTACTGATAAATGGGAAGTTGACTGTTAGAAAATTGAATTCATCACGTTTGTTATAGGATTTTGTGCTTAAATGGTGCCGTCCTGTACAAGCGACAAGAGCTGTATATGTACCACATGGATTAAATGGTGCCGTCCTGTAAAAACGACAAGAGCAGTATATGTACTACATGGATTAAATGGTGCCGTCCTGTACAAACGACAAGAGCTGTATATGTACTACATGGATTAAATGGTGCCGTCCTGTACAAACAACAAGAGCAGTATATGTACTACATGGATTAAATGGTGCCGTCCTGTACAAACGACAAGAGCTGTATATGTACTACATGGATTCAATGGTGCCGTCCTGTACAAACAACAAGAGCTGTATATGTACTACATGGATTAAATGGTGCCGTCCTGTACAAACAACAAGAGCAGTATATGTACTACATGGATTAAATGGTGCCGTCCTGTACAAACGACAAGAGCTGTATATGTACTACATGGATTCAATGGTGCCGTCCTGTACAAACGACAAGAGCAGTATATGTACTACATGGATTCAATGGTGCCGTCCTGTACAAACAACAAGAGCTGTATATGTACCACATGGATTCAATGGTGCCGTCCTGTACAAACGACAAGAGCAGTATATGTACTACATGGATTAAATGGTGCCGTCCTGTAAAAACGACAAGAGCAGTATATGTACTACATGGATTCAATGGTGCCGTCCTGTACAAACGACAAGAGCTGTATATGTACTACATAGATTCAATGGTGCCGTCCTGTACAAATGACAAGAGCAGTATATGTACTACATGGATTCAATGGTGCCGTCCTGTACAAACGAAAAGAGCTGTATATGTACTACATGGATTAAATGGTGCCGTCCTGTACAAATGACAAGAGCAGTATATGTACTACATGGATTCAATGGTGCCGTCCTGTACAAACGAAAAGAGCTGTATATGTACTACATGGATTCAATGGTGCCGTCCTGTACAAACAACAAGAGCAGTATATGTACTACATGGATTAAATGGTGCCGTCCTGTACAAACAACAAGAGCTGTATATGTACTACATGGATTAAATGGTGCCGTCCTGTACAAATGACAAGAGCTGTATATGTACTGCATGGATTAAATGGTGCCGTCCTGTACAAACGAAAAGAGCTGTATATGTACTACATGGATTCAATGGTGCCGTCCTGTACAAACAACAAGAGCTGTATATGTACTACATAAATTCAATGGTGCCGTCCTGTACAAACGACAAGAGCTGTATATGTACTACATGGATTCAATGGTGCCGTCCTGTACAAATGACAAGAGCTGTATAAGTACTACATGGATTAAATGGTGCCGTCCTGTACAAACAACAAGAGCTGTATATGTACTGCATGGATTAAATGGTGCCGTCCTGTACAAATGACAAGAGTTGTATAAGTACTACATAGATTCAATGGTGCCGTCCTGTAAAAACAACAAGAGCTGTATATGTACTACATAGATTCAATGGTGCCGTCCTCTACAAATGACAAGAGCAGCATATGTACTACATGGATTAAATGGTGCCGTCCTGTACAAATGACAAGAGCAGTATATGTACTACATGGATTAAATGGTGCCGTCCTGTACAAACGACAAGAACAGTATATGTACTACATGGATTAAATGGTGCCGTCCTGTACAAACAACAAGAGCTGTATATGTACTACATGGTTTCAATGGTGCTGTCCTGTACAAACGACAAGAGCAGTATATGTACTACATGGATTAAATGGTGCCGTCCTGTACAAACAACAGATTCAATGGTGCCGTCCTGTACAAACAACAAGAGCAGTATATGTACTACATGGATTAAATGGTGCCGTCCTGTACAAATGACAAGAGCTGTATATGTACTACATGGATTCAATGGTGCCGTCCTGTACAAACAACAAGAGCAGTATATGTACTACATGGATTAAATGGTGCCGTCCTGTACAAACAACAAGAGCTGTATATGTACTGCATGGATTAAATGGTGCCGTCCTGTACAAATGATAAGAGCTGTATATGTACTGCATGGATTAAATGGTGCCGTCCTGTACAAATGACAAGAGCTGTATATGTACTGCATGGATTAAATGGTGCCGTCCTGTACAAACAACAAGAGTTGTATAAGTACTACATGGATTAAATGGTGCCGTCCTGTACAAACGACAAGAGCTGTATATGTACTACATAAATTCAATGGTGCCGTCCTGTACAAACGACAAGGGCTGTATATGTACTACATGGATTCAATGGTGCCGTCCTGTACAAATGACAAGAGCTGTATAAGTACTACATGGATTAAATGGTGCCGTCCTGTACAAACAACAAGAGCTGTATATGTACTGCATGGATTAAATGGTGCCGTCCTGTACAAATGACAAGAGCTGTATAAGTACTACATAGATTCAATGGTGCCGTCCTGTACAAACAACAAGAGCTGTATATGTACTACATAGATTCAATGGTGCCGTACTGTACAAATGACAAGAGCAGTATATGTACTACATGGATTAAATGGTGCCGTCCTGTACAAATGACAAGAGCAGTATATGTACTACATGGATTAAATGGTGCCGTCCTGTACAAACGACAAGAACAGTATATGTACTACATGGATTAAATGGTGCCGTCCTGTACAAACAACAAGAGCTGTATATGTACTACATGGATTCAATGGTGCTGTCCTGTACAAACGACAAGAGCAGTATATGTACTACATGGATTCAATGGTGCCGTCCTGTACAAACAACAAGAGCTGTATATGTACTACATAGATTCAATGGTGCCGTCCTGTACAAACAACAAGAGCAGTATATGTACTACATGGATTAAATGGTGCCGTCCTGTACAAATGACAAGAGCTGTATATGTACTACATGGATTCAATGGTGCGTCCTGTACAAACAACAAGGGCTGTATATGTACTACATGGATTCAATGGTGCCGTCCTGTACAAACAACAAGAGCAGTATATGTACTACATGGATTAAATGGTGCCGTCCTGTACAAACAACAAGAGCTGTATATGTACTGCATGGATTAAATGGTGCCGTCCTGTACAAATGACAAGAGCTGTATATGTACTGCATAGATTAAATGGTGCCGTCCTGTACAAATGACAAGAGCTGTATATGTACGGCATGGATTAAATGGTGCCGTCCTGTACAAACAACAAGAGCTGTATAAGTACTACATGGATTAAATGGTGCCGTCCTGTAAAAACGACAAGAGCTGTATATGTACTACATAGATTCAATGGTGCCGTCCTTTACAAATGACAAGAGCTGTATATGTACTATATATATTCAATGGTGCCGTCCTGTACAAACGACAAGAGCTGTATATGTACTACATGGATTCAATGGTGCCGTCCTGTACAAATGACAAGAGCTGTATATGTACTACATGGATTCAATGGTGCCGTCCTGTACAAACAACAAGAGCTGTATATGTACTACATGGATTCAATGGCGCCGTCCTGTAAAAATGACAAGAACAGTATATGTACCACATGGATTAAATGGTGCCGTCCTGTAAAAATGACAAGAGCTGTATATGTACTACATGGATTAAATGGTGCCGTCCTGTACAAATGACAAGAGCTGTATATGTACCACATGGATTAAATGGTGCCGTCCTGTACAAACGACAAGAGCTGTATATGTACTACATGGATTCAATGGCGCCGTCCTGTACAAATGACAAGAGCTGTATATGTACTACATAGATTCAATGGTGCCTTCCTGTACAAACAACAAGAGCTCTATATGTACTGCATGGATTAAATGGTGCCGTCCTGTACAAACAACAAGAGCTGTATATGTACTGCATGGATTAAATGGTGCCGTCCTGTACAAACGACAAGAGCTGTATATGTACTACATGGATTAAATGGTGCCGTCCTGTAAAAACGACAAGAGCTTTATATGTACTACATGGATTTAATGGTACTGTCCTGTACAAATGACAAGAGCAGTATATGTACTACATGAATTAAATGGTGCCGTCCTGTGCAAACAACAAGAGCTGTATAAGTACTACATGGATTCAATGGTGCCGTCCTGTACAAATGACAAGAGCAGTATATGTACTACATGGATTAAATGGTGCCGTCCTGTACAAATGACAAGAGCAGTATATGTACTACATGGATTCAATGGTGCCGTCCTGTACAAACAACAAGAGCAGTATATGTACTACATGGATTAAATGGTGCCGTCCTGTACAAACGACAAGAGCAGTATATGTACTACATGGATTCAATGGTGCCGTCCTGTACAAACGACAAGAGCAGTATATGTACTACATGGATTAAATGGTGCCGTCCTGTACAAACGACAAGAGCAGTATATGTACTACATGGATTCAATGGTGCCGTCCTGTACAAGCGACAAGAGCAGTATATGTACTACATGGATTCAATGGTGCCGTCCTGTACAAGCGACAAGAGCTGTATATGTACTACATGGATTAAATGGTGCCGTCCTGTACAAACGACAAGAGCAGTAAATGTACTATATGGATTCAATGGTGCCGTCCTGTACAAATGACAAGAGCAGTATATGTACTACATGGATTCAATGGTGCCGTCCTGTACAAACGACAAGAGCTGTATAAGTACTACATGGATTCAATGGTGCCGTCCTGTACAAATGACAAGAGCTGTATAAGTACTACATGGATTAAATGGTGCCGTCCTGTACAAGCGACAAGAGCTGTATATGTACTACATGGATTCAATGGTGCCGTCCTGTGCAAATGACAAGAGCTGTATATGTACCACATGGATTCAATGGTGCCGTCCTGTACAAATGACAAGAGCTGTATAAGTACTACATGGATTAAATGGTGCCGTCCTGTACAAACGACAAGAGCTGTATAAGTACTACATGGATTAAATGGTGCGTCCTGTACAAATGACAAGAGCAGTATATGTACGACATGGATTAAATGGTGCCGTCCTGTAAAAACGACAAGAGCTGTATATGTACTACATGGATTCAATGGTGCCGTCCTGTACAAATGACAAGAGCTGTATATGTACCACATGGATTAAATGGTGCCCTCCTGTACAAACGGCAAGAGCTGTATATGTACTACATGGATTCAATGGTGCCGTCCTGTACAAATGACAAGAGCTGTATATGTACTACATGGAATCAATGGTGCCGTCCTGTACAAACAACAAGAGCTGTATATGTACTACATGGATTCAATGGCGCCGTCCTGTACAAATGACAAGAACAGTATATGTACCATATGGATTAAATGGTGCCGTCCTGTAAAAACGACAAGAGCTGTATATGTACTACATGGATTAAATGGTGCCGTCCTGTACAAACGACAAGAGCTGTATATGTACTACATGGATTCAATGGTGCCGTCCTGTACAAGCAACAAGAGCTGTATATGTACTGCATGGATTAAATGGTGCCGTCCTGTACAAACGACAAGAGCTGTATATGTACTGCATGGATTAAATGGTGCCGTCCTGTACAAATGACAGGAGCTGTATATGTACTACATGGATTCAATGGTGCCGTCCTGTACAAACAACAAGAGCTGTATATGTACTACATGGATTCAATGGCGCCGTCCTGTACAAACGACAAGAGCTGTATATGTACTACATAGATTAAATGGTGCCGTCCTGTACAAACAACAAGAGCAGTATATGTACTGCATGGATTAAATGGTGCCGTCCTGTACAAACGACAAGAGCTGTATATGTACTACATGGATTCAATGGTGCCGTCCTGTACAAATGACAAGAGCTGTATATGTACTACATGGATTCAATGGTGCCGTCCTGTACAAACAACAAGAGCTGTATATGAAGTACATGGATTCAATGGTGCCGTCCTGTACAAACAACAAGAGCTGTATATGTACTACATGGATTCAATGGTGCCGTCCTGTACAAACAACAAGAGCTGTATATGTACTACATGGATTCAATGGTGCCGTCCTGTACAAACAACAAGAGCTGTATATGTACTACATAGATTCAATGGTGCCGTACTGTACAAATGACAAGAGCAGTATATGTACTACATGGATTCAATGGTGCCGTCCTGTACAAACGACAAGAGCTGTATAAGTACTACATAGATTCAATGGTGCCGTCCTGTACAAACGACAAGAGCTGTATATGTACTACATAGATTCAATGGTGCCTTCCTGTACAAACAACAAGAGCTGTATATGTACTGCATGGATTAAATGGTGCCGTCCTGTACAAACAACAAGTGCTGTATATGTACTACATGGATTAAATGGTGCCATCCTGTACAAACGACAAGAGCTGTATATGAACTACATGGATTAAATGGTGCCGTCCTGAAAAAACGACAAGAGCTGTATATGTACTACATGGATTTAATGGTGCCGTCCTGTACAAATGACAAGAGCAGTATATGTACTACATGAATTAAATGGTGCCGTCCTGTACAAACAACAAGAGCTGTATAAGTACTACATGGATTCAATGGTGCCGTCCTGTACAAATGACAAGAGCAGTATATGTACTACATCGATTAAATGGTGCCGTCCTGTACAAATGACAAGAGCAGTATATGTACTACATGGATTCAATGGTGCCGTCCTGTACAAACAACAAGAACTGTATGCATACTACATGGATTAAATGGTGCCGTCCTGTACAAACGACAAGAGGAGTATATGTACTACATGGATTCAATGGTGCCGTCCAGTACAAACGACAAGAGCAGTATATGTACTACATGGATTAAATGGTGCCGTCCTGTACAAACGACAAGAGCAGTATATGTACTGCATGGATTAAATGGTGCCGTCCTGTACAAACGAAAAGAGCTGTATATGTACTACATGGATTCAATGGTGCCGTCCTGTACAAACAACAAGAGCTGTATATGTACTACATAAATTCAATGGTGCAGTCCTGTACAAACGACAAGAGCTGTATATGTACTACATGGATTTAATGGTGCCGTCCTGTACAAATGACAAGAGCTGTATATGTACTACATAAATTCAATGGTGCAGTCCTGTACAAACGACAAGAGCTGTATATGTACTACATGGATTTAATGGTGCCGTCCTGTACAAATGACAAGAGCTGTATATGTACTACATGGATTAAATGGTGCCGTCCTGTACAAACAACAAGAGCTGTATATGTACTGCATGGATTAAATGGTGCCGTCCTGTACAAATGACAAGAGTTGTATAAGTACTACATAGATTCAATGGTGCCGTCCTGTAAAAACAACAAGAGCTGTATATGTACTACATGGATTAAATGGTGCCGTCCTGTACAAATGACAAGAGCAGTATATGTACTACATGGATTAAATGGTGCCGTCCTGTACAAACGACAAGAACAGTATATGTACTACATGGATTAAATGGTGCCGTCCTGTACAAACAACAAGAGCAGTATATGTACTACATGGTTTCAATGGTGCTGTCCTGTACAAACGACAAGAGCAGTATATGTACTACATGGATTCAATGGTGCCGTCCTGTACAAACAACAGATTCAATGGTGCCATCCTGTACAAACAACAAGAGCAGTATATGTACTACATGGATTAAATGGTGCCGTCCTGTACAAATGACAAGAGCTGTATATGTACTACATGGATTCAATGGTGCCGTCCTGTACAAACAACAAGAGCTGTATATGTACTACATGGATTCAATGGTGCCGTCCTGTACAAACAACAAGAGCAGTATATGTACTACATGGATTAAATGGTGCCGTCCTGTACAAACAACAAGAGCTGTATATGTACTGCATGGATTAAATGGTGCCGTCCTGTACAAATGATAAGAGCTGTATATGTACTGCATGGATTAAATGGTGCCGTCCTGTACAAATGACAAGAGCTGTATATGTACTGCATGGATTAAATGGTGCCGTCCTGTACAAACAACAAGAGCTGTATTAGTACTACATGGATTAAATGGTGCCGTCCTGTACAAACGACAAGAGCTGTATATGTACTACATAAATTCAATGGTGCCGTCCTGTACAAACGACAAGGGCTGTATATGTACTACATGGATTCAATGGTGCCGTCCTGTACAAATGACAAGAGCTGTATAAGTACTACATGGATTAAATGGTGCCGTCCTGTACAAACAACAAGAGCTGTATATGTACTGCATGGATTAAATGGTGCCGTCCTGTACAAATGCCAAGAGCTGTATAAGTACTACATAGATTCAATGGTGCCGTCCTGTACAAACAACAAGAGCTGTATGTGTACTACATAGATTCAATGGTGCCGTACTGTACAAATGACAAGAGCAGTATATGTAATACATGGATTAAATGGTGCCGTCCTGTACAAATGACAAGAGCAGTATATGTACTACATGGATTAAATGGTGCCGTCCTGTACAAACGACAAGAACAGTATATGTACTACATGGATTAAATGGTGCCGTCATGTACAAACAACAAGAGCTGTATATGTACTACATGGATTCAATGGTGCTGTCCTGTACAAACGACAAGATCAGTATATGTACTACATGGATTCAATGGTGCCGTCCTGTACAAACAACAAGAGCTGTATATGTACTACATAGATTCAATGGTGCCGTCCTGTACAAACAACAAGAGCAGTATATGTACTACATGGATTAAATGGTGCCGTCCTATACAAATGACAAGAGCTGTATATGTACTACATGGATTCAATGGTGCGTCCTGTACAAACAACAAGAGCTGTATATGTACTACATGGTTTCAATGGTGCCGTCCTGTACAAATGACAAGAGCTGTATATGTACTGCATGGATTAAATGGTGCCGTCCTGTACAAATGACAAGAGCTGTATATGTACTGCATGGATTAAATGGTGCCGTCCTGTACAAACAACAAGAGCTGTATAAGTACTACATGGATTAAATGGTGCCGTCCTGTACAAACGACAAGAGCTGTATATGTACTACATAGATTCAATGGTGCCGTCCTTTACAAATGACAAGAGCTGTATATGTACTACATAGATTCAATGGTGCCGTCCTGTACAAACGACAAGAGCTGTATATGTACTACATGGATTCAATGGCGCCGTCCTGTACAAATGACAAGAGCTGTATATGTACTACATAGATTCAATGGTGCCTTCCTGTACAAACAACAAGAGCTCTATATGTACTGCATGGATTAAATGGTGCCGTCCTGTACAAACAACAAGAGCTGTATAAGTACTACATGGATTAAATGGTGCCGTCCTGTACAAACGACAAGAGCTGTATATGTACTACATAAATTCAATGGTGCCGTCCTGTACAAACGACAAGGGCTGTATATGTACTACATGGATTCAATGGTGCCGTCCTGTACAAATGACAAGAGCTGTATAAGTACTACATGGATTAAATGGTGCCGTCCTGTACAAACAACAAGAGCTGTATATGTACTGCATGGATTAAATGGTGCCGTCCTGTACAAACGACAAGAGGAGTATATCTACTACATGGATTCAATGGTGCCGTCCAGTACAAACGACAAGAGCAGTATATGTACTACAAGGATTAAATGGTGCCGTCCTGTACAAACGACAAGAGCAGTATATGTACTGCATGGATTAAATGGTGCCGTCCTGTACAAACGAAAAGAGCTGTATATGTACTACATAAATTCAATGGTGCAGTCCTGTACAAACGACAAGAGCTGTATATGTACTACATGGATTCAATGGTGCCGTCCTGTACAAATGACAAGAGCTGTATATGTACTACATGGATTAAATGGTGCCGTCCTGTACAAACAACAAGAGCTGTATATGTACTGCATGGATTAAATGGTGCCGTCCTGTACAAATGACAAGAGTTGTATAAGTACTACATAGATTCAATGGTGCCGTCCTGTAAAAACAACAAGAACTGTATATGTACTACATGGATTAAATGGTGCCGTCCTGTACAAATGACAAGAGCAGTATATGTACTACATGGATTAAATGGTGCCGTCCTGTACAAACGACAAGAACAGTATATGTACTACATGGATTAAATGGTGCCGTCCTGTACAAACAACAAGAGCAGTATATGTACTACATGGTTTCAATGGTGCTGTCCTGTACAAACGACAAGAGCAGTATATGTACTACATGGATTCAATGGTGCCGTCCTGTACAAACAACAGATTCAATGGTGCCGTCCTGTACAAACAACAAGAGCAGTATATGTACTACATGGATTAAATGGTGCCGTCCTGTACAAATGACAAGAGCTGTATATGTACTACATGGATTCAATGGTGCCGTCCTGTACAAACAACAAGAGCTGTATATGTACTACATGGATTCAATGGTGCCGTCCTGTACAAACAACAAGAGCAGTATATGTACTACATGGATTAAATGGTGCCGTCCTGTACAAACAACAAGAGCTGTATATGTACTGCATGGATTAAATGGTGCCGTCCTGTACAAATGATAAGAGCTGTATATGTACTGCATGGATTAAATGGTGCCGTCCTGTACAAATGACAAGAGCTGTATATGTACTGCATGGATTAAATGGTGCCGTCCTGTACAAACAACAAGAGCTGTATTAGTACTACATGGATTAAATGGTGCCGTCCTGTACAAACGACAAGAGCTGTATATGTACTACATAAATTCAATGGTGCCGTCCTGTACAAACGACAAGGGCTGTATATGTACTACATGGATTCAATGGTGCCGTCCTGTACAAATGACAAGAGCTGTATAAGTATTACTTGGATTAAATGGTGCCGTCCTGTACAAACAACAAGTGCTGTATATGTACTGCATGGATTAAATGGTGCCGTCCTGTACAAATGACAAGAGCTGTATAAGTACTACATAGATTCAATGGTGCCGTCCTGTACAAACAACAAGACCTGTATATGTACTACATAGATTCAATGGTGCCGTACTGTACAAATGACAAGAGCAGTATATGTAATACATGGATTAAATGGTGCCGTCCTGTACAAATGACAAGAGCAGTATATGTACTACATGGATTAAATGGTGCCGTCCTGTACAAACGACAAGAACAGTATATGTACTACATGGATTAAATGGTGCCGTCCTGTACAAACAACAAGAGCTGTATATGTACTACATGGATTCAATGGTGCTGTCCTGTACAAACGACAAGAGCAGTATATGTACTACATGGATTCAATGGTGCCGTCCTGTACAAACAACAAGAGCTGTATATGTACTACATAGATTCAATGGTGCCGTCCTGTACAAACAACAAGAGCAGTATATGTACTACATGGATTAAATGGTGCCGTCCTATACAAATGACAAGAGCTGTATATGTACTACATGGATTCAATGGTGCGTCCTGTACAATCAACAAGAGCTGTATATGTACTACATGGATTCAATGGTTCCGTCCTGTACAAATGACAAGAGCTGTATATGTTCTGCATGGATTAAATGGTGCCGTCCTGTACAAATGACAAGAGCTGTATATGTACTGCATGGATTAAATGGTGCCGTCCTGTACAAACAACAAGAGCTGTATAAGTACTACATGGATTAAATGGTGCCGTCCTGTACAAACGACAAGAGCTGTATATGTACTACATAGATTCAATGGTGCCGTCCTTTACAAATGACAAGAGCTGTATATGTACTACATAGATTCAATGGTGCCGTCCTGTACAAACGACAAGAGCTGTATATGTACTACATGGATTCAATGGCGCCGTCCTGTACAAATGACAAGAGCTGTATATGTACTACATAGATTCAATGGTGCCTTCCTGTACAAACAACAAGAGCTCTATATGTACTGCATGGATTAAATGGTGCCGTCCTGTACAAACAACAAGAGCTGTATAAGTACTACATGGATTAAATGGTGCCGTCCTGTACAAACGACAAGAGCTGTATATGTACTACATAAATTCAATGGTGCCGTCCTGTACAAACGACAAGGGCTGTATATGTACTACATGGATTCAATGGTGCCGTCCTGTACAAATGACAAGAGCTGTATAAGTACTACATGGATTAAATGGTGCCGTCCTGTACAAACAACAAGAGCTGTATATGTACTGCATGGATTAAATGGTGCCGTCCTGTACAAATGACAAGAGCTGTATAAGTACTACATAGATTCAATGGTGCCGTCCTGTACAAACAACAAGAGCTGTATATGTACTACATAGATTCAATGGTGCCGTACTGTACAAATGACAAGAGCAGTATATGTAATACATGGATTAAATGGTGCCGTCCTGTACAAATGACAAGAGCAGTATATGTACTACATGGATTAAATGGTGCCGTCCTGTACAAACGACAAGAACAGTATATGTACTACATGGATTAAATGGTGCCGTCCTGTACAAACAACAAGAGCTGTATATGTACTACATGGATTCAATGGTGCTGTCCTGTACAAACGACAAGAGCAGTATATGTACTACATGGATTCAATGGTGCCGTCCTGTACAAACAACAAGAGCTGTATATGTACTACATAGATTCAATGGTGCCGTCCTGTACAAACAACAAGAGCAGTATATGTACTACATGGATTAAATGGTGCCGTCCTGTACAAATGACAAGAGCTGTATATGTACTACATGGATTCAATGGTGCGTCCTGTACAAACAACAAGAGCTGTATATGTACTACATGGATTCAATGGTGCCGTCCTGTACAAATGACAAGAGCTGTATATGTACTGCATGGATTAAATGGTGCCGTCCTGTACAAACGACAAGAGCTGTATATGTACTACATAGATTCAATGGTGTCGTCCTTTACAAATGACAAGAGCTGTATATGTACTACATAGATTCAATGGTGCCGTCCTGTACAAACGACAAGGGCTGTATATGTACTACATGGATTCAATGGCGCCGTCCTGTACAAATGACAAGAGCTGTATATGTACTACATAGATTCAATGGTGCCTTCCTGTACAAACAACAAGAGCTCTATATGTACTGCATGGATTAAATGGTGCCGTCCTGTACAAACAACAAGAGCTGTATATGTACTACATGGATTCAATGGCGCCGTCCTGTACAAATGACAAGAACAGTATATGTACCATATGGATTAAATGGTGCCGTCCTGTAAAAACGACAAGAGCTGTATATGTACTACATGGATTAAATGGTGCCGTCCTGTACAAACGACAAGAGCTGTATATGTACTACATGGATTCAATGGTGCCGTCCTGTACAAGCAACAAGAGCTGTGTATGTACTACATAGATTCAATGGTGCCGTACTGTACAAATGACAAGAGCAGTATATGTACTACATGGATTCAATGGTGCCGTCCTGTACAAACGACAAGAGCTGTATAAGTACTACATAGATTCAATGGTGCCGTCCTGTACAAACGACAAGAGCTGTATATGTACTGCATGGATTAAATGGTGCCGTCCTGTACAAACAACAAGAGCTGTATATGTACTACATGGATTAAATGGTGCCATCCTGTACAAACGACAAGAGCAGTATATGTACTACATGGATTAAATGGTGCCGTCCTGTACAAATGACAAGAGCTGTATATGTACTACATGGATTCAATGGTGCGTCCTGTACAAACAACAAGAGCTGTATATGTACTACATGGATTCAATGGTGCCGTCCTGTACAAACAACAAGAGCAGTATATGTACTACATGGATTAAATGGTGCCGTCCTGTACAAACAACAAGAGCTGTATATGTACTGCATGGATTAAATGGTGCCGTCCTGTACAAATGACAAGAGCTGTATATGTACTGCATGGATTAAATGGTGCCGTCCTGTACAAATGACAAGAGCTGTATATGTACTGCATGGATTAAATGGTGCCGTCCTGTACAAACAACAAGAGCTGTATAAGTACTACATGGATTAAATGGTGCCGTCCTGTACAAACGACAAGAGCTGTATATGTACTACATAGATTCAATGGTGCCGTCCTTTACAAATGACAAGAGCTGTATATGTACTACATAGATTCAATGGTGCCGTCCTGTACAAACGACAAGAGCTGTATATGTACTACATGGATTCAATGGCGCCGTCCTGTACAAATGACAAGAGCTGTATATGTACTACATAGATTCAATGGTGCCTTCCTGTACAAACAACAAGAGCTCTATATGTACTGCATGGATTAAATGGTGCCGTCCTGTACAAACAACAAGAGCTGTATATGTACTGCATGGATTAAATGGTGCCGTCCTGTACAAACGACAAGAGCTGTATATGTACTACATGGATTAAATGGTGCCGTCCTGTAAAAACGACAAGAGCTGTATATGTACTACATGGATTTAATGGTGCCGTCCTGTACAAATGACAAGAGCAGTATATGTACTACATGAATTAAATGGTGCCGTCCTGTACAAACAACAAGAGCTGTATAAGTACTACATGGATTCAATGGTGCCGTCCTGTACAAATGACAAGAGCAGTATATGTACTACATGGATTAAATGGTACCGTCCTGTACAAATGACAAGAGCAGTATATGTACTACATGGATTCAATGGTGCCGTCCTGTACAAACAACAAGAGCAGTATATGTACTACATGGATTAAATGGTGCCGTCCTGTACAAACGACAAGAGCAGTATATGTACTACATGGATTCAATGGTGCCGTCCTGTACAAACGACAAGAGCAGTATATGTACTACATGGATTAAATGGTGCCGTCCTGTACAAACGACAAGAGCAGTATATGTACTACATGGATTCAATGATGCCGTCCTGTACAAGCGACAAGAGCAGTATATGTACTACATGGATTCAATGGTGCCGTCCTGTACAAGCGACAAGAGCTGTATATGTACTACATGGATTAAATGGTGCCGTCCTGTACAAACGACAAGAGCAGTATATGTACTACATGGATTCAATGGTGCCGTCCTGTACAAATGACAAGAGCAGTATATGTACTACATGGATTCAATGGTGCCGTCCTGTACAAACGACAAGAGCTGTATAAGTACTACATGGATTCAATGGTGCCGTCCTGTACAAATGACAAGAGCTGTATAAGTACTACATGGATTAAATGGTGCCGTCCTGTACAAGCGACAAGAGCTGTATATGTACTACATGGATTCAATGGTGCCGTCCTGTACAAATGACAAGAGCTGTATATGTACCACATGGATTCAATGGTGCCGTCCTGTACAAATGACAAGAGCTGTATAAGTACTACATGGATTAAATGGTGCCGTCCTGTACAAACGACAAGAGCTGTATAAGTACTACATGGATTAAATGGTGCCGTCCTGTACAAATGACAAGAGCAGTATATGTACGACATGGATTAAATGGTGCCGTCCTGTAAAAACGACAAGAGCTGTATATGTACTACATGGATTCAATGGTGCCGTCCTGTACAAATGAAAAGAGCTGTATATGTACCACATGGATTAAATGGTGCCCTCCTGTACAAACGACAAGAGCTGTATATGTATTACATGGATTCAATGGTGCCGTCCTGTACAAATGACAAGAGCTGTATATGTACTACATGGAATCAATGGTGCCGTCCTGTACAAACAACAAGAGCTGTATATGTACTACATGGATTCAATGGCGCCGTCCTGTACAAATGACAAGAACAGTATATGTACCATATGGATTAAATGGTGCCGTCCTGTAAAAACGACAAGAGCTGTATATGTACTACATGGATTAAATGGTGCCGTCCTGTACAAATGACAAGAGCTGTATATGTACCACATGGATTAAATGGTGCCGTCCTGTACAAACGACAAGAGCTGTATATGTACTACATGGATTCAATGGTGCCGTCCTGTACAAGCAACAAGAGCTGTATATGTACTACATAGATTAAATGGTGCCGTCCTGTACAAACAACAAGAGCAGTATATGTACTGCATGGATTAAATGGTGCCGTCCTGTACAAACGACAAGAGCTGTATATGTACTGCATGGATTAAATGGTGCCGTCCTGTACAAATGACAAGAGCTGTATATGTACTACATGGATTCAATGGTGCCGTCCTGTACAAACAACAAGAGCTGTATATGTACTACATAGATTCAATGGCGCCGTCCTGTACAAACGACAAGAGCTGTATATGTACTACATAAATTCAATGGTGCCGTCCTGTACAAACAACAAGAGCAGTATATGTACTGCATGGATTAAATGGTGCCGTCCTGTACAAACGACAAGAGCTGTATATGTATTACATGGATTCAATGGTGCCTTCCTGTACAAATGACAAGAGCTGTATATGTACTACATGGATTCAATGATGCCGTCCTGTACAAACAACAAGAGCTGTATATGTACTACATGGATTCAATGGTGCCGTCCTGTACAAACAACAAGAGCTGTATATGTACTACATGGATTCAATGGTGCCGTCCTGTACAAACAACAAGAGCTGTATATGTACTACATAGATTCAATGGTGCCGTACTGTACAAATGACAAGAGCAGTATATGTACTACATGGATTCAATGGTGCCGTCCTGTACAAACGACAAGAGCTGTATAAGTACTACATAGATTCAATGGTGCCGTCCTGTACAAACGAGAAGAGCTGTATATGTACTACATGGATTCAATGGCGCCGTCCTGTACAAATGACAAGAGCTGTATATGTACTACATAGATTCAATGGTGCCTTCCTGTACAAACAACAAGAGCTGTATATGTACTGCATGGATTAAATGGTGCCGTCCTGTACAAACAACAAGAGCTATATATGTACTATATGGATTAAATGGTGCCATCCTGTACAAACGACAAGAGCTGTATATGTACTACATGGATTAAATGGTGCCGTCCTGAAAAAACGACAAGAGCTGTATATGTACTACATGGATTTAATGGTGCCGTCCTGTACAAATGACAAGAGCAGTATATGTACTACATGAATTAAATGGTGCCGTCCTGTACAAACAACAAGAGCTGTATAAGTACTACATGGATTCAATGGTGCCGTCCTGTACAAATGACAAGAGCTGTATATGTACTACATCGATTAAATGGAGCCATCCTGTACAAATGACAAGAGCAGTATATGTACTACATGGATTCAATGGTGCCGTCCTGTACAAACAACAAGAACTGTATATATACTACATGGATTAAATGGTGCCGTCCTGTACAAACGACAAGAGCATTATATGTACTACATGGGTTCAATGGTGCCGTCCAGTACAAACGACAAGAGCAGTATATGTACTACATGGATTAAATGGTGCCGTCCTGTACAAACGACAAGAGCTGTATATGTACTACATGGATTCAATGGTGCCGTCCTGTACAAGCGACAAGAGCTGTATATGTACTACATGGATTCAATGGTGCCGTCCTGTACAAGCGACAAGAGCTGTATATGTACTACATGGATTAAATGGTGTCGTCCTGTACAAACGACAATAGCAGTATATGTACTACATGGATTCAATGGTGCCGTCCTGTACAAGCGACAAGAGCTGTATATGTACTACATGGATTAAATGGTGCCGTCCTGTACAAACGACAAGAGCTGTATATGTACTACATGGATTCAATGGTGCCGTCCTGTACAAATGACAAGAGCAGTATATGTACTACATGGATTCAATGGTGCCGTCCTGTACAAACGAAAAGAGCTGTATAAGTACTACATGGATTCAATGGTGCCGTCCTGTACAAATGACAAGAGCTGTATAAGTACTACATGGATTAAATGGTGCCGTCCTGTACAAGCGACAAGAGCTGTGTATGTACTACATGGATTCAATGGTGCCGTCCTGTACAAATGACAAGAGCTGTATATGTACCACATGGATTCAATGGTGCCGTCCTGTACAAATGACAAGAGCTGTATAAGTACTACATGGATTAAATGGTGCCGTCCTGTACAAACGACAAGAGCTGTATAAGTACTACATGGATTAAATGGTGCGTCCTGTACAAATGACAAGAGCAGTATATGTACGACATGGATTAAATGGTGCCGTCCTGTAAAAACGACAAGAGCTGTATATGTACTACATGGATTCAATGGTGCCGTCCTGTACAAATGACAAGATCTGTATATTTACCACATGGATTAAATGGTGCCCTCCTGTACAAACGACAAGAGCTGTATATGTACTACATGGATTCAATGGTGCCGTCCTATACAAATGACAAGAGCTGTATATGTACTACATGGAATCAATGGTGCCGTCCTGTACAAACAACAAGAGCTGTATATGTACTACATGGATTCAATGGCGCCGTTCTGTACAAATGACAAGAACAGTATATGTACCATATGGATTAAATGGTGCCGTCCTGTAAAAACGACAAGAGCTGTATATGTACTACATGGATTAAATGGTGCCGTCCTGTACAAATGACAAGAGCTGTATATGTACCACATGGATTAAATGGTGCCGTCCTGTACAAACGACAAGAGCTGTATATGTACTACATGGATTGAATGGTGCCGTCCTGTACAAGCAACAAGAGCTGTATATGTACTACATAGATTAAATGGTGCCGTTCTGTACAAACAACAAGAGCAGTATATGTACTGCATGGATTAAATGGTGCCGTCCTGTACAAACGACAAGAGCTGTATATGTACTGCATGGATTAAATGGTGCCGTCCTGTACAAATGACAAGAGCTGTATATGTACTACATGGATTCAATGGTGCCGTCCTGCACAAACAACAAGAGCTGTATATGTACTACATGGATTCAATGGCGCCGTCCTGTACAAACGACAAGAGCTGTATATGTACTACATAGATTAAATGGTGCCGTCCTGTACAAACAACAAGAACTGTATATGTACTGCATGGATTAAATGGTGCCGTCCTGTACAAACGACAAGAGCTGTATATGTACTACATGGATTCAATGGTGCCGTCCTGTACAAATGACAAGAGCTGTATATGTACTACATGGATTCAATGGTGCCATCCTGTACAAACAACAAGAGCTGTATATGTACTACATGGATTCAATGGTGCCGTCCTGTACAAACAACAAGAGCTGTATATGTACTACATGGATTCAATGGTGCCGTCCTGTACAAACAACAAGAGCTGTATATGTACTACATGGATTCAATGGTGCCGTCCTGTACAAACAACAAGAGCTGTATATGTACTACATAGATTCAATGGTGCCGTACTGTACAAATGACAAGAGCAGTATATGTACTACATGGATTCAATGGTGCCGTCCTGTACAAACGACAAGAGCTGTATAAGTACTACATAGATTCAATGGTGCCGTCCTGTACAAACGACAAGAGCTGTATATGTACTACATGGATTCAATGGCGCCGTCCTGTACAAATGACAAGAGCTGTATATGTACTACATAGATTCAATGGTGCCTTCCTGTACAAACAACAAGAGCTGTATATGTACTGCATGGATTAAATGGTGCCGTCCTGTACAAACAACAAGAGCTGTATATGTACTACATGGATTAAATGGTGCCATCCTGTACAAACGACAAGAGCTGTATATGTACTACATGGATTAAATGGTGCCGTCCTGAAAAAACGACAAGAGCTGTATATGTACTACATGGATTTAATGGTGCCGTCCTGTACAAATGACAAGAGCAGTATATGTACTACATGAATTAAATGGTGCCGTCCTGTACAAACAACAAGAGCTGTATAAGTACTACATGGATTCAATGGTGCCGTCCTGTACAAATGACAAGAGCAGTATATGTACTACATCGATTAAATGGTGCCGTCCTGTACAAATGACAAGAGCAGTATATGTACTACATGGATTCAATGGTGCCGTCCTGTACAAACAACAAGAACTGTATATATACTACATGGATTAAATGGTGCCGTCCTGTACAAACGACAAGAGCAGTATATGTACTACATGGATTCTATGGTGTCGTCCAGTACAAACGACAAGAGCAGTATATGTACTACATGGATTAAATGGTGCCGTCCTGTACAAACGACAAGAGCTGTATATGTACTACATGGATTCAATGGTGCCGTCCTGTACAAGCGACAAGAGCAGTATATGTACTACATGGATTCAATGGTGCCGTCCTGTACAAGCGACAAGAGCTGTATATGTACTACATGGATTAAATGGTGTCGTCCTGTACAAACGACAAGAGCAGTATATGTACTACATGGTTTCAATGGTGCCGTCCTGTACAAATGACAAGAGCAGTTTATGTACTACATGGATTCAATGGTGCCGTCCTGTACAAACGACAAGAGCTGTATAAGTACTACATGGATTCAATGGTGCCGTCCTGTACAAATGACAAGAGCTGTATAAGTACTACATGGATTAAATGGTGCCGTCCTGTACAAACGACAAGAGCTGTATATGTACTACATGGATTCAATGGTGCCGTCCTGTACAAATGACAAGAGCTGTATATGTACCACATGGATTCAATGGTGCCGTCCTGTACAAATGACAAGAGCTGTATAAGTACTACATGGATTAAATGGTGCCGTCCTGTAAAAACGACAAGAGCTGTATAAGTACTACATGGATTCAATGGTGCCGTCTTGTACAAATGACAAGAGCTGTATATGTACCACATGGATTAAATGGTGCCGTCCGGTACAAATGACAAGAACAGTATATGTACCACATGGATTAAATGGTGCCGTCCTGTAAAAACGACAAGAGCTGTATATGTACTACATGGATTCAATGGTGCCGTCCTGTACAAATGACAAGAGCTGTATATGTACCACATGGATTAAATGGTGCCGTCCTGTACAAACGACAAGAGCTGTATATGTACTACATGGATTCAATGGTGCCGTCCTGTACAAATGACAAGAGCTGTATATGTACCACATGGATTCAATGGTGCCGTCCTGTACAAATGACAAGAGCTGTATAAGTACTACATGGATTAAATGGTGCCGTCCTGTACAAACGACAAGAGCTGTATAAGTACTACATGGATTAAATGGTGCGTCCTGTACAAATGACAAGAGCAGTATATGTACGACATGGATTAAATGGTGCCGTCCTGTAAAAACGACAAGAGCTGTATATGTACTACATGGATTCAATGGTGCCGTCCTGTACAAATGACAAGAGCTGTATATTTACCACATGGATTAAATGGTGCCCTCCTGTACAAACGACAAGAGCTGTATATGTACTACATGGATTCAATGGTGCCGTCCTGTACAAATGACAAGAGCTGTATATGTACTACATGGAATCAATGGTGCCGTCCTGTACAAACAACAAGAGCTGTATATGTACTACATGGATTCAATGGCGCCGTCCTGTACAAATGACAAGAACAGTATATGTACCATATGGATTAAATGGTGCCGTCCTGTAAAAACGACAAGAGCTGTATATGTACTACATGGATTAAATGGTGCCGTCCTGTACAAATGACAAGAGCTGTATATGTACTACATGGATTCAATGGTGCCGTCCTGTACAAACAACAAGAGCTGTATATGTACTACATGGATTCAATGGCGCCGTCCTGTACAAACGACAAGAGCTGTATATGTACTACATAGATTAAATGGTGCCGTCCTGTACAAACAACAAGAGCAGTATATGTACTGCATGGATTAAATGGTGCCGTCCTGTACAAACGACAAGAGCTGTATATGTACTACATGGATTCAATGGTGCCGTCCTGTACAAATGACAAGAGCTGTATATGTACTACATGGATTCAATGGTGCCGTCCTGTACAAACAACAAGAGCTGTATATGTACTACATGGATTCAATGGTGCCGTCCTGTACAAACAACAAGAGCTGTATATGTACTACATGGATTCAATGGTGCCGTCCTGTACAAACAACAAGAGCTGTATATGTACTACATGGATTCAATGGTGCCGTCCTGTACAAACAACAAGAGCTGTATATGTACTACATAGATTCAATGGTGCCGTACTGTACAAATGACAAGAGCAGTATATGTACTACATGGATTCTATGGTGCCGTCCTGTACAAACGACAAGAGCTGTATAAGTACTACATAGATTCAATGGTGCCGTCCTGTACAAACGACAAGAGCTGTATATGTACTACATGGATTCAATGGCGCCGTCCTGTACAAATGACAAGAGCTGTATATGTACTACATAGATTCAATGGTGCCTTCCTGTACAAACAACAAGAGCTGTATATGTACTGCATAGATTAAATGGTGCCGTCCTGTACAAACAACAAGAGCTCTATATGTACTACATGGATTAAATGGTGCCATCCTGTACAAACGACAAGAGCTGTATATGTACTACATGGATTAAATGGTGCCGTCCTGAAAAAAACGACAAGAGCTGTATATGTACTACATGGATTTAATGGTGCCGTCCTGTACAAATGACAAGAGCAGTATATGTACTACATGAATTAAATGGTGCCGTCCTGTACAAACAACAAGAGCTGTATAAGTACTACATGGATTCAATGGTGCCGTCCTGTACAAATGACAAGAGCAGTATATGTACTACATCGATTAAATGGTGCCGTCCTGTACAAATGACAAGAGCAGTATATGTACTACATGGATTCAATGGTGCCGTCCTGTACAAACAACAAGAACTGTATATATATTACATGGATTAAATGGTGCCGTCCTGTACAAACGACAAGAGCAGTATATGTACTACATGGATTCAATGGTGCCGTCCAGTACAAACGACAAGAGCAGTATATGTACTACATGGATTAAATGGTGCCGTCCTCTACAAACGACAAGAGCTGTATATGTACTACATGGATTCAATGGTGCCGTCCTGTACAAGCGACAAGAGCAGTATATGTACTACATGGATTCAATGGTGCCGTCCTGTACAAATGACAAGAGCAGTATATGTACTACATGGATTCAATGGTGCCGTCCTGTACAAACGACAAGAGCTGTATATGTACCACATGGATTAAATGGTGCCGTCCGGTACAAATGACAAGAACAGTATATGTACCACATGGATTAAATGGTGCCGTCCTGTAAAAACGACAAGAGCTGTATATGTATTACATGGATTCAATGGTGCCGTCCTGTACAAATGACAAGAGCTGTATATGTACCACATGGATTAAATGGTGCCGTCCTGTGCAAACGACAAGAGCTGTATATGTACTACATGGATTCAATGGTGCCGTCCTGTACAAATGACAAGAGCTGTATATGTACTACATGGATTCAATGGTGCCGTCCTGTACAAACAACAAGAGCTGTATATGTACTACATGGATTCAATGGCGCCGTCCTGTAAAAATGACAAGAACAGTATATGTACCACATGGATTAAATGGTGCCGTCCTGTAAAAATGACAAGAGCTGTATATGTACTACATGGATTAAATGGTGCCGTCCTGTACAAATGACAAGAGCTGTATATGTACCACATGGATTAAATGGTGCCGTCCTGTACAAACGACAAGAGCTGTATATGTACTACATGGATTCAATGGCGCCGTCCTGTACAAATGACAAGAGCTGTATATGTACTACATAGATTCAATGGTGCCTTCCTGTACAAACAACAAGAGCTGTATATGTACTGCATAGATTAAATGGTGCCGTCCTGTACAAACAACAAGAGCTGTATATGTTCTACATGGATTAAATGGTGCCATCCTGTACAAACGACAAGAGCTGTATATGTACTACATGGATTAAATGGTGCCGTCCTGAAAAAACGACAAGAGCTGTATATGTACTACATGGATTTAATGGTGCCGTCCTGTACAAATGACAAGAGCAGTATATGTACTACATGAATTAAATGGTGCCGTCCTGTACAAACAACAAGAGCTGTATAAGTACTACATGGATTCAATGGTGCCGTCCTGTACAAATGACAAGAGCAGTATATGTACTACATCGATTAAATGGTGCCGTCCTGTACAAATGACAAGAGCAGTATATGTACTACATGGTTTCAATGGTGCCGTCCTGTACAAACAACAAGAACTGTATATATACTACATGGATTAAATGGTGCCGTCCTGTACAAACGACAAGAGCAGTATATGTACTACATGGATTCAATGGTGCCGTCCAGTACAAACGACAAGAGCAGTATATGTACTACATGGATTAAATGGTGCCGTCCTGTACAAACGACAAGAGCTGTATATGTACTACATGGATTCAATGGTGCCGTCCTGTACAAGCGACAAGAGCAGTATATGTACTACATGGATTCAATGGTGCCGTCCTGTACAAATGACAAGAGCAGTATATGTACTACATGGATTCAATGGTGCCGTCCTGTACAAACGACAAGAGCTGTATAAGTACTACATGGATTCAATGGTGCCGTCCTGTACAAATGACAAGAGCTGTATAAGTACTACATGGATTAAATGGTGCCGTCCTGTACAAACGACAAGAGCTGTATATGTACTACATGGATTCAATGGTGCCGTCCTGTACAAATGACAAGAGCTGTATATGTACCACATGGATTCAATGGTGCCGTCCTGTACAAATGACAAGAGCTGTATAAGTACTACATGGATTAAATGGTGCCGTCCTGTACAAACGACAAGAGCTGTATAAGTACTACATGGATTCAATGGTGCCGTCCTGTACAAATGACAAGAGCTGTATATGTACCACATGGATTAAATGGTGCCGTCCGGTACAAATGACAAGAACAGTTTATGTACCACATGGATTAAATGGTGCCGTCCTGTAAAAACGACAAGAGCTGTATATGTACTACATGGATTCAATGGTGCCGTCCTGTACAAATGACAAGAGCTGTATATGTACCACATGGATTAAATGGTGCCGTCCTGTACAAACGACAAGAGCTGTATATGTACTACATGGATTCAATGGTGCCGTCCTGTACAAATGACAAGAGCTGTATATGTACTACATGGATTCAATGGTGCCGTCCTGTACAAACAACAAGAGCTGTATATGTACTACATGGATTCAATGGCGCCGTCCTGTAAAAATGACAAGAACAGTATATGTACCACATGGATTAAATGGTGCCGTCCTGTAAAAATGACAAGAGCTGTATATGTACTACATGGATTAAATGGTGCCGTCCTGTACAAACAACAAGAGCTGTATAAGTACTACATGGATTCAATGGTGCCGTCCTGTACAAATGACAAGAGCAGTATATGTACTACATCGATTAAATGGTGCCGTCCTGTACAAATGACAAGAGCAGTATATGTACTACATGGATTCAATGGTGCCGTCCTGTACAAACAACAAGAACTGTATATATATTACATGGATTAAATGGTGCCGTCCTGTACAAACGACAAGAGCAGTATATGTACTACATGGATTCAATGGTGCCGTCCAGTACAAACGACAAGAGCAGTATATGTACTACATGGATTAAATGGTGCCGTCCTGTACAAACGACAAGAGCTGTATATGTACTACATGGATTCAATGGTGCCGTCCTGTACAAGCGACAAGAGCAGTATATGTACTACATGGATTCAATGGTGCCGTCCTGTACAAATGACAAGAGCAGTATATGTACTACATGGATTCAATGGTGCCGTCCTGTACAAACGACAAGAGCTGTATATGTACCACATGGATTAAATGGTGCCGTCCGGTACAAATGACAAGAACAGTATATGTACCACATGGATTAAATGGTGCCGTCCTGTAAAAACGACAAGAGCTGTATATGTATTACATGGATTCAATGGTGCCGTCCTGTACAAATGACAAGAGCTGTATATGTACCACATGGATTAAATGGTGCCGTCCTGTGCAAACGACAAGAGCTGTATATGTACTACATGGATTCAATGGTGCCGTCCTGTACAAATGACAAGAGCTGTATATGTACTACATGGATTCAATGGTGCCGTCCTGTACAAACAACAAGAGCTGTATATGTACTACATGGATTCAATGGCGCCGTCCTGTAAAAATGACAAGAACAGTATATGTACCACATGGATTAAATGGTGCCGTCCTGTAAAAATGACAAGAGCTGTATATGTACTACATGGATTAAATGGTGCCGTCCTGTACAAATGACAAGAGCTGTATATGTACCACATGGATTAAATGGTGCCGTCCTGTACAAACGACAAGAGCTGTATATGTACTACATGGATTCAATGGCGCCGTCCTGTACAAATGACAAGAGCTGTATATGTACTACATAGATTCAATGGTGCCTTCCTGTACAAACAACAAGAGCTGTATATGTACTGCATAGATTAAATGGTGCCGTCCTGTACAAACAACAAGAGCTGTATATGTTCTACATGGATTAAATGGTGCCATCCTGTACAAACGACAAGAGCTGTATATGTACTACATGGATTAAATGGTGCCGTCCTGAAAAAACGACAAGAGCTGTATATGTACTACATGGATTTAATGGTGCCGTCCTGTACAAATGACAAGAGCAGTATATGTACTACATGAATTAAATGGTGCCGTCCTGTACAAACAACAAGAGCTGTATAAGTACTACATGGATTCAATGGTGCCGTCCTGTACAAATGACAAGAGCAGTATATGTACTACATCGATTAAATGGTGCCGTCCTGTACAAATGACAAGAGCAGTATATGTACTACATGGTTTCAATGGTGCCGTCCTGTACAAACAACAAGAACTGTATATATACTACATGGATTAAATGGTGCCGTCCTGTACAAACGACAAGAGCAGTATATGTACTACATGGATTCAATGGTGCCGTCCAGTACAAACGACAAGAGCAGTATATGTACTACATGGATTAAATGGTGCCGTCCTGTACAAACGACAAGAGCTGTATATGTACTACATGGATTCAATGGTGCCGTCCTGTACAAGCGACAAGAGCAGTATATGTACTACATGGATTCAATGGTGCCGTCCTGTACAAATGACAAGAGCAGTATATGTACTACATGGATTCAATGGTGCCGTCCTGTACAAACGACAAGAGCTGTATAAGTACTACATGGATTCAATGGTGCCGTCCTGTACAAATGACAAGAGCTGTATAAGTACTACATGGATTAAATGGTGCCGTCCTGTACAAACGACAAGAGCTGTATATGTACTACATGGATTCAATGGTGCCGTCCTGTACAAATGACAAGAGCTGTATATGTACCACATGGATTCAATGGTGCCGTCCTGTACAAATGACAAGAGCTGTATAAGTACTACATGGATTAAATGGTGCCGTCCTGTACAAACGACAAGAGCTGTATAAGTACTACATGGATTCAATGGTGCCGTCCTGTACAAATGACAAGAGCTGTATATGTACCACATGGATTAAATGGTGCCGTCCGGTACAAATGACAAGAACAGTATATGTACCACATGGATTAAATGGTGCCGTCCTGTAAAAACGACAAGAGCTGTATATGTACTACATGGATTCAATGGTGCCGTCCTGTACAAATGACAAGAGCTGTATATGTACCACATGGATTAAATGGTGCCGTCCTGTACAAACGACAAGAGCTGTATATGTACTACATGGATTCAATGGTGCCGTCCTGTACAAATGACAAGAGCTGTATATGTACTACATGGATTCAATGGTGCCGTCCTGTACAAACAACAAGAACTGTATATATATTACATGGATTAAATGGTGCCGTCCTGTACAAACGACAAGAGCAGTATATGTACTACATGGATTCAATGGTGCCGTCCAGTACAAACGACAAGAGCAGTATATGTACTACATGGATTAAATGGTGCCGTCCTGTACAAACGACAAGAGCTGTATATGTACTACATGGATTCAATGGTGCCGTCCTGTACAAGCGACAAGAGCAGTATATGTACTACATGGATTCAATGGTGCCGTCCTGTACAAATGACAAGAGCAGTATATGTACTACATGGATTCAATGGTGCCGTCCTGTACAAACGACAAGAGCTGTATATGTACCACATGGATTAAATGGTGCCGTCCGGTACAAATGACAAGAACAGTATATGTACCACATGGATTAAATGGTGCCGTCCTGTAAAAACGACAAGAGCTGTATATGTATTACATGGATTCAATGGTGCCGTCCTGTACAAATGACAAGAGCTGTATATGTACCACATGGATTAAATGGTGCCGTCCTGTGCAAACGACAAGAGCTGTATATGTACTACATGGATTCAATGGTGCCGTCCTGTACAAATGACAAGAGCTGTATATGTACTACATGGATTCAATGGTGCCGTCCTGTACAAACAACAAGAGCTGTATATGTACTACATGGATTCAATGGCGCCGTCCTGTAAAAATGACAAGAACAGTATATGTACCACATGGATTAAATGGTGCCGTCCTGTAAAAATGACAAGAGCTGTATATGTACTACATGGATTAAATGGTGCCGTCCTGTACAAATGACAAGAGCTGTATATGTACCACATGGATTAAATGGTGCCGTCCTGTACAAACGACAAGAGCTGTATATGTACTACATGGATTCAATGGCGCCGTCCTGTACAAATGACAAGAGCTGTATATGTACTACATAGATTCAATGGTGCCTTCCTGTACAAACAACAAGAGATGTATATGTACTGCATAGATTAAATGGTGCCGTCCTGTACAAACAACAAGAGCTGTATATGTTCTACATGGATTTAATGGTGCCGTCCTGTACAAATGACAAGAGCAGTATATGTACTACATGAATTAAATGGTGCCGTCCTGTACAAACAACAAGAGCTGTATAAGTACTACATGGATTCAATGGTGCCGTCCTGTACAAATGACAAGAGCAGTATATGTACTACATCGATTAAATGGTGCCGTCCTGTACAAATGACAAGAGCAGTATATGTACTACATGGTTTCAATGGTGCCGTCCTGTACAAACAACAAGAACTGTATATATACTACATGGATTAAATGGTGCCGTCCTGTACAAACGACAAGAGCAGTATATGTACTACATGGATTCAATGGTGCCGTCCAGTACAAACGACAAGAGCAGTATATGTACTACATGGATTAAATGGTGCCGTCCTGTACAAACGACAAGAGCTGTATATGTACTACATGGATTCAATGGTGCCGTCCTGTACAAGCGACAAGAGCAGTATATGTACTACATGGATTCAATGGTGCCGTCCTGTACAAATGACAAGAGCAGTATATGTACTACATGGATTCAATGGTGCCGTCCTGTACAAACGACAAGAGCTGTATAAGTACTACATGGATTCAATGGTGCCGTCCTGTACAAATGACAAGAGCTGTATAAGTACTACATGGATTAAATGGTGCCGTCCTGTACAAACGACAAGAGCTGTATATGTACTACATGGATTCAATGGTGCCGTCCTGTACAAATGACAAGAGCTGTATATGTACCACATGGATTCAATGGTGCCGTCCTGTACAAATGACAAGAGCTGTATAAGTACTACATGGATTAAATGGTGCCGTCCTGTACAAACGACAAGAGCTGTATAAGTACTACATGGATTCAATGGTGCCGTCCTGTACAAATGACAAGAGCTGTATATGTACCACATGGATTAAATGGTGCCGTCCGGTACAAATGACAAGAACAGTATATGTACCACATGGATTAAATGGTGCCGTCCTGTAAAAACGACAAGAGCTGTATATGTACTACATGGATTCAATGGTGCCGTCCTGTACAAATGACAAGAGCTGTATATGTACCACATGGATTAAATGGTGCCGTCCTGTACAAACGACAAGAGCTGTATATGTACTACATGGATTCAATGGTGCCGTCCTGTACAAATGACAAGAGCTGTATATGTACTACATGGATTCAATGGTGCCGTCCTGTACAAACAACAAGAGCTGTATATGTACTACATGGATTCAATGGCGCCGTCCTGTAAAAATGACAAGAACAGTATATGTACCACATGGATTAAATGGTGCCGTCCTGTAAAAATGACAAGAGCTGTATATGTACTACATGGATTAAATGGTGCCGTCCTGTACAAATGACAAGAGCTGTATATGTACCACATGGATTAAATGGTGCCGTCCTGTACAAACGACAAGAGCTGTATATGTACTACATGGATTCAATGGTGCCGTCCTGTACAAACAACAAGAGCTGTATATGTACTACATAGATTAAATGGTGCCGTCCTGTACAAACAACAAGAGCAGTATATGTACTGCATGGATTAAATGGTGCCGTCCTGTACAAACGACAAGAGCAGCATATGTACTGCATGGATTAAATGGTGCCGTCCTGTACAAATGACAAGAGCTGTATATGTACTACATGGATTCAATGGTGCCGTCCTGTACAAACAACAAGAGCTGTATATGTACTACATGGATTCAATGGCGCCGTCCTGTACAAACGACAAGAGCTGTATATGTACTACATAGATTAAATGGTGCCGTCCTGTACAAACAACAAGAGCAGTATATGTACTGCATGGATTAAATGGTGCCGTCCTGTACAAACGACAAGAGCTGTATATGTACTACATGGATTCAATGGTGCCGTCCTGTACAAATGACAAGGGCTGTATATGTACTACATGGATTCAATGGTGCCGTCCTGTACAAACAACAAGAGCTGTATATGTACTACATGGATTCAATGGTGCCGTCCTGTACAAACAACAAGAGCTGTATATGTACTACATGGATTAAATGGTGCCGTCCTGTACAAACAACAAGAGCTGTATATGTACTACATGGATTCAATGGTGCCGTCCTGTACAAACAACAAGAGCTGTATATGTACTACATGGATTCAATGGTGCCGTCCTGTACAAACGACAAGAGCAGTATATGTACTACATGGATTAAATGGTGCCGTCCTGTACAAACAACAAGAGCTGTATATGTACCACATGGATTCAATGGTGCCGTCCTGTACGAACGACAAGAGCTGTATATGTACTACATGGATTAAATGGTGCCGTCCTGTAAAAACGACAAGAGCAGTATATGTACCACATGGATTCAATGGTGCCGTCCTGTACAAACGACAAGAGCTGTATATGTACTACATGGATTAAATGGTGCCGTCCTGTAAAAACGACAAGAGCTGTATATGTACTACATGGATTCAATGGTGCCGTCCTGTACAAACAACAAGAGCTGTATATGTACTACATGGATTCAATGGTGCCGTCCTCTACAAACAACAAGAGCTGTATATGTACTACATGGATTCATTGGTGCCGTCCTGTACAAACAACAAGAGCTGTATATGTACTACATGGATTCAATGGTGTCGTCCTGTACAAACAACAAGAGCTGTATATGTACCACATGGATTCAATGGTGCCGTCCTGTACAAACGACAAGAGCTGTATATGTACTACATGGATTCAATGGTGCCGTCCTGTACAAACAACAAGAGCTGTATATGTACTACATGGATTCAATGGCGCCGTCCTGTACAAATGACAAGAACAGTATATGTACCACATGGATTAAATGGTGCCGTCCTGTAAAAACGACAAGAGCTGTATATGTACTACATGGATTAAATGGTGCCGTCCTGTACAAATGACAAGAGCTGTATATGTACCACATGGATTAAATGGTGCCGTCCTGTACAAACGACAAGAGCTGTATATGTACTACATGGATTCAATGGTGCCGTCCTGTACAAACAACAAGAGCTGTATATGTACTACATAGATTAAATGGTGTCGTCCTGTACAAACAACAAGAGCAGTATATGTACTGCATGGATTAAATGGTGCCGTCCTGTACAAACGACAAGAGCAGCATATGTACTGCATGGATTAAATGGTGCCGTCCTGTACAAATGACAAGAGCTGTATATGTACTACATGGATTCAATGGTGCCGTCATGTACAAACAACAAGAGCTGTATATGTACTACATGGATTCAATGGTGCCGTCCTGTACAAACAACAAGAGCTGTATATGTACTACATGGATTCAATGGTGCCGTCCTGTACAAACAACAAGAGCTGTATATGTACTACATGGATTAAATGGTGCCGTCCTGTACAAACAACAAGAGCTGTATATGTACTACATGGATTCAATGGTGCCGTCCTGTACAAACAACAAGAGCTGTATATGTACTACATGGATTCAATGGTGCCGTCCTGTACAAACGACAAGAGCAGTATATGTACTACATGGATTAAATGGTGCCGTCCTGTACAAACAACAAGAGCTGTATATGTACCACATGGATTCAATGGTGCCGTCCTGTACAAACGACAAGAGCTGTATATGTACTACATGGATTAAATGGTGCCGTCCTGTAAAAACGACAAGAGCAGTATATGTACCACATGGATTCAATGGTGCCGTCCTGTACAAACGACAAGAGCTGTATATGTACTACATGGATTAAATGGTGCCGTCCTGTAAAAACGACAAGAGCTGTATATGTACTACATGGATTCAATGGTGCCGTCCTGTACAAACAACAAGAGCTGTATATGTACTACATGGATTCAATGGTGCCGTCCTCTACAAACAACAAGAGCTGTATATGTACTACATGGATTCAATGGTGCCGTCCTGTACAAACAACAAGAGCTGTATATGTACTACATGGATTCAATGGTGCCGTCCTGTACAAACAACAAGAGCTGTATATGTACCACATGGATTCAATGGTGCCGTCCTGTACAAACGACAAGAGCTGTATATGTACTACATGGATTCAATGGTGCCGTCCTGTACAAACAACAAGAGCTGTATATGTACTACATGGATTCAATGGCGCCGTCCTGTACAAATGACAAGAACAGTATATGTACCACATGGATTAAATGGTGCCGTCCTGTAAAAACGACAAGAGCTGTATATGTACTACATGGATTAAATGGTGCCGTCCTGTACAAATGACAAGAGCTGTATATGTACCACATGGATTAAATGGTGCCGTCCTGTACAAACGACAAGAGCTGTATATGTACTACATGGATTCAATGGTGCCGTCCTTTACAAACAACAAGAGCTGTATATGTACTACATAGATTAAATGGTGCCGTCCTGTACAAATAAAAAGCGCAGTATATGTACTGCATGGATTAAATGGTGCCGTCCTGTACAAACGACAAGAGCAGCATATGTACTGCATGGATTAAATGGTGCCGTCCTGTACAAATGACAAGAGCTGTATATGTACTACATGGATTCAATGGTGCCGTCCTGTACAAACAACAAGAGCTGTATATGTACTACATGGATTCAATGGCGCCGTCCTGTACAAACGACAAGAGCTGTATATGTATTACATAGATTAAATGGTGCCGTCCTGTACAAACAACAAGAGCAGTATATGTACTGCATGGATTAAATGGTGCCGTCCTGTACAAACGACAAGAGCTGTATATGTACTACATGGATTCAATGGTGCCGTCCTGTACAAATGACAAGAGCTGTATATGTACTACATGGATTCAATGGTGCCGTCCTGTACAAACAACAAGAGCTGTATATGTACTACATGGATTCAATGGTGCCGTCCTGTACAAACAACAAGAGCTGTATATGTACTACATGGATTAAATGGTGCCGACCTGTACAAACAACAAGAGCTGTATATGTACTACATGGATTCAATGGTGCCGTCCTGTACAAACGACAAGAGCAGTATATGTACTACATGGATTAAATGGTGCCGTCCTGTACAAACAACAAGAGCTGTATATGTACCACATGGATTCAATGGTGCCGTCCTGTACAAACGACAAGAGCTGTATATGTACTACATGGATTAAATGGTGCCGTCCTGTAAAAACGACAAGAGCTGTATATGTACTACATGGATTCAATGGTGCCGTCCTGTACAAACAACAAGAGCTGTATATGTACTACATGGATTCAATGGTGCCGTCCTGTACAAACAGCAAGAGCTGTATATGTACTACATGGATTCAATGGTGCCGTCCTGTACAAACAACAAGAGCTGTATATGTACTACATGGATTCAATGGTGCCGTCCTGTACAAACAACAAGAGCTGTATATGTACCACATGGATTCAATGGTGCCGTCCTGTACAAACGACAAGAGCAGTATATGTACTACATGGATTAAATGGTGCCGTCCTGTACAAACGACAAGAGCTGTATATGTACTACATGGATTCAATGGTGCCGTCCTGTACAAGCGACAAGAGCAGTATATGTACTACATGGATTCAATGGTGCCGTCCTGTACAAATGACAAGAGCAGTATATGTACTACATGGATTCAATGGTGCCGTCCTGTACAAACGACAAGAGCTGTATATGTACCACATGGATTAAATGGTGCCGTCCGGTACAAATGACAAGAACAGTATATGTACCACATGGATTAAATGGTGCCGTCCTGTAAAAACGACAAGAGCTGTATATGTATTACATGGATTCAATGGTGCCGTCCTGTACAAATGACAAGAGCTGTATATGTACCACATGGATTAAATGGTGCCGTCCTGTGCAAACGACAAGAGCTGTATATGTACTACATGGATTCAATGGTGCCGTCCTGTACAAATGACAAGAGCTGTATATGTACTACATGGATTCAATGGTGCCGTCCTGTACAAACAACAAGAGCTGTATATGTACTACATGGATTCAATGGCGCCGTCCTGTAAAAATGACAAGAACAGTATATGTACCACATGGATTAAATGGTGCCGTCCTGTAAAAATGACAAGAGCTGTATATGTACTACATGGATTAAATGGTGCCGTCCTGTACAAATGACAAGAGCTGTATATGTACCACATGGATTAAATGGTGCCGTCCTGTACAAACGACAAGAGCTGTATATGTACTACATGGATTCAATGGCGCCGTCCTGTACAAATGACAAGAGCTGTATATGTACTACATAGATTCAATGGTGCCTTCCTGTACAAACAACAAGAGCTGTATATGTACTGCATAGATTAAATGGTGCCGTCCTGTACAAACAACAAGAGCTGTATATGTTCTACATGGATTAAATGGTGCCATCCTGTACAAACGACAAGAGCTGTATATGTACTACATGGATTAAATGGTGCCGTCCTGAAAAAACGACAAGAGCTGTATATGTACTACATGGATTTAATGGTGCCGTCCTGTACAAATGACAAGAGCAGTATATGTACTACATGAATTAAATGGTGCCGTCCTGTACAAACAACAAGAGCTGTATAAGTACTACATGGATTCAATGGTGCCGTCCTGTACAAATGACAAGAGCAGTATATGTACTACATCGATTAAATGGTGCCGTCCTGTACAAATGACAAGAGCAGTATATGTACTACATGGTTTCAATGGTGCCGTCCTGTACAAACAACAAGAACTGTATATATACTACATGGATTAAATGGTGCCGTCCTGTACAAACGACAAGAGCAGTATATGTACTACATGGATTCAATGGTGCCGTCCAGTACAAACGACAAGAGCAGTATATGTACTACATGGATTAAATGGTGCCGTCCTGTACAAACGACAAGAGCTGTATATGTACTACATGGATTCAATGGTGCCGTCCTGTACAAGCGACAAGAGCAGTATATGTACTACATGGATTCAATGGTGCCGTCCTGTACAAATGACAAGAGCAGTATATGTACTACATGGATTCAATGGTGCCGTCCTGTACAAACGACAAGAGCTGTATAAGTACTACATGGATTCAATGGTGCCGTCCTGTACAAATGACAAGAGCTGTATAAGTACTACATGGATTAAATGGTGCCGTCCTGTACAAACGACAAGAGCTGTATATGTACTACATGGATTCAATGGTGCCGTCCTGTACAAATGACAAGAGCTGTATATGTACCACATGGATTCAATGGTGCCGTCCTGTACAAATGACAAGAGCTGTATAAGTACTACATGGATTAAATGGTGCCGTCCTGTACAAACGACAAGAGCTGTATAAGTACTACATGGATTCAATGGTGCCGTCCTGTACAAATGACAAGAGCTGTATATGTACCACATGGATTAAATGGTGCCGTCCGGTACAAATGACAAGAACAGTATATGTACCACATGGATTAAATGGTGCCGTCCTGTAAAAACGACAAGAGCTGTATATGTACTACATGGATTCAATGGTGCCGTCCTGTACAAATGACAAGAGCTGTATATGTACCACATGGATTAAATGGTGCCGTCCTGTACAAACGACAAGAGCTGTATATGTACTACATGGATTCAATGGTGCCGTCCTGTACAAATGACAAGAGCTGTATATGTACTACATGGATTCAATGGTGCCGTCCTGTACAAACAACAAGAACTGTATATATATTACATGGATTAAATGGTGCCGTCCTGTACAAACGACAAGAGCAGTATATGTACTACATGGATTCAATGGTGCCGTCCAGTACAAACGACAAGAGCAGTATATGTACTACATGGATTAAATGGTGCCGTCCTGTACAAACGACAAGAGCTGTATATGTACTACATGGATTCAATGGTGCCGTCCTGTACAAGCGACAAGAGCAGTATATGTACTACATGGATTCAATGGTGCCGTCCTGTACAAATGACAAGAGCAGTATATGTACTACATGGATTCAATGGTGCCGTCCTGTACAAACGACAAGAGCTGTATATGTACCACATGGATTAAATGGTGCCGTCCGGTACAAATGACAAGAACAGTATATGTACCACATGGATTAAATGGTGCCGTCCTGTAAAAACGACAAGAGCTGTATATGTATTACATGGATTCAATGGTGCCGTCCTGTACAAATGACAAGAGCTGTATATGTACCACATGGATTAAATGGTGCCGTCCTGTGCAAACGACAAGAGCTGTATATGTACTACATGGATTCAATGGTGCCGTCCTGTACAAATGACAAGAGCTGTATATGTACTACATGGATTCAATGGTGCCGTCCTGTACAAACAACAAGAGCTGTATATGTACTACATGGATTCAATGGCGCCGTCCTGTAAAAATGACAAGAACAGTATATGTACCACATGGATTAAATGGTGCCGTCCTGTAAAAATGACAAGAGCTGTATATGTACTACATGGATTAAATGGTGCCGTCCTGTACAAATGACAAGAGCTGTATATGTACCACATGGATTAAATGGTGCCGTCCTGTACAAACGACAAGAGCTGTATATGTACTACATGGATTCAATGGCGCCGTCCTGTACAAATGACAAGAGCTGTATATGTACTACATAGATTCAATGGTGCCTTCCTGTACAAACAACAAGAGCTGTATATGTACTGCATAGATTAAATGGTGCCGTCCTGTACAAACAACAAGAGCTGTATATGTTCTACATGGATTAAATGGTGCCATCCTGTACAAACGACAAGAGCTGTATATGTACTACATGGATTAAATGGTGCCGTCCTGAAAAAACGACAAGAGCTGTATATGTACTACATGGATTTAATGGTGCCGTCCTGTACAAATGACAAGAGCAGTATATGTACTACATGAATTAAATGGTGCCGTCCTGTACAAACAACAAGAGCTGTATAAGTACTACATGGATTCAATGGTGCCGTCCTGTACAAATGACAAGAGCAGTATATGTACTACATCGATTAAATGGTGCCGTCCTGTACAAATGACAAGAGCAGTATATGTACTACATGGTTTCAATGGTGCCGTCCTGTACAAACAACAAGAACTGTATATATACTACATGGATTAAATGGTGCCGTCCTGTACAAACGACAAGAGCAGTATATGTACTACATGGATTCAATGGTGCCGTCCAGTACAAACGACAAGAGCAGTATATGTACTACATGGATTAAATGGTGCCGTCCTGTACAAACGACAAGAGCAGTATATGTACTACATGGATTCAATGGTGCCGTCCTGTACAAGCGACAAGAGCAGTATATGTACTACATGGATTCAATGGTGCCGTCCTGTACAAATGACAAGAGCAGTATATGTACTACATGGATTCAATGGTGCCGTCCTGTACAAACGACAAGAGCTGTATAAGTACTACATGGATTCAATGGTGCCGTCCTGTACAAATGACAAGAGCTGTATAAGTACTACATGGATTAAATGGTGCCGTCCTGTACAAACGACAAGAGCTGTATATGTACTACATGGATTCAATGGTGCCGTCCTGTACAAATGACAAGAGCTGTATATGTACCACATGGATTCAATGGTGCCGTCCTGTACAAATGACAAGAGCTGTATAAGTACTACATGGATTAAATGGTGCCGTCCTGTACAAACGACAAGAGCTGTATAAGTACTACATGGATTCAATGGTGCCGTCCTGTACAAATGACAAGAGCTGTATATGTACCACATGGATTAAATGGTGCCGTCCGGTACAAATGACAAGAACAGTATATGTACCACATGGATTAAATGGTGCCGTCCTGTAAAAACGACAAGAGCTGTATATGTACTACATGGATTCAATGGTGCCGTCCTGTACAAATGACAAGAGCTGTATATGTACCACATGGATTAAATGGTGCCGTCCTGTACAAACGACAAGAGCTGTATATGTACTACATGGATTCAATGGTGCCGTCCTGTACAAATGACAAGAGCTGTATATGTACTACATGGATTCAATGGTGCCGTCCTGTACAAACAACAAGAGCTGTATATGTACTACATGGATTCAATGGCGCCGTCCTGTAAAAATGACAAGAACAGTATATGTACCACATGGATTAAATGGTGCCGTCCTGTAAAAATGACAAGAGCTGTATATGTACTACATGGATTAAATGGTGCCGTCCTGTACAAATGACAAGAGCTGTATATGTACCACATGGATTAAATGGTGCCGTCCTGTACAAACGACAAGAGCTGTATATGTACTACATGGATTCAATGGTGCCGTCCTGTACAAACAACAAGAGCTGTATATGTACTACATAGATTAAATGGTGCCGTCCTGTACAAACAACAAGAGCAGTATATGTACTGCATGGATTAAATGGTGCCGTCCTGTACAAACGACAAGAGCAGCATATGTACTGCATGGATTAAATGGTGCCGTCCTGTACAAATGACAAGAGCTGTATATGTACTACATGGATTCAATGGTGCCGTCCTGTACAAACAACAAGAGCTGTATATGTACTACATGGATTCAATGGCGCCGTCCTGTACAAACGACAAGAGCTGTATATGTACTACATAGATTAAATGGTGCCGTCCTGTACAAACAACAAGAGCAGTATATGTACTGCATGGATTAAATGGTGCCGTCCTGTACAAACGACAAGAGCTGTATATGTACTACATGGATTCAATGGTGCCGTCCTGTACAAATGACAAGGGCTGTATATGTACTACATGGATTCAATGGTGCCGTCCTGTACAAACAACAAGAGCTGTATATGTACTACATGGATTCAATGGTGCCGTCCTGTACAAACAACAAGAGCTGTATATGTACTACATGGATTAAATGGTGCCGTCCTGTACAAACAACAAGAGCTGTATATGTACTACATGGATTCAATGGTGCCGTCCTGTACAAACAACAAGAGCTGTATATGTACTACATGGATTCAATGGTGCCGTCCTGTACAAACGACAAGAGCAGTATATGTACTACATGGATTAAATGGTGCCGTCCTGTACAAACAACAAGAGCTGTATATGTACCACATGGATTCAATGGTGCCGTCCTGTACGAACGACAAGAGCTGTATATGTACTACATGGATTAAATGGTGCCGTCCTGTAAAAACGACAAGAGCAGTATATGTACCACATGGATTCAATGGTGCCGTCCTGTACAAACGACAAGAGCTGTATATGTACTACATGGATTAAATGGTGCCGTCCTGTAAAAACGACAAGAGCTGTATATGTACTACATGGATTCAATGGTGCCGTCCTGTACAAACAACAAGAGCTGTATATGTACTACATGGATTCAATGGTGCCGTCCTCTACAAACAACAAGAGCTGTATATGTACTACATGGATTCATTGGTGCCGTCCTGTACAAACAACAAGAGCTGTATATGTACTACATGGATTCAATGGTGTCGTCCTGTACAAACAACAAGAGCTGTATATGTACCACATGGATTCAATGGTGCCGTCCTGTACAAACGACAAGAGCTGTATATGTACTACATGGATTCAATGGTGCCGTCCTGTACAAACAACAAGAGCTGTATATGTACTACATGGATTCAATGGCGCCGTCCTGTACAAATGACAAGAACAGTATATGTACCACATGGATTAAATGGTGCCGTCCTGTAAAAACGACAAGAGCTGTATATGTACTACATGGATTAAATGGTGCCGTCCTGTACAAATGACAAGAGCTGTATATGTACCACATGGATTAAATGGTGCCGTCCTGTACAAACGACAAGAGCTGAATATGTACTACATGGATTCAATGGTGCCGTCCTGTACAAACAACAAGAGCTGTATATGTACTACATAGATTAAATGGTGTCGTCCTGTACAAACAACAAGAGCAGTATATGTACTGCATGGATTAAATGGTGCCGTCCTGTACAAACGACAAGAGCAGCATATGTACTGCATGGATTAAATGGTGCCGTCCTGTACAAATGACAAGAGCTGTATATGTACTACATGGATTCAATGGTGCCGTCATGTACAAACAACAAGAGCTGTATATGTACTACATGGATTCAATGGTGCCGTCCTGTACAAACAACAAGAGCTGTATATGTACTACATGGATTCAATGGTGCCGTCCTGTACAAACAACAAGAGCTGTATATGTACTACATGGATTAAATGGTGCCGTCCTGTACAAACAACAAGAGCTGTATATGTACTACATGGATTCAATGGTGCCGTCCTGTACAAACAACAAGAGCTGTATATGTACTACATGGATTCAATGGTGCCGTCCTGTACAAACGACAAGAGCAGTATATGTACTACATGGATTAAATGGTGCCGTCCTGTACAAACAACAAGAGCTGTATATGTACCACATGGATTCAATGGTGCCGTCCTGTACAAACGACAAGAGCTGTATATGTACTACATGGATTAAATGGTGCCGTCCTGTAAAAACGACAAGAGCAGTATATGTACCACATGGATTCAATGGTGCCGTCCTGTACAAACGACAAGAGCTGTATATGTACTACATGGATTAAATGGTGCCGTCCTGTAAAAACGACAAGAGCTGTATATGTACTACATGGATTCAATGGTGCCGTCCTGTACAAACAACAAGAGCTGTATATGTACTACATGGATTCAATGGTGCCGTCCTCTACAAACAACAAGAGCTGTATATGTACTACATGGATTCAATGGTGCCGTCCTGTACAAACAACAAGAGCTGTATATGTACTACATGGATTCAATGGTGCCGTCCTGTACAAACAACAAGAGCTGTATATGTACCACATGGATTCAATGGTGCCGTCCTGTACAAACGACAAGAGCTGTATATGTACTACATGGATTCAATGGTGCCGTCCTGTACAAACAACAAGAGCTGTATATGTACTACATGGATTCAATGGCGCCGTCCTGTACAAATGACAAGAACAGTATATGTACCACATGGATTAAATGGTGCCGTCCTGTAAAAACGACAAGAGCTGTATATGTACTACATGGATTAAATGGTGCCGTCCTGTACAAATGACAAGAGCTGTATATGTACCACATGGATTAAATGGTGCCGTCCTGTACAAACGACAAGGGCTGTATATGTACTACATGGATTCAATGGTGCCGTCCTTTACAAACAACAAGAGCTGTATATGTACTACATAGATTAAATGGTGCCGTCCTGTACAAATAAAAAGCGCAGTATATGTACTGCATGGATTAAATGGTGCCGTCCTGTACAAACGACAAGAGCAGCATATGTACTGCATGGATTAAATGGTGCCGTCCTGTACAAATGACAAGAGCTGTATATGTACTACATGGATTCAATGGTGCCGTCCTGTACAAACAACAAGAGCTGTATATGTACTACATGGATTCAATGGCGCCGTCCTGTACAAACGACAAGAGCTGTATATGTATTACATAGATTAAATGGTGCCGTCCTGTACAAACAACAAGAGCAGTATATGTACTGCATGGATTAAATGGTGCCGTCCTGTACAAACGACAAGAGCTGTATATGTACTACATGGATTCAATGGTGCCGTCCTGTACAAATGACAAGAGCTGTATATGTACTACATGGATTCAATGGTGCCGTCCTGTACAAACAACAAGAGCTGTATATGTACTACATGGATTCAATGGTGCCGTCCTGTACAAACAACAAGAGCTGTATATGTACTACATGGATTAAATGGTGCCGACCTGTACAAACAACAAGAGCTGTATATGTACTACATGGATTCAATGGTGCCGTCCTGTACAAACGACAAGAGCAGTATATGTACTACATGGATTAAATGGTGCCGTCCTGTACAAACAACAAGAGCTGTATATGTACCACATGGATTCAATGGTGCCGTCCTGTACAAACGACAAGAGCTGTATATGTACTACATGGATTAAATGGTGCCGTCCTGTAAAAACGACAAGAGCTGTATATGTACTACATGGATTCAATGGTGCCGTCCTGTACAAACAACAAGAGCTGTATATGTACTACATGGATTCAATGGTGCCGTCCTGTACAAACAGCAAGAGCTGTATATGTACTACATGGATTCAATGGTGCCGTCCTGTACAAACAACAAGAGCTGTATATGTACTACATGGATTCAATGGTGCCGTCCTGTACAAACAACAAGAGCTGTATATGTACCACATGGATTCAATGGTGCCGTCCTGTACAAACGACAAGAGCTGTATATGTACTACATGGATTCAATGGTGCCGTCCTGTAAAAACGACAAGAGCAGTATATGTACCTCATGGATTCAATGGTGCCGTCCTGTACAAACGACAAGAGCTGTATATTTACTACATGGATTAAATGGTGCCGTCCTGTAAAAACGACAAGAGCTGTATATGTACTACATGGATTCAATGGTGCCGTCCTGTAAAAACGACAAGAGCTGTATATGTACTACATGGATTAAATGGTGCCGTCATGTAAAAACGACAAGAGCAGTATATGTACTACATGGATTCAATGGTGCCGTCCTGTACAAACGACAAGAGCTGTATATGTACTACATGGATTAAATGGTGCCGTCCTGTAAACACGACAAGAGCTGTATATGTACTACATGGATTAAATGGTGCGTCCTATAAAAACGACAAGAGCTGTATATGTACTACATGGATTCAATGGTGCCGTCCTGTACAAACGACAAGAGCTGTATAAGTACTACATGGATTCAATGGTGCCGTCCTGTACAAACGACAAGAGCAGTATATGTACTACATGGATTAAATGGTGCCCTCCTGTACAAACAACAAGAGCAGTATATGTACTACATGGATTAAATGGTGCCGTCCTGTAAAAACGACAAGAGCTGTATATGTACTACATGGATTCAATGGTACGTCCTTTACAAACGACAAGAGCTGTATATGTACTACATGGATTCAATGGTGCCGTCCTGTACAAACTACAAGGGCTGTATATGTACTACATGGATTCAATGGTGCCGTCCTGTACAAACGACAAGAGCTGTATATGTACTACATGGATTCAATGGTGCCGTCCTGTACAAATGACAAGAGCAGTATATGTACTACATAGATTCAATGGTGCCGTCCTGTACAAACAACAAGAGCTGTATATGTACTACATGGATTCAATGGTGCCGTCTTGTACAAATGACAAGAGCAGTATATGTACTACATAGATTCAATGGTGCCGTCCTGTACAAACAACAAGAGCTGTATATGTACTACATAGATTAAATGGTGCCGTCCTGTACAAACAACAAGAGCAGTATATGTACTGCATGGATTAAATGGTGCCGTCCTGTACAAACGACAAGAGCTGTATATGTACTACATGGATTCAATGGTGCCGTCCTGTACAAATGACAAGAGCTGTATATGTACTACATGGATTCAATGGTGCCGTCCTGTACAAACAACAAGAGCTGTATATGTACTACATGGATTCAATGGTGCCGTCCTGTACAAACAACAAGAGCTGTATATGTACTACATGGATTAAATGGTGCCGTCCTGTACAAACAACAAGAGCTGTATATGTACTACATGGATTCAATGGTGCCGTCCTGTACAAACAACAAGAGCTGTATATGTACTACATGGATTCAATGGTGCCGTCCTGTACAAACGACAAGAGCAGTATATGTACTACATGGATTAAATGGTGCCGTCCTGTACAAACAACAAGAGCTGTATATGTACCACATGGATTCAATGGTGCCGTCCTGTACAAACGACAAGAGCTGTATAAGTACTACATGGATTAAATGGTGCCGTCCTGTAAAAACGACAAGAGCTGTATATGTACTACATGGATTCAATGGTGCCGTCCTGTACAAACAACAAGAGCTGTATATGTACTACATGGATTCAATGGTGCCGTCCTGTACAAACAACAAGAGCTGTATATGTACTACATGGATTCAATGGTGCCGTCCTGTACAAACAACAAGAGCTGTATATGTACTACATGGATTCAATGGTGCCGTCCTGTACAAACGACAATAGCCGTATATGTACTACATGGATTCAATGGTGCCGTCCTGTAAAAACGACAAGAGCAGTATATGTACCACATGGATTCAATGGTGCCGTCCTGTACAACCGACAAGAGCTGTATATGTACTACATGGATTAAATGGTGCCGTCCTGTAAAAATGACAAGAGCTGTATATGTACTACATGGATTCAATGGTGCCGTCCTGTAAAAACGACAAGAGCTGTATATGTACTACATGGATTAAATGGTGCCGTCCTGTAAAAACGACAAGAGCAGTATATGTACTACATGGATTCAATGGTGCCGTCCTGTACAAACGACAAGAGCTGTATATGTACTACATGGATTAAATGGTGCCGTCCTGTAAAAACGACAAGAGCTGTATATGTACTACATGGATTAAATGGTGCGTCCTATAAAAACGACAAGAGCTGTATATGTACTACATGGATTCAATGGTGCCGTCCTGTACAAACGACAAGAGCTGTATAAGTACTACATGGATTCAATGGTGCCGTCCTGTACAAACGACAAGAGCAGTATATGTACTACATGGATTAAATGGTGCCCTCCTGTACAAACAACAAGAGCAGTATATGTACTACATGGATTAAATGGTGCCGTCCTGTAAAAACGACAAGAGCTGTATATGTACTACATGGATTCAATGGTACGTCCTGTACAAATGACAAGAGCTGTATATGTACTACATGGATTCAATGGTGCCGTCCTGTACAAACTACAAGGGCTGTATATGTACTACATGGATTCAATGGTGCCGTCCTGTACAAACGACAAGAGCTGTATATGTACTACATGGATTCAATGGTGCCGTCCTGTACAAATGACAAGAGCAGTATATGTACTACATAGATTCAATGGTGCCGTCTTGTACAAACAACAAGAGCTGTATATGTACTACATGGATTCAATGGTGCCGTCCTGTACAAATGACAAGAGCAGTATATGTACTACATAGATTCAATGGTGCCGTCCTGTACAAACAACAAGAGCTGTATATGTACTACATGGATTCAATGGTGCCGTCCTGTACAAACAACAAGAGCTGTATATGTACTACATGGATTCAATGGTGCCGTCCTGTACAAATGACAAGAGCAGTATATGTACTACATAGATTAAATGGTGCCGTCCTGTACAAACAGCAAGAGCTGTATATGTACTACATGGATTCAATGGCGCCGTCCTGTACAAATGACAAGAGCAGTATATGTACTACATAGATTAAATGGTGTCCTCCTGTAAAAAGGAAAAGAGCTGTATATGTACTACATGAATTCAATGGTACGTCCTGTACAAACGACAAGAGTTGTATATGTGCCACATCAATTAAATGGTGCGTCCTGTACAAGCGACAAGAGCTGTATATGTGGAATCGTTCAGAAGACACACACTGTTGCAATATTTGGTATGAAAGGGTATATAACTTCTGTTCAATATAACTAGTTCAATACGGTACTGTTTAAAATGTCATCACAGACCACAAATGACTTATTCTCATCAACTGATCAAATGTGACATCTGTCGTATTATTGCTTAACGCCATGAGCATCATCAGCTATTTCCTAATACCCATCATACCTTTGCATGCGCGAATGTACTGAGATTATAGCATAATTAAATGTTTGTTTTGAAGATATAGCTGGCATTACAATATCTGAAGCAGCTGTGGTAGGAATAGTAATAGGAAGTCTAGTAACGATGACCGTTCTTGGTGTGACGCTAGGTGTCGCTATATACGCATGCGTTGTAAAGATATATTATCACAAAAACAAATCAATCATCAGTGAAAGTTATGACACAAATCCGGACGCTTCATTTTACTCCTCCAGGAATTTGTAATCAAATTCGTCTGTAAATGTGACTCCAAGGTGGATAGCAATGTGGGATGCGCTTAGAATGTCCAATTATAACCCAACATTTCAACCACAGAATGAAAAAGTGAAAGAAGTTCCGAAATGGATTCGAATGGTTGACGACTTTGAAAAATCAGGTCACCTATAAAATTATTAGGAAGATGTTAGACATAAAGAGAAAAAACGCTCCAAGAAAAAAGAAACCAATATTAGTGTGAGGTCCTTTGACTACGAAAATGTTTAAAACCTGAACAGTATAGGTTAGAGTCTTGTATATTTCTGGTATTATGTAGCAAATACAAAACGAAATTTTAAAGACTGTCTGTCATTAGAGGTTTTATTTTCGAATGTGTTCTCGCTATTTGTTTTTTTATGTCTCGTTCATCTTTATCATTAGTGATGACTTTGATAAGCGTCACAGGTAAATGTATTAACTTAGTTCACCGGATGATCATTTCATTCTTGATATACACACCAATTCACGATTCCAGTAAGCTGTTTGAGGCATCTGGTCTTACTCCTGCTTTTTTTGTCCAACGTCCTGTGGTTTTTTTTATTATTTTATTTACCCTTATGTATATGCTATGGATTCTTTACGACGAACCACGAACTTCATTACCCGGGAGGCATAAATATCCTTACTTCCTTACCACCAGGACACGAGATGCAGTCCCCAGAGAAGCATCAATTTAGCATAGGAAATAATAAGTAGAACATATAAACACAAGAGCAATTGTCTATGAATATCTTACACGATACCAATGCACGAATATTAGTTCCTACGACAATACATGAATCAACAATATGCAGTACTATGGAATGGACGAATTTGTAAACGAAGAGATCATTACTGACCATCTGCAGGCTACCGGAAGGTAATAGTTTATATTGATTGGGTTTTGGAACTGTTCCGACAGTATGGGTTTTTAGTGTTCATTCTTATTACTCCTTGGCATATATGATAACAGTTTGTTTTAGACAAGTTTTTTACTTTCATTTGGGTATTTTTTTTAATACATATCTGGCGAGTTCAATTGCCCTTTCCCTTCAGACCTCACCCCCTGTGTTTTATTGCAGTTCGTTTTCATCAATCGATAGTTTTTGTGAAATGTTTTGTAGATTATCGTTTGTTTTTTTTGTCCTTTTACTCTTTGTCATTGTATTGTCCATAATCAGATTTACGACTTCTGAATACCCTTTTGTATATTCAATAAGGGTAATAACAAAATTACCGAACTCCGAACAATCTTACAAAGGGAAAGTCAAAACTCATAATTATATAAACAGACAAAATTAGTCAACAACCGAAAAACTGTGAAAACCGTAATGACCCTGACTTGGTACAGGCATTTCTAAAGAAATGGTGGGTTGAATCAGATTTTAAAGCGCCAAACCTCCCGCTCTCATTACGGTTCAAAGGTTCCGGCTGTCACTATAACAGTATTTAAGCAGTACCATATTCGGTGACGTAAATGTCAAAAATATTTTTACGTCACACATATATTCAAACCATTGGCTTGGCCATTGTACTGTCTGTTCTTCTTTATGACTTAATATTACCCCTATGGTGGTATCTCCAGACTTTTTGTCATTGTGTTGTGTTGTCCATCCTCAGATTTACGACTGATGATTACTACTTCGGTATCATCAAACTTTTCGTAATATTTGAATCGTTGACAGTTATCTATACATCTTCTTCCCCAATATTAAATTATACTTATCCTGTTTAAACAATTCAATGATCAGCAACCTCAAGAATAAAAAGATAAGAATATCAAATAAATCAGAATGGATATGGAATCTATTATTTATAGGAAGAGAAGTAAGGCTTAATGAAAGTGTGATAGGGTGAAAAGTTCAGGTTTATGTAGAAGTTCTATAATATAAAAGTATACTGCTTGTCAAAGGCTTAGACACAGTCAGTCTTATTTAATATTTGTTGGTTTGGTTTGGCTTATGATGTTTAACGTCATTTTCAATAACATTTCAGCTATATCGTGGCGGTCAGTTTTATTGGTGGAGGAAACCGGAGTAACAGGAGAAAACCACCGACCCGCCTCAAGTCACTGACAATGTTTATCATATATTGTTGAATGCCGACCTTTTTATGGTAAATTCAATTAATGCCGTCTGTGGATGGGTAATAGAGGATGCGATTCACTTTTTTCTAGAGTGTTGTTTATATGTTGAATCTCGTGAACAGTTGACAAATAATCTGCAATTTCTTGACAGTTTACTTATTGAAACTTTTCTATTTGGCGATGATAGCTTATCTGAGGAACAATATGCACAAATATTCAAATCAGTGCAGTTGTACATCAAGCAAGCGAAAAGTTTTACCCACAGTGATCACACTTCATATATTAAATTTAACTATTTTCTTTTGTGCACATTTTCTCCATTGTTAATTTACCCCCACGAATATGACAATTCTGTACTGTTATAACTCAATATATTATATAATTTCAAAAAAAAAATTCTCTTTTTTTTCTCAATGTTGTTATAAAATGTAATTCTTATTTATGCATTATTATTACTTGCTGGTGCATGGAATATAAAATTGTATGTAAATATCTGGAGAGGACCTTTGTAAGTTGGAATAACTTGTGTCCGATCCAAATGTTATATGGTTAACAATAAAATACGTTTAATCTAATATAATGTTGTATCGAGTACACCTTGTCTGAGCAGGATTCGAGCTCACGTTAGTTGAGATATGCACTGATTACACAGGTAGTTGTAAATCCAACTACTATGCGATCCCGACTACGGAGGCCCCCTGATATTTTTTTTAATATGTAGGATAAGTATTTGTGATTTATTTTTAAATGTGATGTGAACACAATTCCGAATATATTGGATAATATTCATAATTGCACCTAGACGCAATATAAATTAATACTGCTCACTAGCCAAAATAATGGTTCTGCTGTTAAATGCCGCATGTCATCGCATTTGAGACGGAGTTTATTCATTATACTCTGCAAATAAAAACAGTAGAAAATACAGTCCATGACTTAACATCGTGTTTGTAACAAGCGTAACACGACGAGTTCCACCAGTGAAGCAGAAATTACTTACCATTCTGGAGCACCTGACTGCACTCTCGGTTTTTAGTGGGGTTCATTTTGCTCATTCTTTGCTTCTCTGTGTAGTGCTTTGTATACCATTAGTAGTCATTTTGTGGGTTTTTTTTGCCATTATATTGTCTGCCCTTCGATTTACGGCTTCTTCTAGTTACCAGGGGGTCGTCGTGGCCGTGATCGTATGGTAGTTGGATTTACAACTACCTATGCAATCAGTGCCTATCACCACTGATGTGAGTTCGAATCTCGACCAGGGCGAGGTGTACAACATTATGTAATAAAATTTGTCAGTGACTTGCGATAGGTGGATTGTTTTCTCCGGGTTTTCTGGTTTCTTCCATCAATAAAACTGACCGCCACGATATAACTGAAATATTTTATTTTTTTATTTTTTTTTAAATATATTTTTATTTCCTAAATATAACAAATAGGGATGGGGCACAAGTTTTTCCAACTTATGAAGTCTTCTCCCGAATACAATTATTTACAATATGTATTAGAATGCACAATGAAACAATATGATACGTATATAATATGCATAGAGATAAATAAACACAGAATGATTATATGCAAAAACATAGGTAGACAATATACGAAAGAAAAGAAATAAGAATAAATACTTTTGGAGATGTGTGTTGGTTCTTTAGATCATTTAGACAATTGTAAATCTTTTGGAATCTTTAATATATTTAAAAGTATGCTTAAATATAATTGTATTTTCTTGATATGTTTGGAAATCACTTCCTTTTGTCAGTAGCTTTACATCAATATTAATGTTAGAAGGTAGCCAATTAAGACTATCAAATAATATTTCCCTACTATCTGTAAATGTATCATAATCAAAAAAGAAATGGTGAGAATTTTCACATGGTACGCCACAGTTACAGGAAGCATTTGATAAAATTGTAACTTTACATAAATCGTAATTCAAGAAGGATGCATTGCAACGAAGCTGTGTTAAAATTATATTCAGTTTTCTAGGATCATCAGAATAGTGTCACAGAATTGGCATTGAGATTGAACTGCGGATTGCCTTTTTAAATTTAGATAATGTGTCAAGATTACGCACTGAAAGAATAAGTCTATTCCATACCCTTACTGTAGCTGGGACGAAAGAATCTCTGGTTAATGAAAATCTACAGTATGAAACAATACTATCGTTGCCATTTCGAAGAGGATAAATAGTCGTACTTTGGACTGTTGGGGGGATAAGATCGAGTAAATATGGGGGTGTGCTACCGTTTTGGATATTATAGAATAATTGGAACTTTCTCCAAGTTCTTCTTTCTACCAATCTCTCCCAGCCTGTTTTTCTATATAGATATTCTGTGTTGGTAAAGATTGGAAATCCGGTGATAATTCCAGCTGCCTCCAATTAGAGACACCACAGTTATCCCAGACCTCACAAGCATACTCAAATATTGGTCGAATGTAAATCAAGTATAATTTTCTAAATTTTGTTTATTTAATTTATATTTCAATTTACACAAAACACACATGTGTTTGGAGACACTTTGTATTAAATTTTCTACATGTTTATTCCATTTTGCTTCCTCACTAAATGTTATCCCCAAATGTTTATGGTCTAATGTAAGTGGAATTAATTTTCCATCAAAATAAAAATTAATATTTGTTGATATTTCTACATTTTTAAAAAGCATTTCAGTTTTGTCTGGGTTTAAAGACATCAACCATCTCTTTGAGCAGTCACCAAGTTCATGTAGATCATGATTTATGACATATTTTATTTTGAGCTTCATCTTGACTTGCATAGCCAAGCGAAGTGTCATCAGCAAATAAACGGCTTAAGGAAAGAGGTTTATCACCAATGTCATTAATGTATACCAAAAATAACAGAGGGACAAGGACAGACCCTTGGGGGACCCCAGCAGACACATACACATATGAGGACGATGAATCTCTGTTTACTACTTTTTGGTGTCTATAATATAAATAATTTTCAAACCATCTTAGTAAATTCCCTTTTATTCCATAACAATTCATTTTGTGTATCAGATCTTTGTGAAGCAACATAGTTTTTTTTTCAAGAGAGTTTAAAATAGTATTATATAGTTCTATTATTTGGTGTACTGAGGAATGCTTAGGCAACAAAACATATTGGTACTGGTAGATAAGCTTGTTTTGCATTAAATGGTTGTATACGTGTTTGTATATAATCCTTTCTCCCATTATTACGGCGTTTTAACCCCGCTGAACCAGTGGTGGACAAATCTGTAATCCTCTAGAGGATTAAAATGTCTCGTGCCTTTCCCTGCATGTTGTCAAATCGGTAATTGAATCGGATTTTGAAAACAATTCGTGTTAAATAATGGGAGAAACAATTTCTCCTTCAGTTGCCCATGTGGGTTACGACGGCTTGTGGTTAAAAATTTTAATTTAACTCTCTTGAGTGGAGAAATATCGTAACCCACGGGCAACTGAAGGAGAATCTATATTTCCATTACTTTTCCGACACAGCTAATCAGTGATATTGGGCGGTAATTTGAAGGTAAAGAAGTATCACCTTTTTGACAATTTGCCGTGACCTGTGCATTTTTCCAACTAGAGGGATACTTATATTGACAAAGAGATTTGCAAAAAATAATTTGTAGTGGGATGGCTATCTTTTCAGGGGAAATATTTAACATTTTGTGACTAATTTTGTCGGGTCCAGAAGCTTTGTTTGGATTAATAATTTTTAAAATATCTACAATTTCACTTATGGTTACAAAAATCTCATTTATTACATTATTAGTTTTTATATCAAAGTCTGGAAGAGGCATGTTCTCCTCCTCCAACTTCGATATAAGACTAAAGTATTTATTTAGCAAATCACACTTGTCTTCATCTCCATACACAATATCGTCGAAGTTTTCATCATTCATAGAATATTTAAGAGGAGGAATACAGTTGCTTCCCTTATTTGATTTGATAAGCATTTTCATAATTTTCCAGTATGTTTTTGGGTTGGATGAGTTTTCTAAAAGAATGCAAACTAAATTATTTTCAAAATTTTCTTTTACATTTTTAGTTCATGTTATTTACTTTATTTCGCTGTTTTTTATATAGTTTAATATCCCTTTCCCTGTGAAATTTCAAAACATTTTTTCTTAGGCGAATTTCTTTTCTTTTCGTATTTGATTATTAAACCATGGCCTAACGTTATTCCGAATAGTTACTATTTTTGTCGGAATACATTCTTTCGCTATTTTTAGGAAACATTTTGTAAATTTTTCGCACATTTCATCAACTCATTCAAGTGGTCAAGTTTTTCATTCCAGTTAATTTCTATTAATTTTTCTTCAAATTTTTCGTAATTAATTTTTTTATACTGCCACATTTCTCTTTTAAATGATCGAGAGATATTTTTGGAACATTGAATAATTACAATTGAGACATCATGATCACTAATAATATCAGGTAATTTAGAAATATCAGAAAATACATAATTAATTGTGTCACTTACTATAATGGGATCTAATAATGTTCTACTATGATTTGTTACACTTGTTGGTTTCTCTATTACATTTTTTAAGTTAAAAAGTCTCATCGCATCAATCAATTTGTTATTGTTTAAAGACATAAGTTCAGAATTCAGATCTCCGTAGATCACAATATGTTCGTTGACTTAATATGCTAAACCTATAGCATGATTTAAGCGTGCTCAGTATTCAGAGTCGATCCATTCAGATCGATATGTATTACACAAAGAAAAGAGTGAACTTTGCCATGAACTTCAACCCAAATCGCTTCATCTATATCATTTTCAAGTTCGTGTTTCCTGCAAATGCCGATGTCTTCCTTTGAGTAAATAAGTAATCCGCCACCAGAATTAGTACGATCTTTTCGTTGAGGATTTTTCTCAAATGAATCGAGTTCAATATCTCTGTTTTCAATGCTGTTGGCAAGATGTGTTTCAGTTAAAACTATAATATCGAATTCATCAACAAAATTTTGGAGAAAATTTATTTTATTTCTTATACTTCGAATATTGATATTGCATATGGATATGAATTTATCAGATAAAATATCTACCTCACTCAACGGTGTACTCGATATATAAGCAGACTCAGGTTCAGGATTGGATTCAATATTGCCAATCAATAATATAAAATGTAAAACAAAAAGGATGAAGGCAACATTAACTTTTGGATTTAGACTTTAAAGGATTAAAAGTAAAGCAAATAGGAAGGAACATCGTAAGTTAGTAATTAAGATATCATGAAAAGGGTCAGGGCGAGAATCATAGCATATATTAAGACTCGTTTTACAGGCATGAAACAGTCCGATAGCCGCTCTATAAGCATCTAAGTTGTTACCCATTTGGGTTTTTTTTAAATGGCTGTATCATTTGCTTCCTGGCTATGCAGATGTTTCGCCGATCCAGAACCAAACACATCTCCATGTGTATTAAAAATACCAAAAAAATAAACACTTGTGATCTAGAAAAAAGTAAGATCACAAACAGAAATACTACATAAAAACAGTTTGGAAAATGTACAGGTGATTGAATTGTCATTGAATGAAAATATTCGAAAAAATAAAATGGGAATGATACATAAAGGTAATAACAAAATTACCGAACTCCGAACAATCTTACAAAGGGAAAGTCAAAACTCATAATTATATAAACAGATAAAATCAGTCAACAACCGGAAAACTGTGAAAACCGTATTGACCCTGACTTGGTACAGGCATTTCTAAAGAAATGGTGGGTTGAATCAGATAGTCATAGCTAAATCTATATGACATCCTTTATGTGGAGAATGAGGTTATCCCCTCACATCATGGGTGACTTATGTGTCGCCGTATATGAGATGATAAATTCATTTGAGAAAAAGAAATATTGTTGAAAGTGGAGTTCAACACCACCAAACAAACAAACAAACATCTTCTCACTACCCCTTTGGTATCTTCAATTTGTACTAAACAAGTAAACAAATGTCAACTGTGTACATACGAAGGTATTTGGCACATAATGGTGTACAAAATAAATAGTGCTTAAGACAAACATTCTCGTCATACATACAGCAATATTTGGATATTCTGATACAAAAATGTCATACAAATTATATAAAAAATATAAACATATGATGTTAGGACTTGCATGAAGGTATATAAAATATACAGTAAAAATATACACGTAGTTATACTGGTACAATGACCATGTTTTATCTAACTGTTCTAGGTATTACATGCCATAAAATGTTTCCATAACAACAGAATAGTCAAATGTTTGAAAATAACACTTGTCTCCTATTTCTACTTGAAATGAGTCGGGGCCGTGATCGTATGGTAGTTGGATTTACAACTACATATGCAATCAGTACCTATCACCACTGTTGTTGTGAGTTCGAATCACGACCAGGGCAAGATGTACAACATTATGTGATAAAGTTTGTCAGTGACTTGCGACAGGTCGGTGGTTTTTTCCCGGTCCTCCGGTTTCCTCCACCAATAAAACTGACCACCAAAATATAACTGAAATATTGTTGAAAGTGGCGTTAAACCCCATCAAACAAACAAAGCAAACAAATGAAATGAGTCGAATAGGGGGATAACTCGAACAACATCCAAGTGCACAAACATGTTTGCTATAACAGAGAGGAAGAAATCAAAATAATATATTTGCAATTTATGTTCACTGTTTACCATGGTCGCGATCATATGGTAGTTGGGGTTACTATCGACATATGCCATCAGTGATTGCAACAACCATGATGCGAATTTCATTAATAACCGACCGAAAATAGGTACACTCTATACAACTTCATCTCGCATGACATTTATACGCCTACGGCATGTTGTGTTTTTTCGATTTCCACTAACCGTTAATCCCAACATAGATGAAATGCTTTTAAAATAGCGAATAACACTCTTAACCCAACAGACGCGTACCACGCACCAACTTTGATAAATGAAAACAAACAAAAATGTCCTAGCACAATAAGCATTATCACAATTAAACACGAGAACAATTAAATATTAGCACAAAATAAACATGAGCGCAAATAAAACATAAGCACAAATTAAACATGAGCACTGTTAACATTAGTACGTATTAACCATGAACACATATTCAGATGAGCACAATTAAACATGAGCACAGTTAAACATGAGCACATATTTAAGATTAGCACAAATAAATCATGAGCACATATTAAACATGAGCATAATTAAACATGAGCACACATTAAACATGAGCACAATTGAACATAGTTACCATTAAATAACTTAACAACTTACATCAGTAAAATAAGTTGCTTTGTATACAAATATAAAGTAGGTACAAAAATATGTAACAAAACCCACAAAGATGGTCACTCTACCAAAAAGAATGCAGACACAATTACATTAGCGCAATCAGACATGAGCACAATTAAGCATGAAAAAAATTAAACATGACCGAAATTAAACATGTGTACAATTAAACATGAGCACATATTAAACATGAGCACAATTAAACATGAACAAAATTAAACATGACCGAAATTAAATATGTGCACAATTAAACATGAACAAAATAAAACATGACCGAAATTAAACATGAACAAAATACAACATGACCACAATTAAACATGAACACAATTAAACATGAACAAAATTAAACATGAGCACAATTAAACATGAACACAATTAAACATGACCACAACCAAACATGAACACAATTAAACATGAACACAATTAAACATGACCACAACCAAACATGAACACAATTAAACATGACCACAACCAAACATGAACACAATTAAACATGAACACAATTAAACATGAACACAATTAAACATGACCACAACCAAACATGAACACAATTAAACATGAACACAATTAAACATGACCACAACCAAACATGAGCACAAATTAATTATGTGCACAATTAAATATTAGCACTTGATATTTGTGGTACTTTTTGCTGGAACTGGACCCCTTTTGACTTTTTTCTTTTCGAAGAAGTGTAATATCAATACACCCTGTTTGACAATTATTAACCCTGCTTATCCTAAGTTTTAGAGAAAACTGAATTGATATTTACTGTCGATCTTTCACATTTTGTTTATTAGAATGTATTTCTCATACAAAATCTCATTTTACATGATACCTTCAAATTTTGCTTCCCCATCAGCGTGTTAGCTGGTGCAGTATTAATCCTATAATACTTGGTCATGAATCGCGTTATACTGTTGTTGCCGAATGATAATCAGAGAAGATTCGCTATGCATATTATAATAAATCTGATTTATCTGTTTTGTTCATATCTCCATTTACTTAAAAGCTAAATATATTTTTCTATTTCTTTTAGTCCAACATTTAAACCAATTTGAAGGGAAAATACCTAAATGAATAAAAATAAAAATATAATGCATAAACTGAATTTACATAATACAATTTGTATGAACAATAGACCGATTTGATTTTAAAATTAACCGCTTTAGTCCCTTTTATGCGAGTTATTTCCCTTTTTACAAATAAAATTGTGCCCGATCTAGCATGTACGATGGCAAGACCAAAGAATTTGAGAATGATTTACTCATAATTAAATATTTGAACCTTGTAAATAATCAGATGATAATTTTATATCAAAAAGAAAATTCACAAATTGTTACAACGTTAAAATCTTAAAAAGATATGGTGGGGAGGAAAATATATCCTATTTTCATTTAACTTTGTTAAAAAAGGGGTCCCTTTTGCTATCCTTAAAGAGAAATAAATCCTATGAACACGTACAATTATAGAATCAAAGTCGGAAACGTGCAGATTGGTCTATTATATCAGCTGACATAATCAAAATAATCAACAGAGAAGTTCAAGTAACATATCATTTCAAAACTGCATTTTGACTTTACTACGCCTCACGCATTGGAGTATGGATAAGGTTCAACATCAACATGCAAATGTCCCTTCGGAACTGAGCGTTCTTGGGTCTCCGGACAAACATGGTTGTGGGTATGCACGTCTAGTTCAGCTCCGACCGGCGTTAGAGGACTATCATAATGAACGTTTTTCCTTCTAGATGAAGCGATTGACTCTGAAGAGTTTCTATTTTCTTTATCATTTTCTGAATGGTATCTTGGTATTGTTGTATTCGGTGTTTTTTCTGACTTAATTAAGTCTGGTTCGGAGCCTGATAACATTGCTGTTTGTTTTTGAAATGCCTCTTCTATTACCCTGCTTAACTGCTTCCTTAATCTGGAAGATCTTAAGCGTTTTTTATCGTCCACGTGTAAAGAATGTTCCTTCAATGTTTTCTCCATCATTTCTCGGTCTTCTTCGGAAGCGTACGTTGTTTGTAGAGAGTGAATTTTCAAAAAGTAACGACTTTTAATTGTGGTTTGCTTTGTTACTGAGTCAAAAGCACTAACTTCTCTTTCTGTTCCCGGAGAGCCGAAAATCCGTCGAATACACGGCAAACAAAACAGGTCCTCTATGAAGAGAATGACCGAAAGCTGCTGAAGCCGCCATTGTGAATATCTGTCTTGTAGAACGAGAGCGCATGTCTGTGACATCATCGCAATAAGAGAATTAATCAAAAGTACATATGTAAGAATAACGAAAATAACATAAAGGGTTATTGCTAAACCTGGTTTTCTTGCTTGATTTAAGAATTCAATATCTCCTAATCCTAACATTAGCTTGAACATAGTCATCATAGTTCCACCAAAACTGTCAAAATTCTCATGAATGGCCGATGCATAGTCAGCAGACTGTTGCTGCTGCGAGTCAACTTTTCCGACGAAGACGGCGTACATCCCCGCCGTGAACGCAAATAACATAAATGATATTATGACGGCACATCGAAGTAGATCGCCGATAACTACTCTGCGTATCATCTCCGTGAAGAAACTAAATAATCGCACAGCTCGCAAGAAGAACACAGCAAACCACCAACCAGCAATAATCGCTATTATCAGAGCAATGTTGTCGTGGGCTACGCTCACTTGTGTCATGAAGAAATCCACAAACAAACAAATAGAAAATACAAAAAGAAAACATACATATCCTATATTATGGAGTATGTATCGCATAGCGTTTGCACGTCGAACTTTCGCAATCAGCAGTAAAATTACAAATAAACAATAGACGATCCCACCGAAGATAAAACTTATCCATGAAATGTAGTGAACAAATGTCTCCGAAACACCATTAACGCTAAGCATGTCGGCGCTAACATTGTTGTTTGGGTTCCATGTTAGTGAAGCGTACATGTTTGATCGTATAACTATTTCAGCAGTTAAACACACAGTCATTAAGATATGACAGAATCCCCATAAAAAGTAAAGATATCTTAATTTCTGCCATTTTTCCTGAATAATGTTTTTCACCGGAATTGTCTCAATTATTCTAAATGCTGATGAACTACGGACCTCATAATCGAACATCATTTCCAAAATGGATTCCGTTTCCGGATAATTAAAATGGTTGCACTGAAATGCAGCACATTCTGTACTCTTCTTAATGCTTGTTCGGGAAACTCCATCAATATTTCTTGATACTTTTTTGTTCCCAGAGCCTTTGTTTCCAGTCGTTAGCCTTGCAACGTGTTGGTTAGCCACGGTATCTATTTCTGTGATGTCATACAGTTTAATGTCAAATAATCCGTCTTGTGTACTAACAAAAGAATATACGTTTTCCAAGTTTATGATAAATTGAAATATTTCAACAACTCCTAATTTAGCGGACAGTTGCAGTGGTGTTAAATGTTCGTCATTTTCCAAACCCCAAACGTATGAATCTTCTTCTAAAAATATGTTTGAATCAATACCTCGAAAACAAGGATTATTCAACTTGTCTTCTTTTAAATGACCGTTTAAATGTTTAAACATTTCGATCACATTGTCCGTTTTATTCGGGTAAACCGCAGAATATTTCACCAAAGAGTGCAAAACGGTATCACCATTACTATTTTTTGTATACATTTTAGCCCCGTGCTCTAGTAAGGTACACACTGTTTCCTCATTAAAAGTTAAAGAGGCAACACTTAGAGGTAGCTCTCCCATCATGACAGTATTCACAAAAATTCTACCCGTAGCAGGCGTGTTTATCATGGACATTATGGTCTTGTTGGAAGATTGTTTCTTGCCGGATTTAGCTTCCTTTACTGCGGATGAGAGCAATAATTTAGTTACGTCGTTGTCTCCTTTTGTTATGGCTATATGAAGTGGTGTTTGGCCTTTATATTTAGACGTTTCCCGGGCAAGCGATAATAAATCCGGACAAATGTCGATGAGTCGACTAATCGTGTGTTTGTCATCTTTATGCTTGTCTTTGTCATCTTTAGGCATGTAATTCTCATCTTTATGCTTGTCTTTGTCATCTTTAAGCTCGTATTTCTCATCTTTATACTTGACATACTTAACAGCAATATGAAGCAATGTTTCACTTTTGTCCTCGCCTTCACGGTATGATTTGACGCAGTGTAATGTTTCCGGTTTTTTTTCCATGATAGTAAGTAAATCGCGTACTTTATCATTCTCGTTGTTTTTCATACACCTTGATAGTTGTTCCAGAAATTTATCGGACTCTGTATCCAACAGGGTTTTGAAGTGCTTTAGAGTATTTCTGTCCATTTTAGAAATCTTAATTAACACACTTCTTCCATGTGTCTCACCTGTAACATAATAAATAGAAAATTACAATAGTTCATGGTCGACCAAGATATCCACAGAGCCAAGGATATGTGGAGAGGGCCAATGCTGATGTTAAAGAAATGCTGATTACTTGGTTGAATGAAAACAGACGCAGGCTGATTCACTAACAAGGATCACTAAGCAACGGCAAACAATTCCTAAGAAAGGTGACAATGTAGTTATGCCAATTCCCGCAGTAGATAGAGGTGCTACTGATCCAAGAAATATCAAATGTGTTGTAGCACAAGTATATGATCATGATGGTTACAAAGTTGGTACAAAAGTGGGTTTGATTAAAGCCTACTTAAGTAGAAATCAAATTGAGTTCTGTGAGAGTGAAACTGTGAATGCATCAGATGTGCCTGAGAGTTAATTGAGTTTGAGAGCGGTTGCAAGTAAGTTGTCAATGAGCGGAGGTCAGAGATTTTTCCATTGTAAATGTAAGAGCGGTAGCTGCAAAACAAGTAGGTGTAAATGCTGAAAATTTAAAGTATTGTGTAATTCAAGATGCCACCAGTCACTTTCTTGTACTAATAAATAGTTGTCTAAATTAACTAAAATAAATTTACTTGTGTTTGATTGATTTGTCATTTTTCATGTAAGATACTAAAATTCCTAAAATGAATTTCACTTATGAATTATCCTTTTGTGTGCTAAGTTTCTTTATGCAATCTGTTCAGACCTTGAGTACCAACAGTTGAATATAGATGTCACAACAATCATGGTCGACAATCAGGATAAATTTGTCAGTGAACTATTGGAAATGTCTTCATATAACAAATCATCAAACAACGCACTATTTACAAGGAACAAATATACCAAACTGCTTCAGGATGTAAAACAGGCCACGGAAAACACAGACATTATTGGAAAAGACAGAAATTTGCTGAAACAGTATGATGTTTTGAAAGTTGCTAACGTGGAAAAATTAATCAGAAAGAAAACATATGATGGTAAGCAGTAATTTCTGTTCTATTATGATTTTTTTTATATACTGTTAGAATTCCGCTGATATAGTTTTGCTTATGTAGATAGTTTTTGCTATTTTGCTGTAAAAATTACTTTTCAAGTTGAAATATGTATTTATTATTTTTCAGAAAAGGTTGTACAAGTTGAAACACTTTTTGGGGCTGAATTTTGTGCAAGTTATGACTTGTACAGGTCAAAATTGTGCAAGTTATGACTTGTATTTTTGTGTCGTACAAGTTATAACTTGTACAATATTTTTGTACAAGTTATAACTTGTACAAATTCGCAACTGGTACAGAACATATATTATGAAACTACCCCTTTACAACGGGGGAAAACATCAGCGGGTACCAATATGTGCGTCTAATAATCATAAATAAACAACTATAGCAATTAAAATGAGCATAAATCATACACGAACATTAAATATAAGATAGTCTCATCACAGAACATAGTTTAAAACATATTGTCATAAAAGTCAAAGCTTCATTGGTAAGGCATATTATCACAGAAACAATTGTGTTATTCTTCATTAAAACATAATTATTAGCTGCAATAATGTAGCTCCTGTGACAAACTTGTGTCTCGGCAGAGTTACAACGCGGTCCCATTCGTCACAATGGAGCAAAAATAGGTTGCAGTTGAAACATAAAAACTCACTATTTACACTTCAAACATTTCATTATAACTATTACTGATGATCCCAGTCCTTGGCTGAGAAATATATGCTTTTCAAAGGTAGCAACAACCTTGTTCAAATTTATCGATTGTTTGCCATAACCGGAAACTACGGAAGGCGGAGCTTTTCTAAATATGGTATTTCTTACTACACGTAGTAAACGGCTGATCTAAACATTCACGCCTCAAATCGCCAAATATGGTATCGACATCCAAATAGTGAGACCGGAAATGACGAAATTCAAAATGTTCAGAGAGAAAGTAAACATGGATTTTTATTTTGTGGGAATTACATTCTAAAATACTGGTGGGTGATACAAACTTGTTATAATAATGGACAAAAGGAAAGGTTATGTCTTATTATTGATAAATGCAGGCGTCAGAAACTCTGTAAGCGAGCGCAAAAAATCTCGGCGGCTGCTCCATTACGTGTAATGCCATCCCGTTATAACCCTTGCGAGTAAGCGGGCATTTAGGGTTTTATTATTAGAACTACATAATTATATACAATGTATCACATTATCTTAATTGTACTTAATTATAAATAAAATATTAAAATGACATATAAAATAAAGAGAAACAATATTTAGCGAGTTTCTGATTTTCGACACATGACTCAATTAAAATAGCTCGCTCTTTTATCATTTTACATAATAGTTCTTTACTGAACTGGTCCAGCAAGAAACCAAGCTGAGCTTTAAAACTAAGACAAAAGTCTCCGATCAAGAACTGCAGCTTTTGAAAGGGAGGTAGCTCTGAAAATGCGAGATCTGGATAAAACGATTGTTATTACTGTTCCTATTTCTTCGAATAGTTCTTGTCTGATACAACGTAAGGTTTTGTATTCCAATAATCGTCATCGCATATATTACACTTAGAACTTTCACGGAGATTAATTTTAAAAAGACGCGCATTCAAGGGAAAGTAATTGGTTCTAGCTAGGAATTACAATCGAGAGGCCCAGAAATCATTTATACTGCATACATATGCTTGTTTCCCTGGTGAAATATTAAATGTGTTATAGTTTGATAGATTTTTTATAACCTTTAATAAGAATTTAATTGTTGTAACAATTTGTGAATTTACTAAATCCTCTGATAGTTTTAAAAGGTTAAACTATCTACATATTATGAGAAAATTATATTCATATGCTTTGCCCTTTCCGTTGCTCTTGTGTGAACCGCGAACCACAGTGCCCGTAGTAAGGGAAGTGAGAAGAGATTGAAGATACCAAAGGGGTAATCGGAATCCGTAAATCGAAGAAGAACAGACAACACAATGGCCAAAGGAAAAAGGACAAAAAGACAAACAACGATCTACAAAATATACACATAAAGCTAAAGATCGGGTAACACGAACCCCACTAAAAACCGGGGGTGAACTCAGGTGCTCCGGAAGAGTGAGCAGTTCCTGTCCCACTAGTGGCACTCTTGTATAAAGAGGTATACTTACCAGATTCCAGTTTGGAATGTACAAATGGCTATTGGCAAATAAAACACAAACGATTGTAGTTTCTCAGAAGAATTGTTCTTAACATTTTCCCATCCGTTGATAAGTTAAACTTTCTCCTACCTTCCGTATTGTATCATTTATCTAAGAGAGGAAGGCTTCGTCCATAATAGTTGTTATCAAATATTTTATATCCGAATACAAGATGAGATAAAGTTATATCATTTTCTATTCCACTTTTTTTTAACTCTTCTTTTATTTCCCCAAAAAAACTTTTTGAAAAAAATATAAGTCATAAAGTAGTGACTATAGGCTTCCACTATATTACATAAATTGCATAAACTATTTGTCATGATTTTCCATTTTAAAAGTAGTTTATTAGTAGAAATAATGAAATGTAATAATTTCCATCTGAAGACCTTCAACTTATTTTCTATTAAATAATTAAATATAAAATAACATACTGTTTCACATTTTGGTAGTTCTTGTTGTAAATAGGTATTCCATGTATTAAAACCAATTGGTTTTGTAAATTTCTCATTAAAAAATTGTTCTCTAGGATTGAAAATTTATAGGGGTTTCCCTTAATTAATACATAATTTCTAAAAATATTGACTACAATTTTTGGGGAATTTTCTGTCTTAATTTTATCCACCCATTCTTTTGGAATTGCTTTTTTCATAGTGGTGAATTATGTTATCCTATTGGGTTTATTATTCAAACGGTTTAAAATAAAATTGTGTGATATCTCCCCATTTTCATCTAATATATCATTTACATAAATCAAATCACTATTTATCCAATTATTAAACAGCAAAGTTTTGTGATCAAGCTTGATGAATTTGCTTCCCCATATAATTTGTTTTCTGACGTCTGTAAAATTTAAGGGTATTCTAGTTTGACCACCTCCTATTTTGCTCCAACTTCGAAGAACTTCTCCAATAAATTCAGGAATCTGTTTAGCATATTTGTTTACTGTAATGTTATCTAAATTTTATGAGAATACTAACCATTCTTTTCCTAATTTGGCAAAATAATTACATGGTATAACTTTCCAATTAACTAATTGATTACTCACAAGTCTACTTACCCAAGTTGACAAGTATATGTAAAATAAAAGTATAGTCTTTAAGTCGTAAGGATTCGTACACACACTGGTCCGTAAAACGTTTCCCACGACTGAGGTACACACGATAACGTCCATCGCAAAAACGAAGTGACAATCGGGATTTATCACTAAAAAGGATGTGTTGCCAGGTGTGAAGCCTCCAACGACGGCGTGAACGAGCCCAAGCTAGTCGCGCGGTCCTATGACGTTGTTTAAAGATTGGTCCTACCACCGGACACCTAGTTCGGAGTCCAGATTCACGTAGTCTTCTACGAACAGTCTGACCCGAACTTCGAACGTTTCCTAGACCAGGTGTTCTACGGGCAGTGTCCTCAGCCGTTATCATACGGTTCCGGAGGTGAATAAGGCGTAAATGTCTGTCTTGACGTTGTGACGTCACACGCGGCCTGCCGTTAAGGGGTCGGTCATTCGTGCTACCTGTTTGGACAAACTTTTTTCTTTTTGTTTAGTTTCATCTCAATGTAATGACACAGAGTTGACGATAAAGTTATTTACCACCATAAATATACAGTCACCGGGATACAGCAATAGCTACGAACGGATTGATAGTATTCTTCATTAAAATATTCGCAAAAAACGAACGAGGAGATATATTTGTTATTTCAAAACTTTCGGTAAAAAATTTTCCTGTTGAGGCTCTTTGGTTCTCTTGTTCCCAACGACTTTATTTCTAAACGCAACGGTATAATATTATTCTTCATTTAAGAATTGAATGCATTTTTTGTAGTTTTATTGGCGTGTAAAAGCGTGGACCAAAGCACATTTGGTATGAAGCGCGCAACGGTATAATATTATTCTTCATTAAAATATGTACAAAAACGTAAGAGGAAAGATATCTTTGGAATTTCAAAAATATTTGAAAATGTTCGGGAAATATTTTTACTGTTGAGGCTGTTAGATTTTTTTGCTCCCAAAGACATTATCCCAAAACGCATCGAGCGAACTAAATTAGATATAGACAATAGACAATTAATCAAATTGATCTTTGTTATGGCATAGCTTGAGTAAAATTCCAATAACATACAATCAAACCTGCAATCAAGGGCACCTTAATATAACAAATCACTGTCTATAAAGGGCAGTCTCATATTCCCCATTAATTGAATAGTGCATATAGTTTTAACCTATATATAAAGTGCAACTGCTCATAAGGACCACATTTTCAGGTTCCCTCGAATGGCCTTTATATACAGGTTCCCTCGAATGGCCTTTATAAACAAGTTCCCTCGAGTGGCCTTTATATACAGGTTTGACTGTACACGTATTTACTTACAAAAAAACATATTCATACCAATAGAAGAAAAACTGTGTTGATATTCCGGATTCTCTGGGACGTGAGCTGTAAAAATCCTATTTAGCTGAATGTGACTATAAACATAAGCCTCACCATAATGTGCGTTGGTCACCTTTAATCGTATTCCTTATCACGAATCAGTTCGGCATTGTATTGCTTCTAGGTAATCCGGTTATTATAGATATATTACAGATATTATCAACAACTGCATGAGTCATTTTACTGATTATTAAATTTTGCTACTTGAAAAGACAAAAATATCTACAAAAAGTATCTTGGGTTTATCATTTCGTTACATAATTATCTTACACGAAATTAAAAGTACTCTAAATATTACTTATTATACTTTACCATAGAAATCGAGCAAGAAATAATTAAGATATTTTAAAGTTTTATTCCATGGAACAAGAAATAACTCATTACTCCCGCGGCAAACTGCACATAGGTCAAATAACTGTGAGGGAATCTGCACGTAGCACAAAATAACTGTTTGAAATTGGCGCGCTTTTGCACGTCGAACCAATAACTAGTTATTTCCCGCAGCACGTCGAACCAATAACTAGTAATTTCCCTCATATTAGTTCAGCATACTAATACAGTTATGTCCTTCATGAGAAGTTAATATCCATAATTATTAAATCTCGAAAATGTTATTTTCCCTCGGTCCTTCGGAACTCGGGAAACTAACCCTTTCTCTATTTAATAATTATGGATATTAACTTCTCATGAAGGCCATAATTGTATATTATCAGATTTTAAATATCTACCATTTGTATGCGTAACATAATTCTTATTAACATATTGTTAAATGAGGGTCGCGATGATAAAATGCAAACTTGTTTCTGACAACATTGTATTTTCAGAAGTTTTGTAGAATTGAAATTATTATGTTTATATTAACTGATCCTGTATAATACACCCTCTCAAAAAAGTGTTAGCTTAAGATTACTTCTAGGTCTATTTTAATCAAACAAATTGGTCAGAATTAAGACCAATACAACGGTCAGTAAATCCCAGTATAAAAGATAACAAAGAATGTCTGCCAAACGCTCGCCTTCCTACATGACACGTAAGCTCGTAAGCATAATTAATACATTTTCTGACAAAGTATGTGTGTTGTTGTATACAATGTTACAATCGTCAGCATGAACTTACTATAACTTATTTATCTTTGAAAAATATCAAAGGCAGACTATAGTAAGTAAATCAAGTTTAAATATCTATAAATAAATCTACGGTCAATGTTTCACTTTTAACCTACTACGTCATCTTATTCATCCAGTTATTTTTAGGGAATTTTAGAACTAAAAGTTTACGCACAGTGCCGGCTGAAGCCTAGGGCCTCAAAATTTAGGAGGCATCCATCCAAGATGCATAATATTTTTGACACGGCCATGGGCCTTTCTTATATATGATGTCATTACGTGTTGTGCTCTCTAAACATTCCTTGCACAGTTGCACTCCACTTCGAAATTGCAGAATTTTAAACACTCGTCATCACGCTCGGCTTTATTAAAATTGTTTAAAAGACTCTTCAATCTTCCTCTAGTCGTGAGGGTGAGGGATTCAAAGGGCCTCACAAGTGAATTAGCCTAGGGCCTCTCTTCGTCTAAATCCGGCACTGTTTACTTATAAGTACATGTATATTTATGTATGACAGTCTATACATCTAGCAATAATAACAGGCCAACGCATAGAAATTAGAATCAAAAGATAATGAACAAGTCATATCTAAGACTTTGTACTTATAAGTTGGTTTTGCAAAGTTTCTGACCGAAATTGTATTAAAGCATATGTTCGTATTAAGTTACATGACAAAGGTACCAGATAACAAGTCACATGACAAAGGTACCAAATAACAAGTCACATGACAAAGGTGCCAGAAAACAAGTCACATGACAAAGGTGCCAGATAACAAGTCACATGACAAAGGTGTCAGAAAACAAGTCACATGACAAAGGTACCAGATAGCAAGTCACATGACAAAGGTGTCAGATAACAAGTCACATGACAAAGGTACCAGATAACAAGTCACATGACAAAGGTACCAGATAACAAGTCACATGACAAAGGTGCCAGAAAACAAGTCACATGACAAAGGTACCAGAAAACAAGTCACATGACAAAGGTACAAGATAACAAGTCACATGACAAAGGTACCAGATAACAAGTCACATGACAAAGGTACCAGAAATAAGTCACATGAGAAAGGTACCAGATAACAAGTCACATGACAAAGGTGCCAGAAAACAAGTCACATGACAAAGGTACCAGAAGTCGTAAACGGAAGAAGGACAAGTCAACACAATGACCAAAAGAAAAGAAAAAAGTACAAAACACTCAACACTTTGCACTTCTTCGCTGTACGGATTCATCCCGATTACCCCTTTGGTATCTTCAAAGTTTTCTTGTAGATCATTGTTTGTCGTTTTTGTAATTTTTCATTTGACCATTGCGTAATTGACTGTACTTCTTCGATGTACGACTTATGATTACCCCTTTGGTATCTATCTTCAAACTTTCATTGCTGCACAGCAGATCAGAAGATTGAATGGAAGGAATTTTGTTTGTTAGCTCCTGGTGTAGCTGAAGATCGATGTGTTGTCCAAGGCACGAATAAACAACTGAATACATACACATAATGATTATTGTCCTGATCAAGTCTTTATTACTTTTACAACTTTTAAGTTTACCTCATTTATTTTTTTATTTCCATAAAGACAATGAAAAGACCTATTACGTTTTACGTATGATTAACTTTCACCTGGCCTTTCGCCAATAAAGTTTCGATTTCTCCTAATGTGTCCAATCAGACCTATACATTGGATACAGTGTTCTAATTGGCTGTTCTTGGGAACGAGCACAAAATTCGTGCTCAAACGTTTTATGACATATTTGCGGATAAAATGAAAGTTTCATAAACATTTCTTGTCATTATTTTGTAGGAATATGTCATGTAAATGGTTCATTCAATCTGAAATGATCAACAGTACATTTTTCATAAGAGCTCATTTCAATGGTCTAGAAACAGGATTAGATGTTGTCCGTATATATTCAGGTAGTCTACAGAATAATATGTTAGGGTTGTGTCGGGATATTTGCGTTTAACGTCACTTTTGTATTTTGTCGTATTGTAATCTACATTGTCTTCTGTCACATAACATTTCAACTTTAAATAAGACCAATTCTTTTTCACAGTGCAAACATTAGGATAAACTATGTTTTGGATGGAAGTAGAAAAGTAACCTACCACGTGGTAGGTAGCGTCCATAGCGACACCTCCGACAATTATCACCACCGACCAGAGATGTTTAATTCAGTAGTTTTGACAGCTTTGCATGCCATTATATACAGCGAATTGGAGTCAATGGACTTTTGTAAGTAAATAAACGTAAAATAAAACCGAAGGGGCACGCAAGACTCGACAATCCATAGATACATGCAACATTGAGTACATGACATAGAACGAAGACAAGCAAAAAACAAAAAACACAACACAGAAAACTAAAGAGATGATCAACAAAAACACCATATAAAAAACAGGGTGAACACAGGGTAAATAGTTGTTGTTTCTTATAATACACCCGTCGTGTTACTCGTATTGTAGACAGCCGTCGTGTTACTCGTATTGTAGACACCCGTCGTGTTACTCGTATTGTAGACAGCCGTCGTGTTACTCGTATTGTAGACACCCGTCGTGTTACTCGTATTGTAGACACCCGTCGTGTTACTCGTATTGTAGACACCCGTCGTGTTACTCGTATTGTAGACACCCGTCGTGTTACTCGTATTGTAGACAGCCGTCGTGTTACTCGTATTGTAGACACCCGTCGTGTTACTCGTATTGTAGACAGCCGTCGTGTTACTCGTACTGTAGACACCCGTCATGTTACTCGTATTGTAGACAGCCGTCGTGTTACTCGTATTGTAGACAGCCGTCGTGTTACTCGTATTGTAGACAGCCGTCGTGTTACTCGTATTGTAGACACCTGTGGTGTTACTCGTATTGTAGACACCTGTGGTGTTACTCGTATTGTAGACAGCCGTCGTGTTACTCGTATTGTAGACAGCCGTCGTGTTACTCGTATTGTAGACACCCGTCGTGTTACTCGTATTGTAGACAGCCGTCGTGTTACTCGTATTGTAGACACCTGTGGTGTTACTCGTATTGTAGACACCTGTGGTGTTACTCGTATTGTAGACAGCCGTCGTGTTACTCCCATTGTAGACACCCGTTGTGTTACTCGTATTGTAGACACCCGTTGTGTTACTCGTATTGTAGACACCCGTCGTGTTACTCGTATTGTAGACACCCGTCGTGTTACTCGTATTGTAGACACCCGTCGTGTTACTCGTATTGTAGACACCCGTCGTGTTACTCGTATTGTAGACAGCCGTCGTGTTACTCGTATTGTAGACACCTGTGGTGTTACTCGTATTGTAGACACCCGTCGTGTTACTCGTATTGTAGACAGCCGTCGTGTTACTCGTATTGTAGACACCCGTCGTGTTACTCGTATTGTAGACACCCGTCGTGTTACTCGTATTGTAGACAGCCGTCGTGTTACTCGTATTGTAGACACCTGTGGTGTTACTCGTATTGTAGACACCCGTCGTGTTACTCGTATTGTAGCGCCCGGTAAAAGTATTGTCAGTGATAGAGGAAAGAAACGTCAACGTTAAAAGGAAAAGACCTATTGCCTTTTGAGAAATGGATATTTCGTAACGGTTAATCAGCCCATGATGACGACCATGGATTTGTTTGTAGCGATTACATAGGAACAATGTTGCCATGTTTGAGTAGCTTTTGCGTCAGTAGCTCAGCTCTGTCCAGAAAATCACTGTGTTGGCAACAAGCCCTAGAATAACGTATGCTTTGTGAAATGTAAACCCCATGCGCTGGTGCAGATGGAATATTGCTACTGATAAATGGAAAGTTGACTGTTAGAAAATTGAATTCATCACGTTTGTTATAGAGTTTTGTGTTTAAATGCTGCCGTTCTGTACAAGCGACAAGAGCTGTATATGTACCACATGGATTAAATGGTGCCGTCCTGTACAAACAACAAGAGCTGTTTATGTACTACATGGATTCAATGGTGCCGTCCTGTACAAACAACAAGAGCAGTATATGTACTACATGGATTAAATGGTGCCGTCCTGTACAAACGACAAGAGCTGTATAAGTACTACATGGATTAAATGGTGCCGTCCTGTACAAACAACAAGAACAGTATATGTACTACATGGATTAAATGGTGCCGTCCTGTACAAACGAAAAGAGCTGTATATGTACTACATGGATTAAATGGTACCGTCCTGTACAAACGACAAGAGCAGTATATGTACTACATGGATTCAATGGTGCCGTCCCGTACAAACAACAAGAGCAGTATATGTACTACATGGATTAAATGGTGCCGTCCTGTACAAACGACAAGAGCTGTATAAGTATTACATGGATTAAATGGTGTCGTCCTGTACAAACAACAAGAGCAGTATATGTACTACATGGATTAAATGGTGCCGTCCTGTACAAACGACAAGAGCAGTATATGTACTACATGGATTAAATGGTGCCGTCCTGTACAAACGACAAGAGCAGTATATATACTACATGGATTAAATGGTGCCGTCCTGTACAAACAACAAGAACAGTATATGTACTACATGGATTCAATGGTGCCGTCCTGTACAAACGACAAGAGCAGTATAAGTACTACATGGATTAAATGGTGCCGTCATGTACAAACGACAAGAGCTGTATAAGTACTACGTCGATTAAATGGTGCCGTCCTGTACAAATGACAAGAGCTGTATATGTACTACATGGATTAAATGGTGCCGTCCTGTACAAATGACAAGAGCTGTATATGTACTACATGGATTAAATGGTGCCGTCCTGTACAAACGACAAGAGCAGTATATATACTACATGGATTAAATGGTGCCGTCCTGTACAAACGACAAGAGCTGTATATGTACTACATGGATTAAATGGTGCCGTCCTGTACAAACGACAAGAGCTGTATAAGTACTACGTCGATTAAATGGTGCCGTCCTGTACAAATGACAAGAGCTGTATATGTACTACATGGATTAAATGGTGCCGTCCTGTACAAACGACAAGAGCTGTATAAGTACTACGTCGATTAAATGGTGCCGTCCTGTACAAATGACAAGAGCTGTATATGTACTACATGGATTAAATGGTGCCGTCCTGTACAAACGACAAGAGCTGTATATGTACTACATGGATTAAATGGTGCCGTCCTGTAGAAACGACAAGAGCTGTATATGTACTACATGGATTAAATGGTGCCGTCCTTTACAAACGACAAGAGCTGTATATGTACTACATGGATTAAATGGTGCCGTCCTGTACAAACGACAAGAGCTGTATAAGTACTACGTCGATTAAATGGTGCCGTCCTGTACAAATGACAAGAGCTGTATATGTACTACATGGATTAAATGGTGCCGTCCTGTACAAACGACAAGAGCTGTATAAGTACTACGTTGATTAAATGGTGCCGTCCTGTACAAATGACAAGAGCTGTATATGTACTACATGGATTAAATGGTGTCGTCCTGTACAAACGACAAGAGCAGTATATGTACTACATGGATTAAATGGTGCCGTCCTGTACAAACGACAAGAGCTGTATAAGTACTACGTCGATTAAATGGTGCCGTCCTGTACAAATGACAAGAGCTGTATATGTACTACATGGATTAAATGGTGCCGTCCTGTACAAACGACAAGAGCTGTATAAGTACTACGTCGATTAAATGGTGCCGTCCTGTACAAATGACAAGAGCTGTATATGTACTACATGGATTAAATGGTGCCGTCCTGTACAAACGACAAGAGCTGTATATGTACTACATGGATTAAATGGTGCCGTCCTGTACAAACGACAAGAGCTGTATATGTACTACATGGATTAAATGGTGTCGTCCTGTACAAACGACAAGAGCTGTATAAGTACTACGTCGATTAAATGGTGCCGTCCTGTACAAATGACAAGAGCTGTATATGTACTACATGGATTAAATGGTGCCGTCTTGTACAAACGACAAGAGCTGTATAAGTACTACGTCGATTAAATGGTGCCGTCCTGTACAAATGACAAGAGCTGTATATGTACTACATGGATTAAATGGTGCCGTCCTGTACAAACGACAAGAGCTGTATAAGTACTACATGGATTAAATGGTGCCGTCCTGTACAAACAACAAGAGCTGTATATGTACTACATGGATTAAATGGTGCCGTCCTGTACAAACGACAAGAGCTGTATATGTACTACATGGATTAAATGGCGCCGTCCTGTACAAACGACAAGAGCTGTATATGTACTACATGGATTAAATGGTGCCGTCCTGTACAAACGACAAGAGCTGTATAAGTACTACATGGATTCAATGGTACCGTCCTGTACAAACGACAAGAACTGTATATGTACTACATGGATTAAATGGTGCCGTCCTGTACAAACGACAAGAGCTGTATATGTACTGCATGGATTAAATGGTGCCGTCCTGTACAAACGACAAGAGCTGTATAAGTACTACATGGATTAAATGGTGCCGTCCTGTACAAACGACAAGAGCTGTATAAGTACTACATGGATTAAATGGTGCCGTCCTGTACAAATGACAAGAGCTGTATATGTACTACATGGATTAAATGGTGCCGTCCTGTACAAACGACAAGAGCTGTATAAGTACTACATGGATTAAATGGTGCCGTCCTGTACAAACGACAAGAGCTGTATAAGTACTACATGGATTAAATGGTGCCGTCCTGTACAAATGACAAGAGCTGTATATATACTACATGGATTAAATGGTGCCGTCCTGTACAAACGACAAGAGCTGTATATGTACTACATGGATTAAATGGTGCCGTCCTGTACAAATGACAAGAGCTGTATATGTACTGCGTCGATTAAATGGTGCCGTCCTGTACAAACGACAAGAGCTGTATATGTACTACATGGATTAAATGGTGCCGTCCTGTACAAACGACAAGAGCTGTATAAGTACTACATGGATTAAATGGTGCCGTCCTGTACAAACGACAAGAGCTGTATATGTACTACATGGATTCAATGGTGCCGTCCTGTACAATCAACAAGAGCTGTATAAGTACTACATGGATTAAATGGTGCCGTCCTGTACAAACGACAAGAGCAGTATATGTACTACATGGATTAAATGGTGCCGTCCTGTACAAACGACAAGAGCTGTATAAGTACTACATGGATTAAATGGTGCCGTCCTGTACAAACGACAAGAGCTGTATAAGTACTACATGGATTAAATGGTGCCGTCCTGTACAAACGACAAGAGCTGTATATGTACTACATGGATTCAATGGTGCCGTCCTGTACAAACGACAAGAGCTGTATATGTACTACATGGATTAAATGGTGCCGTCCTGTACAAACGACAAGAGCTGTATAAGTACTACATGGATTAAATGGTGCCGTCCTGTACAAACGACAAGAGCTGTATATGTACTACATGGATTAAATGGTGTCGTCCTGTACAAACGACAAGAGCAGTATATGTACTACATGGATTAAATGGTGCCGTCCTGTACAAACAACAAGAACAGTATATGTACTACATGGATTAAATGGTGCCGTCCTGTACAAACGACAAGAGCTGTATATGTACTACATGGATTAAATGGTGCCGTCCTGTACAAACGACAAGAGCTGTATATATACTACATGGATTAAATGGTGCCGTCCTGTACAAACAACAAGAGCAGTATATATACTACATGGATTAAATGGTGCCGTCCTGTACAAACGGAAAGAGCTGTATATGTACTACATGGATTCAATGGTGCCGTCCTGTACAAACGAAAAGAGCTGTATATGTACTACATGGATTAAATGGTGCCATCCTGTACAAATGACAAGAGCAGTATATATACTACATGGATTAAATGGTACCGTCCTGTACAAACGACAAGAGCTGTATATGTACTACATGGATTAAATGGTGCCGTCCTGTACAAATGACAAGAGCTGTATAAGTACTACATGGATTAAATGGTACCGTCCTGTACAAACGACAAGAGCTGTATATGTACTACATGGATTAAATGGTGCCGTCCTGTACAAACGACAAGAGCTGTATAAGTACTACATGGATTCAATGGTGCCGTCCTGTACAAACGACAAGAGCTGTATATGTACTACATGGATTAAATGGTGCCGTCCTGTACAAACGACAAGAGCAGTATATGTACCACATGGATTAAATGGTGCCGTCCTGTACAAACGACAAGAGCTGTATATGTACTACATGGATTAAATGGTACCGTCCTGTACAAACGACAAGAGCTGTTTATATACTACATGGATTAAATGGTGTCGTCCTGTACAAATGACAAGAGCTGTATATTACTACATGGATTAAATGGTACCGTCCTGTACAAACGACAAGAGCTGTATAAGTACTACATGGATTAAATGGTGCCGTCCTGTACAAACGACAAGAGCTGTATAAGTACTACGTCGATTAAATGGTGCCGTCCTGTACAAATGACAAGAGCTGTATATGTACTACATGGATTAAATGGTGCCGTCCTGTACAAACGACAAGAGCTGTATATGTACTACATGGATTAAATGGTGCCGTCCTTTACAAACGACAAGAGCAGTATATGTACTACATGGATTAAATGGTGCCGTCATGTACAAACGACAAGAGCTGTATAAGTACTACGTCGATTAAATGGTGCCGTCCTGTACAAATGACAAGAGCTGTATATGTACTACATGGATTAAATGGTGCCGTCCTGTACAAACGACAAGAGCTGTATAAGTACTACGTCGATTAAATGGTGCCGTCCTGTACAAATGACAAGAGCTGTATATGTACTACATGGATTAAATGGTGTCGTCCTGTACAAACGACAAGAGCAGCATATGTACTACATGGATTAAATGGTGCCGTCCTGTACAAACGACAAGAGCTGTATAAGTACTACGTCGATTAAATGGTGCCGTCCTGTACAAATGACAAGAGCTGTATATGTACTACATGGAGTAAATGGTGCCGTCCTGTACAAACGACAAGAGCTGTATAAGTACTACGTCGATTAAATGGTGCCGTCCTGTACAAATGACAAGAGCTGTATATGTACTACATGGATTAAATGGTGCCGTCCTGTAAAAACGACAAGAGCTGTATAAGTACTACGTCGATTAAATGGTGCCGTCCTGTACAAATGACAAGAGCTGTATATGTACTACATGGATTAAATGGTGCCGTCCTGTACAAACGACAAGAGCTGTATATGTACTACATGGATTAAATGGTGCCGTCCTGTACAAACGACAAGAGCAGTATATGTACTACATGGATTAAATGGTGCCGTCCTGTACAAACGACAAGAGCTGTATAAGTACTACGTCGATTAAATGGTGCCGTCCTGTACAAATGACAAGAGCTGTATATGTACTACATGGATTAAATGGTGCCGTCCTGTACAAACGACAAGAGCTGTATAAGTACTACGTCGATTAAATGGTGCCGTCCTGTACAAATGACAAGAGCTGTATATGTACTACATGGATTAAATGGTGCCGTCCTGTACAAACGACAAGAGCTGTATAAGTACTACATGGATTAAATGGTGCCGTCCTGTACAAACGACAAGAGCTGTATAAGTACTACATGGATTAAATGGTGCCGTCCTGTACAAACGACAAGAGCTGTATATGTACTACATGGATTAAATGTCGCCGTCCTGTACAAACGACAAGAGCTGTATATGTACTACATGGATTAAATGGTGCCGTCCTGTACAAACGACAAGAGCTGTATATGTACTACATGGATTAAATGGTGCCGTCCTGTACAAACGACAAGAGCAGTATATGTACTACATGGATTAAATGGTGCCGTCCTGTACAAACGACAAGAGCTGTATAAGTACTACGTCGATTAAATGGTGCCGTCCTGTACAAATGACAAGAGCTGTATATGTACTACATGGATTAAATGGTGCCGTCCTGTACAAACGACAAGAGCTGTATAAGTACTACGTCGATTAAATGGTGCCGTCCTGTACAAATGACAAGAGCTGTATATGTACTACATGGATTAAATGGTGCCGTCCTGTACAAACGACAAGAGCTGTATAAGTACTACATGGATTAAATGGTGCCGTCCTGTACAAACGACAAGAGCTGTATAAGTACTACATGGATTAAATGGTGCCGTCCTGTACAAACGACAAGAGCTGTATATGTACTACATGGATTAAATGGCGCCGTCCTGTACAAACGACAAGAGCAGTATATGTACTACATGGATTAAATGGTGCCGTCCTGTACAAACGACAAGAGCTGTATAAGTACTACATGGATTCAATGGTACCGTCCTGTACAAACCACAAGAACTGTATATGTACTACATGGATTAAATGGTGCCGTCCTGTACAAACGACAAGAGCTGTATATGTACTGCATGGATTAAATAGTGCCGTCCTGTACAAATGACAAGAGCTGTATATGTACTACATGGATTAAATGGTGCCGTCCTGTACAAACGACAAGAGCTGTATAAGTACTACATGGATTAAATGGTGCCGTCCTGTACAAACGACAAGAGCTGTATAAGTACTACATGGATTAAATGGTGCCGTCCTGTACAAATGACAAGAGCTGTATATGTACTACATGGATTAAATGGTGCCGTCCTGTACAAACGACAAGAGCTGTATATGTACTACATGGATTAAATGGTGCCGTCCTGTACAAATGACAAGAGCTGTATATGTACTGCATGGATTAAATGGTGCCGTCCTGTACAAACGATAAGAGCTGTATATGTACTACATGGATTAAATGGTGCCGTCCTGTACAAACGACAAGAGCTGTATAAGTACTACATGGATTAAATGGTGCCGTCCTGTACAAACGACAAGAGCTGTATATGTACTACATGGATTCAATGGTGCCGTCCTGTACAATCAACAAGAGCTGTATAAGTACTACATGGATTAAATGGTGCGTCCTGTACAAACGACAAGAGCAGTATATGTACTACATTGATTAAATGGTGCCGTCCTGTACAAACGACAAGAGCTGTATAAGTACTACATGGATTAAATGGTGCCGTCCTGTACAAACGACAAGAGCTGTATAAGTACTACATGGATTAAATGGTGCCGTCCTGTACAAACGACAAGAGCTGTATATGTACTACATGGATTCAATGGTGCCGTCCTGTACAAACGACAAGAGCTGTATATGTACTACATGGATTAAATGGTGCCGTCCTGTACAAACGACAAGAGCTGTATAAGTACTACATGGATTAAATGGTGCCGTCCTGTACAAACGACAAGAGCTGTATATGTACTACATGGATTAAATGGTGTCGTCCTGTACAAACGACAAGAGCAGTATATGTACTACATGGATTAAATGGTGCCGTCCTGTACAAACAACAAGAACAGTATATGTACTACATGGATTAAATGGTGCCGTCCTGTACAAACGACAAGAGCTGTATATGTACTACATGGATTAAATGGTGCCGTCCTGTACAAACGACAAGAGCTGTATATATACTACATGGATTAAATGGTGCCGTCCTGTACAAACAACAAGAGCAGTATATATACTACATGGATTAAATGGTGCCGTCCTGTACAAACGGAAAGAGCTGTATATGTACTACATGGATTCAATGGTGCCGTCCTGTACAAACGAAAAGAGCTGTATATGTACTACATGGATTAAATGGTGCCGTCCTGTACAAATGACAAGAGCAGTATATATACTACATGGATTAAATGGTACCGTCCTGTACAAACGACAAGAGCTGTATATGTACTACATGGATTAAATGGTGCCGTCCTGTACAAACGACAAGAGCTGTATAAGTACTACATGGATTAAATGGTACCGTCCTGTACAAACGACAAGAGCTGTATATGTACTACATGGATTAAATGGTGCCGTCCTGTACAAACGACAAGAGCTGTATAAGTACTACATGGATTCAATGGTGCCGTCCTGTACAAACGACAAGAGCTGTATATGTACTACATGGATTAAATGGTGCCGTCCTGTACAAACGACAAGAGCAGTATATGTACCACATGGATTAAATGGTGCCGTCCTGTACAAACGACAAGAGCTGTATATGTACTACATGGATTAAATGGTACCGTCCTGTACAAACGACAAGAGCTGTTTATGTACTACATGGATTAAATGGTGTCGTCCTGTACAAATGACAAGAGCTGTATATTACTACATGGATTAAATGGTACCGTCCTGTACAAACGACAAGAGCTGTATAAGTACTACATGGATTAAATGGTGCCGTCCTGTACAAACGACAAGAGCTGTATATGTACTACATGAATTAAATGGCGCCGTCCTGTACAAATGACAAGAGCTGTATATGTACTACATGGATTAAATGGTGCCGTCCTGTACAAACGTCAAGAGCTGTATATGTACTACATGGATTAAATGGTACCGTCCTGTACAAACGACAAGAGCTGTATATGTACTACATGGATTAAATGGTGCCGTCCAGTACAAATGACAAGAGCAGTATATGTACTACATGAATTCAATGGTGCCGTCCTGTACAAACGACAAGAGCAGTATATGTACTACATGGATTAAATGGTGCCGTCCTGTACAAACGACAAGAGCTGTATATGTACTACATGGATTAAATGGTGCCTTCCTGTACAAACGACAAGAGCAGTGTATGTACTACATGGATTCAATGGTGCCGTCCTGTACAAACGACAAGAGCAGTATATGTACTACATGGATTAAATGGTGCCGTCCTGTACAAACGACAAGAGCTGTATATGTACCACATGGATGTAATGGTGTCGTCCTGTACAAACGACAAGAGCAGTATATGTACTACATGGATTAAATGGCGCCGTCCTGTACAAACAACAAGAGCTCTATATGTACTACATGGATTAAATGGTGCCTTCCTATACAAACAACAAGAGCAGTATATGTACTACATGGATTAAATGGTGCCGTCCTGTACAAACAATAAGAGCAGTATATGTACTACATGGATTAAATGGTGCCGTCCTGTACAAACGACAAGAGCTGTATATGTACTACATGGATTAAATGGTGCCGTCCTGTACAAACGACAAGAGCAGTATATGTACTACATGGATTAAATGGTGCCGTCCTGTACAAACAACAAGAGCTGTATATGTACTACATGGATTAAATGGTGCCGTCCTGTACAAACGACAAGAGCTGTATAAGTACTACGTCGATTAAATGGTGCCGTCCTGTAGAAATGACAAGAGCTGTATATGTACTACATGGATTAAATGGTGCCGTCCTGTACAAACGACAAGAGCTGTATAAGTACTACGTCGATTAAATGGTGCCGTCCTGTACAAATGACAAGAGCTGTATATGTACTACATGGATTAAATGGTGCCGTCCTGTACAAACGACAAGAGCTGTATATGTACTACATGGATTAAATGGTGCCGTCCTGTACAAACGACAAGAGCAGTATATGTACTACATGGATTAAATGGTGCCGTCCTGTACAAACGACAAGAGCTGTATAAGTACTACGTCGATTAAATGGTGCCGTCCTGTACAAATGACAAGAGCTGTATATGTACTACATGGATTAAATGGTGCCGTCCTGTACAAACGACAAGAGCTGTATAAGTACTACATGGATTAAATGGTGCCGTCCTGTACAAACGACAAGAGCTGTATAAGTACTACATGGATTAAATGGTGCCGTCCTGTACAAACGACAAGAGCTGTATATGTACTACATGGATTAAATGGCGCCGTCCTGTACAAACGACAAGAGCTGTATATGTACTACATGGATTAAATGGTGCCGTCCTGTACAAACGACAAGAGCTGTATAAGTACTACATGGATTAAATGGTGCCGTCCTGTACAAACGACAAGAGCTGTATATGTACTACATGGATTAAATGGTGTCGTCCTGTACAAACGACAAGAGCAGTATATGTACTACATGGATTAAATGGTGCCGTCCTGTACAAACAACAAGAACAGTATATGTACTACATGGATTAAATGGTGCCGTCCTGTACAAACGACAAGAGCAGTATATGTACTACATGGATTAAATGGTGCCGTCCTGTACAAACGACAAGAGCTGTATATATACTACATGGATTAAATGGTGCCGTCCTGTACAAACAACAAGAGCAGTATATATACTACATGGATTAAATGGTGCCGTCCTGTACAAACGGAAAGAGCTGTATATGTACTACATGGATTCAATGGTGCGTCCTGTACAAACGAAAAGAGCTGTATATGTACTACATGGATTAAATGGTGCCGTCCTGTACAAATGACAAGAGCAGTATATATACTACATGGATTAAATGGTACCGTCCTGTACAAACGACAAGAGCTGTATATGTACTACATGGATTAAATGGTGCCGTCCTGTACAAATGACAAGAGCTGTATAAGTACTACATGGATTATATGGTACCGTTCTGTACAAACGACAAGAGCTGTATATGTACTACATGGATTAAATGGTGTCGTCCTGTACAAATGACAAGAGCTGTATATTACTACATGGATTAAATGGTACCGTCCTGTACAAACGACAAGAGCTGTATAAGTACTACATGGATTAAATGGTGCCGTCCTGTACAAACGACAAGAGCTGTATATGTACTACATGGATTAAATGGCGCCGTCCTGTACAAATGACAAGAGCTGTATATGTACTACATGGATTAAATGGTGCCGTCCTGTACAAACGTCAAGAGCTGTATATGTACTACATGGATTCAATGGTACCGTCCTGTACAAACAACAAGAGCAGTATATGTACTACATGGATTAAATGGTGCGTCCTGTACAAACAACAAGAGCAGTATATGTACTACATGGATTAAATGGTGCCGTCCTGTACAAACAACAAGAGCAGTATATGTACTACATGGATTAAATGGTGCCGTCCTGTACAAACGACAAGAGCTGTATAAGTACTACATGGATTAAATGGTGCCGTCCTGTAGAAACAACAAGAGCTGTATATGTACTACATGGATTAAATGGTGCCTTCCTGTACAAACAACAAGAGCAGTATATGTACTACATGGATTAAATGGTGCCGTCCTGTACAAACAACAAGAGCTGTATATGTACTACATGGATTCAATGGTGCCGTCCTGTACAAACGACAAGAGCTGTATATGTACTACATGGATTAAATGGTGCCGTCCTGTACAAACAACAAGAGCAGTATATGTACTACATGGATTAAATGGTGCCGTCCTGTACAAACAACAAGAGCTGTATATGTACTACATGGATTAAATGGTGCCTTCCTGTACAAACAACAAAAGCTGTATATGTACTGCATGGATTAAATGGTGTCGTCCTGTACAAACAACAAGAGCAGTATATATACTACATGGATTAAATGGTGCCGTCCTGTACAAACGGAAAGAGCTGTATATGTACTACATGGATTCAATGGTGCGTCCTGTACAAACGAAAAGAGCTGTATATGTACTACATGGATTAAATGGTGCCGTCCTGTACAAATGACAAGTGCAGTATATATACTACATGGATTAAATGGTACCGTCCTGTACAAACGACAAGAGCTGTATATGTACTACATGGATTAAATGGTGCCGTCCTGTACAAATGACAAGAGCTGTATAAGTACTACATGGATTAAATGGTACCGTTCTGTACAAACGACAAGAGCTGTATATGTACTACATGGATTAAATGGTGTCGTCCTGTACAAATGACAAGAGCTGTATATTACTACATGGATTAAATGGTACCGTCCTGTACAAACGACAAGAGCTGTATAAGTACTACATGGATTAAATGGTGCCGTCCTGTACAAACGACAAGAGCTGTTTATGTACTACATGGATTAAATGGCGCCGTCCTGTACAAATGACAAGAGCTGTATATGTACTACATGGATTAAATGGTGCCGTCCTGTACAAACGTCAAGAGCTGTATATGTACTACATGGATTCAATGGTACCGTCCTGTACAAACGACAAGAGCTGTATATGTACTACATGGATTAAATGGTGCCGTCCTGTACAAATGACAAGAGCAGTATATGTACTACATGGATTCAATGGTGCCGTCCTGTACAAACGACTAGAGCAGTATATGTACTACATGGATTAAATGGTGCCGTCCTGTACAAACGACAAGAGCAGTATATGTACTACATGGATTAAATGGTGCCTTCCTGTACAAACGACAAGAGCAGTATATGTACTACATGGATTCAATGGTGCCGTCCTGTACAAACGACAAGAGCAGTATATGTACTACATGGATTAAATGGTGCCGTCCTGTACAAACGACAAGAGCTGTATATGTACCACATGGATGTAATGGTGTCGTCCTGTACAAACGACAAGAGCAGTATATGTACTACATGGATTCAATGGTGCCGTCCTGTACAAACGACAAGAGCAGTATATGTACTACATGGATTAAATGGTGCCGTCCTGTACAAACGACAAGAGCTGTATATGTACTACATGGATTAAATGGTGCCTTCCTGTACAAACGACAAGAGCAGTGTATGTACTACATGGATTCAATGGTGCCGTCCTGTACAAACGACAAGAGCAGTATATGTACTACATGGATTAAATGGTGCCGTCCTGTACAAACGACAAGAGCTGTATATGTACCACATGGATGTAATGGTGTCGTCCTGTACAAACGACAAGAGCAGTATATGTACTACATGGATTAAATGGCGCCGTCCTGTACAAACAACAAGAGCTCTATATGTACTACATGGATTAAATGGTGCCTTCCTATACAAACAACAAGAGCAGTATATGTACTACATGGATTAAATGGTGCCGTCCTGTACAAACAACAAGAGCAGTATATGTACTACATGGATTAAATGGTGCCGTCCTGTACAAACGACAAGAGCTGTATATGTACTACATGGATTAAATGGTGCCGTCCTGTACAAACGACAAGAGCAGTATATGTACTACATGGATTAAATGGTGCCGTCCTGTACAAACAACAAGAGCTGTATATGTACTACATGGATTAAATGGTGCCGTCCTGTACAAACGACAAGAGCTGTATAAGTACTACGTCGATTAAATGGTGCCGTCCTGTAGAAATGACAAGAGCTGTATATGTACTACATGGATTAAATGGTGCCGTCCTGTACAAACGACAAGAGCTGTATAAGTACTACGTCGATTAAATGGTGCCGTCCTGTACAAATGACAAGAGCTGTATATGTACTACATGGATTAAATGGTGCCGTCCTGTACAAACGACAAGAGCTGTATATGTACTACATGGATTAAATGGTGCCGTCCTGTACAAACGACAAGAGCAGTATATGTACTACATGGATTAAATGGTGCCGTCCTGTACAAACGACAAGAGCTGTATAAGTACTACGTCGATTAAATGGTGCCGTCCTGTACAAATGACAAGAGCTGTATATGTACTACATGGATTAAATGGTGCCGTCCTGTACAAACGACAAGAGCTGTATAAGTACTACATGGATTAAATGGTGCCGTCCTGTACAAACGACAAGAGCTGTATAAGTACTACATGGATTAAATGGTGCCGTCCTGTACAAACGACAAGAGCTGTATATGTACTACATGGATTAAATGGCGCCGTCCTGTACAAACGACAAGAGCTGTATATGTACTACATGGATTAAATGGTGCCGTCCTGTACAAACGACAAGAGCTGTATAAGTACTACATGGATTAAATGGTGCCGTCCTGTACAAACGACAAGAGCTGTATATGTACTACATGGATTAAATGGTGTCGTCCTGTACAAACGACAAGAGCAGTATATGTACTACATGGATTAAATGGTGCCGTCCTGTACAAACAACAAGAACAGTATATGTACTACATGGATTAAATGGTGCCGTCCTGTACAAACGACAAGAGCAGTATATGTACTACATGGATTAAATGGTGCCGTCCTGTACAAACGACAAGAGCTGTATATATACTACATGGATTAAATGGTGCCGTCCTGTACAAACAACAAGAGCAGTATATATACTACATGGATTAAATGGTGCCGTCCTGTACAAACGGAAAGAGCTGTATATGTACTACATGGATTCAATGGTGCGTCCTGTACAAACGAAAAGAGCTGTATATGTACTACATGGATTAAATGGTGCCGTCCTGTACAAATGACAAGAGCAGTATATATACTACATGGATTAAATGGTACCGTCCTGTACAAACGACAAGAGCTGTATATGTACTACATGGATTAAATGGTGCCGTCCTGTACAAATGACAAGAGCTGTATAAGTACTACATGGATTATATGGTACCGTTCTGTACAAACGACAAGAGCTGTATATGTACTACATGGATTAAATGGTGTCGTCCTGTACAAATGACAAGAGCTGTATATTACTACATGGATTAAATGGTACCGTCCTGTACAAACGACAAGAGCTGTATAAGTACTACATGGATTAAATGGTGCCGTCCTGTACAAACGACAAGAGCTGTATATGTACTACATGGATTAAATGGCGCCGTCCTGTACAAATGACAAGAGCTGTATATGTACTACATGGATTAAATGGTGCCGTCCTGTACAAACGTCAAGAGCTGTATATGTACTACATGGATTCAATGGTACCGTCCTGTACAAACAACAAGAGCAGTATATGTACTACATGGATTAAATGGTGCGTCCTGTACAAACAACAAGAGCAGTATATGTACTACATGGATTAAATGGTGCCGTCCTGTACAAACAACAAGAGCAGTATATGTACTACATGGATTAAATGGTGCCGTCCTGTACAAACGACAAGAGCTGTATAAGTACTACATGGATTAAATGGTGCCGTCCTGTAGAAACAACAAGAGCTGTATATGTACTACATGGATTAAATGGTGCCTTCCTGTACAAACAACAAGAGCTGTATATGTACTACATGGATTAAATGGTGCCGTCCTGTACAAACGACAAGAGCTGTATATGTACTACGTCGATTAAATGGTGCCGTCCTGTACAAATGACAAGAGCTGTATATGTACTACATGGATTAAATGGTGCCGTCCTGTACAAACGACAAGAGCTGTATATGTACTACATGGATTAAATGGTGCCGTCCTGTACAAACGACAAGAGCAGTATATGTACTACATGGATTAAATGGTGCCGTCCTGTACAAACGACAAGAGCTGTATAAGTACTACGTCGATTAAATGGTGCCGTCCTGTACAAATGACAAGAGCTGTATATGTACTACATGGATTAAATGGTGCCGTCCTGTACAAACGACAAGAGCTGTATAAGTACTACATGGATTAAATGGTGCCGTCCTGTACAAACGACAAGAGCTGTATAAGTACTACATGGATTAAATGGTGCCGTCCTGTACAAACGACAAGAGCTGTATATGTACTACATGGATTAAATGGCACCGTCCTGTACAAACGACAAGAGCTGTATATGTACTACATGGATTAAATGGTGCCGTCCTGTACAAACGACAAGAGCTGTATAAGTACTACATGGATTAAATGGTGCCGTCCTGTACAAACGACAAGAGCTGTATATGTACTACATGGATTAAATGGTGTCGTCCTGTACAAACGACAAGAGCAGTATATGTACTACATGGATTAAATGGTGCCGTCCTGTACAAACAACAAGAACAGTATATGTACTACATGGATTAAATGGTGCCGTCCTGTACAAACGACAAGAGCAGTATATGTACTACATGGATTAAATGGTGCCGTCCTGTACAAACGACAAGAGCTGTATATATACTACATGGATTAAATGGTGCCGTCCTGTACAAACAACAAGAGCAGTATATATACTACATGGATTAAATGGTGCCGTCCTGTACAAACGGAAAGAGCTGTATATGTACTACATGGATTCAATGGTGCGTCCTGTACAAACGAAAAGAGCTGTATATGTACTACATGGATTAAATGGTGCCGTCCTGTACAAATGACAAGAGCAGTATATATACTACATGGATTAAATGGTACCGTCCTGTACAAACGACAAGAGCTGTATATGTACTACATGGATTTAATGGTGCCGTCCTGTACAAATGACAAGAGCTGTATAAGTACTACATGGATTATATGGTACCGTTCTGTACAAACGACAAGAGCTGTATATGTACTACATGGATTAAATCGTGTCGTCCTGTACAAATAACAAGAGCTGTATATTACTACATGGATTAAATGGTACCGTCCTGTACAAACGACAAGAGCTGTATAAGTACTACATGGATTAAATGGTGCCGTCCTGTACAAACGACAAGAGCTGTATATGTACTACATGGATTAAATGGCGCCGTCCTGTACAAATGACAAGAGCTGTATATGTACTACATGGATTAAATGGTGCCGTCCTGTACAAACGTCAAGAGCTGTATATGTACTACATGGATTCAATGGTACCGTCCTGTACAAACAACAAGAGCAGTATATGTACTACATGGATTAAATGGTGCGTCCTGTACAAACAACAAGAGCAGTATATGTACTACATGGATTAAATGGTGCCGTCCTGTACAAACAACAAGAGCAGTATATGTACTACATGGATTAAATGGTGCCGTCCTGTACAAACGACAAGAGCTGTATAAGTACTACATGGATTAAATGGTGCCGTCCTGTAGAAACAACAAGAGCTGTATATGTACTACATGGATTAAATGGTGCCTTCCTGTACAAACAACAAGAGCAGTATATGTACTACATGGATTAAATGGTGCCGTCCTGTACAAACAACAAGAGCTGTATATGTACTACATGGATTCAATGGTGCCGTCCTGTACAAACGACAAGAGCTGTATATGTACTACATGGATTAAATGGTGCCGTCCTGTACAAACAACAAGAGCAGTATATGTACTACATGGATTAAATGGTGCCGTCCTGTACAAACAACAAGAGCTGTATATGTACTACATGGATTAAATGGTGCCTTCCTGTACAAACAACAAGAGCTGTATATGTACTGCATGGATTAAATGGTGTCGTCCTGTACAAACAACAAGAGCAGTATATATACTACATGGATTAAATGGTGCCGTCCTGTACAAACGGAAAGAGCTGTATATGTACTACATGGATTCAATGGTGCGTCCTGTACAAACGAAAAGAGCTGTATATGTACTACATGGATTAAATGGTGCCGTCCTGTACAAACAACAAGAGCTGTATATGTACTACATGGATTAAATGGTGCCGTCCTGTACAAACGACAAGAGCTGTATAAGTACTACGTCGATTAAATGGTGCCGTCCTGTACAAATGACAAGAGCTGTATATGTACTACATGGATTAAATGGTGCCGTCCTGTACAAACGACAAGAGCTGTATATGTACTACATGGATTAAATGGTGCCGTCCTGTACAAACGACAAGAGCAGTATATGTACTACATGGATTAAATGGTGCCGTCCTGTACAAACGACAAGAGCTGTATAAGTACTACGTCGATTAAATGGTGCCGTCCTGTACAAATGACAAGAGCTGTATATGTACTACATGGATTAAATGGTGCCGTCCTGTACAAACGACAAGAGCTGTATAAGTACTACATGGATTAAATGGTGCCGTCCTGTACAAACGACAAGAGCTGTATAAGTACTACATGGATTAAATGGTGCCGTCCTGTACAAACGACAAGAGCTGTATATGTACTACATGGATTAAATGGCGCCGTCCTGTACAAACGACAAGAGCTGTATATGTACTACATGGATTAAATGGTGCCGTCCTGTACAAACGACAAGAGCTGTATAAGTACTACATGGATTAAATGGTGCCGTCCTGTACAAACGACAAGAGCTGTATATGTACTACATGGATTAAATGGTGTCGTCCTGTACAAACGACAAGAGCAGTATATGTACTACATGGATTAAATGGTGCCGTCCTGTACAAACAACAAGAACAGTATATGTACTACATGGATTAAATGGTGCCGTCCTGTACAAACGACAAGAGCAGTATATGTACTACATGGATTAAATGGTGCCGTCCTGTACAAACGACAAGAGCTGTATATATACTACATGGATTAAATGGTGCCGTCCTGTACAAACAACAAGAGCAGTATATATACTACATGGATTAAATGGTGCCGTCCTGTACAAACGGAAAGAGCTGTATATGTACTACATGGATTCAATGGTGCGTCCTGTACAAACGAAAAGAGCTGTATATGTACTACATGGATTAAATGGTGCCGTCCTGTACAAATGACAAGAGCAGTATATATACTACATGGATTAAATGGTACCGTCCTGTACAAACGACAAGAGCTGTATATGTACTACATGGATTAAATGGTGCCGTCCTGTACAAATGACAAGAGCTGTATAAGTACTACATGGATTATATGGTACCGTTCTGTACAAACGACAAGAGCTGTATATGTACTACATGGATTAAATGGTGTCGTCCTGTACAAATGACAAGAGCTGTATATTACTACATGGATTAAATGGTACCGTCCTGTACAAACGACAAGAGCTGTATAAGTACTACATGGATTAAATGGTGCCGTCCTGTACAAACGACAAGAGCTGTATATGTACTACATGGATTAAATGGCGCCGTCCTGTACAAATGACAAGAGCTGTATATGTACTACATGGATTAAATGGTGCCGTCCTGTACAAACGTCAAGAGCTGTATATGTACTACATGGATTCAATGGTACCGTCCTGTACAAACAACAAGAGCAGTATATGTACTACATGGATTAAATGGTGCGTCCTGTACAAACAACAAGAGCAGTATATGTACTACATGGATTAAATGGTGCCGTCCTGTACAAACAACAAGAGCAGTATATGTACTACATGGATTAAATGGTGCCGTCCTGTACAAACGACAAGAGCTGTATAAGTACTACATGGATTAAATGGTGCCGTCCTGTAGAAACAACAAGAGCTGTATATGTACTACATGGATTAAATGGTGCCTTCCTGTACAAACAACAAGAGCTGTATATGTACTACATGGATTAAATGGTGCCGTCCTGTACAAACGACAAGAGCTGTATAAGTACTACGTCGATTAAATGGTGCCGTCCTGTACAAATGACAAGAGCTGTATATGTACTACATGGATTAAATGGTGCCGTCCTGTACAAACGACAAGAGCTGTATATGTACTACATGGATTAAATGGTGCCGTCCTGTACAAACGACAAGAGCAGTATATGTACTACATGGATTAAATGGTGCCGTCCTGTACAAACGACAAGAGCTGTATAAGTACTACGTCGATTAAATGGTGCCGTCCTGTACAAATGACAAGAGCTGTATATGTACTACATGGATTAAATGGTGCCGTCCTGTACAAACGACAAGAGCTGTATAAGTACTACATGGATTAAATGGTGCCGTCCTGTACAAACGACAAGAGCTGTATAAGTACTACATGGATTAAATGGTGCCGTCCTGTACAAACGACAAGAGCTGTATATGTACTACATGGATTAAATGGCGCCGTCCTGTACAAACGACAAGAGCTGTATATGTACTACATGGATTAAATGGTGCCGTCCTGTACAAACGACAAGAGCTGTATAAGTACTACATGGATTAAATGGTGCCGTCCTGTACAAACGACAAGAGCTGTATATGTACTACATGGATTAAATGGTGTCGTCCTGTACAAACGACAAGAGCAGTATATGTACTACATGGATTAAATGGTGCCGTCCTGTACAAACAACAAGAACAGTATATGTACTACATGGATTAAATGGTGCCGTCCTGTACAAACGACAAGAGCAGTATATGTACTACATGGATTAAATGGTGCCGTCCTGTACAAACGACAAGAGCTGTATATATACTACATGGATTAAATGGTGCCGTCCTGTACAAACAACAAGAGCAGTATATATACTACATGGATTAAATGGTGCCGTCCTGTACAAACGGAAAGAGCTGTATATGTACTACATGGATTCAATGGTGCGTCCTGTACAAACGAAAAGAGCTGTATATGTACTACATGGATTAAATGGTGCCGTCCTGTACAAATGACAAGAGCAGTATATATACTACATGGATTAAATGGTACCGTCCTGTACAAACGACAAGAGCTGTATATGTACTACATGGATTTAATGGTGCCGTCCTGTACAAATGACAAGAGCTGTATAAGTACTACATGGATTATATGGTACCGTTCTGTACAAACGACAAGAGCTGTATATGTACTACATGGATTAAATCGTGTCGTCCTGTACAAATAACAAGAGCTGTATATTACTACATGGATTAAATGGTACCGTCCTGTACAAACGACAAGAGCTGTATAAGTACTACATGGATTAAATGGTGCCGTCCTGTACAAACGACAAGAGCTGTATATGTACTACATGGATTAAATGGCGCCGTCCTGTACAAATGACAAGAGCTGTATATGTACTACATGGATTAAATGGTGCCGTCCTGTACAAACGTCAAGAGCTGTATATGTACTACATGGATTCAATGGTACCGTCCTGTACAAACAACAAGAGCAGTATATGTACTACATGGATTAAATGGTGCGTCCTGTACAAACAACAAGAGCAGTATATGTACTACATGGATTAAATGGTGCCGTCCTGTACAAACAACAAGAGCAGTATATGTACTACATGGATTAAATGGTGCCGTCCTGTACAAACGACAAGAGCTGTATAAGTACTACATGGATTAAATGGTGCCGTCCTGTAGAAACAACAAGAGCTGTATATGTACTACATGGATTAAATGGTGCCTTCCTGTACAAACAACAAGAGCAGTATATGTACTACATGGATTAAATGGTGCCGTCCTGTACAAACAACAAGAGCTGTATATGTACTACATGGATTCAATGGTGCCGTCCTGTACAAACGACAAGAGCTGTATATGTACTACATGGATTAAATGGTGCCGTCCTGTACAAACAACAAGAGCAGTATATGTACTACATGGATTAAATGGTGCCGTCCTGTACAAACAACAAGAGCTGTATATGTACTACATGGATTAAATGGTGCCTTCCTGTACAAACAACAAGAGCTGTATATGTACTGCATGGATTAAATGGTGTCGTCCTGTACAAACAACAAGAGCAGTATATATACTACATGGATTAAATGGTGCCGTCCTGTACAAACGGAAAGAGCTGTATATGTACTACATGGATTCAATGGTGCGTCCTGTACAAACGAAAAGAGCTGTATATGTACTACATGGATTAAATGGTGCCGTCCTGTACAAATGACAAGAGCAGTATATATACTACATGGATTAAATGGTACCGTCCTGTACAAACGACAAGAGCTGTATATGTACTACATGGATTAAATTATGCCGTCCTGTACAAATGACAAGAGCTGTATAAGTACTACATGGATTAAATGGTACCGTTCTGTACAAACGACAAGAGCTGTATATGTACTACATGGATTAAATGGTGTCGTCCTGTACAAATGACAAGAGCTGTATATTACTACATGGATTAAATGGTACCGTCCTGTACAAACGACAAGAGCTGTATAAGTACTACATGGATTAAATGGTGCCGTCCTGTACAAACGACAAGAGCTGTTTATGTACTACATGGATTAAATGGCGCCGTCCTGTACAAATGACAAGAGCTGTATATGTACTACATGGATTAAATGGTGCCGTCCTGTACAAACGTCAAGAGCTGTATATGTACTACATGGATTCAATGGTGCCGTCCTGTACAAACGACAAGAGCTGTATATGTACTACATGGATTAAATGGTGCCGTCCTGTACAAATGACAAGAGCAGTATATGTACTACATGGATTCAATGGTGCCGTCCTGTACAAACGACTAGAGCAGTATATGTACTACATGGATTAAATGGTGCCGTCATGTACAAACGACAAGAGCAGTATATGTACTACATGGATTAAATGGTGCCTTCCTGTACAAACGACAAGAGCAGTATATGTACTACATGGATTCAATGGTGCCGTCCTGTACAAACGACAAGAGCAGTATATGTACTACATGGATTAAATGGTGCCGTCCTGTACAAACGACAAGAGCTGTATATGTACCACATGGATGTAATGGTGTCGTCCTGTACAAACGACAAGAGCAGTATATGTACTACATGGATTAAATGGTGCCGTCCTGTACAAACAACAAGAGCAGTATATGTACCACATGGATTAAATGGTGTCGTCCTGTACAAACAACAAGAGCTGTATATGTACTACATGGATTAAATGGTGCCGTCCTGTACAAACGACAAGAGCTGTTTATGTACTACATGGATTAAATGGTGCCGTCCTGTACAAACGATAAGAGCTGTATAAGTACTACATGGATTAAATGGTGCCGTCCTGTACAAACGACAAGAGCTGTATAAGTACTACATGGATTAAATGGTGCCGTCCTGTAGAAACAACAAGAGCTGTATATGTACTACATGGATTAAATGGTGCCTTCCTGTACAAACAACAAGAGCAGTATATGTACTACATGGATTAAATGGTGCGTCCTGTACAAACAACAAGAGCAGTATATGTACCACATGGATTAAATGGTGTCGTCCTGTACAAACAACAAGAGCTGTATATGTACTACATGGATTCAATGGTGCCGTCCTGTACAAACAACAAGAGCAGTATATGTACTACATGGATTAAATGGTGCGTCCTGTACAAACAACAAGAGCAGTATATGTACTACATGGATTAAATGGTGCCGTCCTGTACAAACAACAAGAGCAGTATATGTACTACATGGATTAAATGGTGCCGTCCTGTACAAACGACAAGAGCTGTATAAGTACTACATGGATTAAATGGTGCCGTCCTGTAGAAACAACAAGAGCTGTATATGTACTACATGGATTAAATGGTGCCTTCCTGTACAAACAACAAGAGCAGTATATGTACTACATGGATTAAATGGTGCCGTCCTGTACAAACAACAAGAGCTGTATATGTACTACATGGATTCAATGGTGCCGTCCTGTACAAACGACAAGAGCTGTATATGTACTACATGGATTCAATGGTGCCGTCCTGTACAAACGACAAGAGCTGTATATGTACTACATGGATTAAATGGTGCCGTCCTGTACAAACAACAAGAGCTGTATATGTACTACATGGATTAAATGGTGCCGTCCTGTACAAACAACAAGAGCTGTATATGTACTACATGGATTAAATGGTGCCTTCCTGTACAAACAACAAGAGCTGTATATGTACTGCATGGATTAAATGGTGTCGTCCTGTACAAACGACAAGAGCTGTATAAGTACTACATGGATTAAATGGTGCCGTCCTGTACAAACGACAAGAGCTGTATATGTACTACATGGATTCAATGGTGCCGTCCTGTACAAACAACAAGAGCAGTATATGTACTACATGGATTAAATGGTGCCGTCCTGTACAAACGACAAGAGCTGTATATGTACTACATGGATTAAATGGTGCCGTCCTGTACAAGCAACAAGAGCAGTATATGTACTGCATGGATTAAATGGTGTCGTCCTGTACAAACGACAAGAGCTGTATATGTACTACATGGATTAAATGGTGCCGTCCTGTACAAACAACAAGAGCAGTATATGTACCACATGGATTAAATGGTGTCGTCCTGTACAAACAACAAGAGCTGTATATGTACTACATGGATTAAATGGTGCCGTCCTGTACAAACGACAAGAGCTGTTTATGTACTACATGGATTAAATGGTGCCGTCCTCTACAAACGACAACAGCTGTATAAGTACTACATGGATTAAATGGTGCCGTCCTGTACAAACAACAAGAGCTGTATATGTACTACATGGATTCAATGGTGCCGTCCTGTACAAACAACAAGAGCAGTATATGTACTACATGGATTAAATGGTGCCGTCCTGTACAAACAACAAGAGCAGTATATGTACTACATGGATTAAATGGTGCCGTCCTGTACAAACAACAAGAGCAGTATATGTACTACATGGATTAAATGGTGCCGTCCTGTACAAACAACAAGAGCAGTATATGTACTACATGGATTAAATGGTGCCGTCCTGTACAAACAACAAGAGCTGTATATATACTACATGGATTCAATGGTGCCGTCCTGTAGAAACAACAAGAGCTGTATATGTACTACATGGATTAAATGGTGCCGTCCTGTACAAACAACAAGAGCTGTATATGTACTACATGGATTCAATGGTGCCGTCCTGTACAAACGACAAGAGCAGTATATGTACTACATGGATTCAATGGTGCCGTCCTGTACAAACGACAAGAGCTGTATATGTACTACATGGATTCAATGGTGCCGTCCTGTACAAGCGAAAAGAGCAGTATATGTACTACATGGATTAAATGGTGCCGTCCTGTACAAACGTTAAGAGCTGTATATGTACTACATGGATTCAATGGTGCCGTCCTGTACAAACAACAAGAGCTGTATAAGTACTACATGGATTAAATGGTGCTGTCCTGTACAAGCGACAAGAGCTGTATATGTACTACATGGATTCAATGGTGCCGTCCTGTACAAACAACAAGAGCTGTTTATGTACTACATGGATTAAATGGTGCCGTCCTGTACAAACGACAAGAGCTGTTTATGTACTACATGGATTAAATGGTGCCGTCCTGTACAAATGACAAGAGCTGTATATGTACTATATGGATTAAATGGTACCGTCCTGTACAAACGACAAGAGCTGTTTATGTACTACATGGATTAAATGGTGCCGTCCTGTACAAACGACAAGAGCTGTATATGTACTACATGGATTCAATGGTGCCGTCCTGTACAAACAACAAGAGCTGTATAAGTACTACATGGATTAAATGGTGCCGTCCTGTACAAACGACAAGAGTTGTATATGTACCACATGGATTCAAAGGTGTCGTCCTGTACAAATGACAAGAACTGTATATATACTACATGGATTAAATGGTGCCGTCCTGTACAAACGACAAGAGCTGTATATGTACTACATGGATTCAATGGTGCCGTCCTGTACAAACAACAAGAGCTGTATAAGTACTACATGGATTAAATGGTGCCGTCCTGTACAAACAACAAGAGTTGTATATGTACCACATGGATTCAAAGGTGTCGTCCTGTACAAATGACAAGAGCTGTATATGTACTACATGGATTCAATGGTTCCGTCCTGTACAAACGACAAGAGTTGTATATGTACTACATGGATTCAATGGTGCCGTCCTGTACAAACAACAAGAGCTGTATATGTACCACATGGATTCAAAGGTGTCGTCCTGTACAAATGACAAGAGCTGTATATGTACTACATGGATTCAATGGTGCCGTCCTGTACAAACGACAAGAGTTGTATAAGTACTACATGGATTAAATGGTGCCGTCCTGTACAAACAACAAGAGTTGTATATGTACCACATGGATTCAAAGGTGTCGTCCTGTACAAATGACAAGAGCTGTATATGTACTACATGGATTCAATGGTGCCGTCCTGTGCAAACGACAAGAGTTGTATATGTACCACATGGATTCCAAGGTGTCGTCCTGTACAAACGACAAGAGTTGTATATGTACCACATGGATTCAAAGGTGTCGTCCTGTACAAACAACAAGAGCTGTATAAGTACTACATGGATTAAATGGTGCCGTCCTGTAGAAACGACAAGAGCAGTATATGTACTACATGGATTAAATGGTGTCGTCCTGTACAAATGACAAGAGCTGTATATGTACTACATGGATTCAATGGTGCCGTCCTGTACAAACGACAAGAGCTGTTTATGTACTACATGGATTAAATGGTGTCGTCCTGTACAAACGACAAGAGCAGTATATGTACTACATGGATTAAATGGTGCCGTCCTGTACAAACGACAAGAGCAGTATATATACTACATGGATTAAATGATGCCGTCCTGTACAAACAACAAGAACAGTATATGTACTACATGGATTAAATGGTGCCGTCCTGTAAAAACGACAAGTGCAGTATATGTACTGCATGGATTAAATGGTGCCGTCCTGTACAAACGAAAAGAGCTGTATATATACTACATGAATTCAATGGTACGTCCTGTACAAACGACAAGAGCTGTATATGTACCACATCGATTAAATTGTGCCGTCCTGTACAAGCGACAAGAGCTGTATATGTGGAATCGTTCAGAAAACACACGCTGTTGCAATATTTTATATGAAAGGGTATATAACTTCTGTTCAATATAACTAGTTCAAAACGGTACTGTTTAAAATGTCATCACAGACCACAAATGACTTATTCTCATCAACTGATCAAATGTGACACCTGTCGTATTATTGCTTAACGCCATGAGCATCATGTGCTATTTCCTAATACCCATCATACCTTTGCATGCGTGAATGTACTGAGATTGTAGCATAATTAAATGTTTGTTTTACAGATATAGCTGGCATTACAATATCTGAAGCAGCTGTGGTAGGAATAGTAATAGGAAGTCTAGTAACGATGACCGTTCTTGGTGTGACGCTAGGTGTCACTATATACGCATGCGTTGTAAAGATATATTATCACAAAAACAAATCAATCATCAGTGAAAGTTATGACACAAATCCGGACGCTTCATTCTACTCCTCCAGGAATTTGTCATCAAATTCGTCTGTAAATGTGACTCCAAGGTCGATATCAATGTGGGATGCGCTTAGAATGTCCGATTATAACCCAACATTTCAACCACAGAATGGAAAAGTGAAAGAAGTTCCGAAATGGATTCGAATGGTTGATGACTTTGAAAATGTATAAAACCTGAACAGTATAGGTTAGAGTCTTGTATATTTCTGGTATTATGTAGCAAATACAAAACGAAATTTTAAAGACTGTCTGTCATTAGAGGTTTTATTTTCGAATGTGTTCTCGCTAGTTTTTATTTTTTTTTATATCTCGTTCATCTTTATCATCAGTGATGACTTTGATAAGCGTCACAGGTAAATGTATTAACTTAGTTCACCGGATGATCATTTCATTATTGATTTACACACCAATGCACGATTCCAGTAAGCTGTTTGAGGCATCAGGTCTTACTCCTGCTTTTTTTGTCCAACGTCCTGTGGTTCTTTTTTTTTATTTACCATTATGTATATGCTATGGATTCTTTACGACGAACCACGAACCACGAACTTCAGTACCCGGGAGGCATAAATATCGTTACTTCCTTACCACCAGAACACGAGATGCAGTCCCCAGAGAAGCATGAGTTTAGCATAGGAAATAATAAATAGAACATATAAACACAAGAGCAATTGTCTATGAATATCTTACACTACACCAATGCACGAACATTGGTTCATACGACAATACATGCATCAACACTATGCAGTACTATGGAATGGACGAATTTGTAAACGAAGAGATCATTACTGACCATATGCAGGCTACCGGAAGGTAATAGTTTATATTGATTGGGTTTGGGAACTGTTCCGACAGTATGGGTTTTTAGTGTTCATTCTTATATGATAACAGTTTGTTTTAGACAAGTTTTTTACTTTCATTTGAGTATATTTCTTAATACATATCTGGCGAGTTCAATTGCCCTTTCCCTTCAGAGCATCTGACCTCACCCCTGTGTTTTATTGCAGTTCATTTTCATCAATCGATAGTTTTTTGTGAAATGTTTTGTATATTATCGTTTGTCTCTTTGTCCTTTTACTCTTTGTCATTGTATTGTCCATAATCAGATTTACGACTTCTGAATACCCTTTTGTATATTCAAACCATTGGCTTGGCCATTGTACTGTCTGTTCTTCTTTATGAATTAATATTACCCCTATGGTGGTATCTCCAGACTCTTTGTCATTGTGTTGTATTGTCCATCCTCAGATTTACGACTTATGATTACTCCTTCGGTATCTTCAAACTTTTCGTAATATTTGAATGGTTGACATTTATCTATACATCTTCTTCCCTAATATCAATGTATACTTATCCTGTTTAAACAATTAAATGATCAGCAACCTCAAGAATAAAAAGATGAGAATATCAAATAAATCAGAATGGATATGGAATCTATTATTTATAGGAAGAGAAGTAAGGCTTAATGAAAGTGTGATAGGGTGAAAAGTTCAGGTTTATGTAGAAGTTCTATAATATAAAAGTATACTGCTTGTCAAAGGCTTAGACACGGTCAGTCTTATTTAATATTTGTTGGTTTGGTTTGGCTTATGATGTTTAACGCCATTTTCAACAACATTTCAGTTATATAGTGGCGGTCAGTTTTATTGGTGGACGAAACCGGAGTAACAGGAGAAAACCACCGACCTGCCTCAAGTCACTGACAATGTTTATCACATAATGTTGTATCGAGTACACCTTGTCTGAGCAGGATTCGAACTCAGAACGTTAGTGGTGATATGCACTGATTACACATGTAGTTGTAAATCCAACTACTATGCGATCACGACTACGGAGGCCCCCTTATATTTTTTAGAGGTATGTAAGTTAAATTTTTGTGATTTATTTTTAAATAATCAATCTCCAGACACGACACCGATGTGAACAAAATTCCGAATCTATTGGATAATATTCATAATCACACCTAGACGCAATGCAAATTAAGTGCCGTGTGTCATCGTATTTGAGACGGAATTTATTCATTATACTCTGCTAATAAAAACAGTAGAAAATACAGTCCATGACTTAACATCGTGTTTGTAACAAGCGTAACACGACTGGTTACATAGTTACAATTGAATTGATATTAGCTAGTGATGAAAATCTGACTCCTAATGAAAACATTGAAATCTTCTCTGCTGTTTATTCTTTTATTAGAAGCACCCAGCGCTTTAACTAATGTACTAGCATACTCACTCCAGTCAATGTTGTTTTTTGTTTGTTTTTGTTTGTTTGAATCCCTTCTTCTTCTTTATTCCACTGTATTGAACATATTATTTCACCTTATTCTTCTTTATACTTGATTTATTATTATTGTCTAAATATATCATGTTGTAAATTTTATTTGTATAATTATCGCCATTATGTGAAATCATTTTTTGTTTATATTTTTGTAAAAGGGAAAGGACTTCACTAATGTTGTTATAACTTGTGTCCAATCCCATTTGCAACATTTATGCAAATAAAATATGTTTAAGCTAAATTAAAATATTGAATTTAACTATTTTCTTTTGTGAACATTTTCTCCGTTGTTGATTTACACCCACGAATATGACAATTCTGTACTGTTATAACTCAATATATTATATAATTTCAAAAATCTTTTTGTTCTCTTTTTGTTCTCTATGTTGTTATAAAATGTAATTCTTATTTATACATTATTATTACTTGCTGGTGCATGGAATATAAAATTGTATGTAAATATGTGGAGAGGACCTTTGTAACTTGTGTCCGATCCAAATGTTATATAGTTAACAATAAAATACGTTTAATCTAATATAATGTTGTATTGAGTACACCTTGTCTGAGCAGGATTCGAGCTCACAACGTTAGTTGAGATATGCACTGATTACACAGGTAGTTGTAAATCCAACTACTATGCGATCCCGATTACGGAGGCCCCCTTATATTTTTTTTAATATGTAAGCTAAGTATTTGTGATTTATTTTTAAATGTGATGTGAACACAATTCCGAATCTATTGGATAATATTCATAATCGCACCTAGACGCAATATAAATTAATACTGCTCACTAGCCAAAATAATGGTTCTGCTGTTAAATGCCGCATGTCATCGCATTTGAGACGGAGTTTATTCATTATACTCTGCAAATAAAAACAGTAGAAAATACAATCCATGACTTAGCATCGTGTTTGTAACAAGCGTAACACGACGAGTTCCACCAGTGAAGCAGAAATTACTTACCATTCTGGAGCACCTGAGTACAATCCCGGCTTTTAGTGGGGTTCATGTTGCTCAGTCTTTGCTTCTCTGTGTAGTATTTTGTAGACCATTGGTTGTCATTTTGTGGGAGGTTTTTTGCCATTATATTGTCTACCCTTCGATTTACGGCTTCTTCTGGTTACCATGGAGCCGTCGTGGCCGTGATCGTATAGTAGCTGGATTTACAACTACCTATGTAATCAGTGCCTATCACCACTGATGTGAGTTCGAATCTCGACCAGGGCGAGGTGCACAACATTATGTAATAAAGTTTGTCAGTGACTTGCGACAGATCAGTGGTTTTCTCCGGGTTTTCTGGTTTCTTCCAGCAATAAAACTGACCGCCATGATATAGCTGAAATATTGTTCAAAGTGGCGTTAAACACCATCAAGCAAACATCTTCTCATTACCCCTTTAGTATCTTCAATCTTTACTTAATCACTTTAAAGATTTCTGCAAATGGAACAGCTATAATACTATACAACATTTGTTGAGGAAAATAATTTATTTAAACTAAACAAGTAAACAAATGTCAACTGTGTACATACGAAGTTATTTGGCAAATAATGGTGTACAAAATAAATACTGCTTAAGACAAACATTCTCGCTATACAAACAGCAATTGCTTACAGATTCTAGTCTGGAATATATTGGCAAATAAAACACAAACGTGTTATAATCTATCATAAAGCATTGTATTTTCTCAGGAGAATTTTCTTGAACATATTCCAATCCAAGCGTATGTTAAACTTTCTCCTACTTTGTTTATTGTATCATTTCTCTAAGAGATGATGTTTTAGCCCATTAAACTAGTTTAAACTCGCCACTGTTCATTGAAGTATGTACCCAGCCATGTACATGTGAGTCATGGGTATCGATTTTGTCTCTTTCTACGATTTTTCTATTGGATTTTGGAATTGTTCCAACAGTGTGATATTTTTGTTTTCTTTTAATCTTATTCTGAGATCCTATTACGCATTTAACAATACCAATATATAAATATTTCTTTGAATGAAGTAATATTGAACGGAAAATCTATACGGACCAATTTAACTATCAATAACAGTATCACGCAAAGTAAAGGAAATTTTTCCCCTGTCATTTACTCACTTATTCCATTGACATTTCACCATGTATAGTAAAAGGAATCCCCCGTGTCATTTACTAATTTATTGTAATATAACATTGAAATTTCACTATGTATAATTATTAGGAGAAAAAATAGAACAAGTGACTTTGCTAAAATTGTCGAATTATTGATTTAGTTTAACTATATCGTATGGAACGTCATGACTGTCTTATGATGGATACTCTTTTCCTTAGTGAGTGAGTGATTGTTGCTTCAAGCCAAATGAGTAACTTTTCCGAAATACCATGGCGAGAACAAGTTACAATTCAATAAGAAGATGGTGAAGTACCTTCTGTACTAGATCAATACGCTTAGTTGGATCTTTAAAGTGCTAATCCACTGAAACAACAGTTCGCGGGTAGACATGTCGCGACAATCGGGAAATTTATTCTGATTCGGAGCCAAACGTTCTCCATAATGATGCCTGCTGAGCAAAGAAGCAACAAATACCAATCTGAAGAAAAAAAACTACTCCCTGTTCATTGTATATATGTTCTTTTATGGTTTGAAAGAATTACGTCATTTAATAAATGACATTAAACTGGATACTGTGTTAACTATCAATAAGCCCTTGACAAAAACTAGCCGAGTTGTGGCCAGGAGAAAGGTTTGAAGATTTCCATTCTGTACATTTTGTATACCCTTAGTCTAGACGGAACATAAATCGTATTGTCTTTGGGTTGAGCCAAAAGGGGCACGAACCCACGATCCACTGTATATTTCTGTATTTGTTACCTCGTGGGAAGCTTTCACTTCTTCTGTGGTTCTTAATCCATTTCCAGCTTGCAGATTTTAATTTAGCCGAACGATGAAAAAAAAGAGCAATTAAAGTACCAGCATAAAAAATCAAAATGGCAAGAGAAGAGATCAGGTTTTACGAGCATAAAACGTGGTTTGTTCTCGTGGTCGACAAATAGCCAATCAGAAAACTGCATCGCATATACCGAGTGGTCTGGTTGAATAATATTTTAGGTATTATAATACCTCACATGTTGTAAATTAATACGATTGGTTTAGATTTCACCACGTGATATATTTTTATTCGGATATTTTTTTCAAAATCTCCACTCCTGTGGAATAACCCGTTATCACCCGGGAGATAACCCTATCCGTTCCGTCAAGGAGAGATAATGATTATGTCTTCAGTCGTCTGCAGAAAAAATAGTTGACGAAGTTTACTCGCTACTCGTCGAAGGATTGTGGTTTTCTCTGGGTAAGCTGTTTCCTCCAATAAAACTGTCTGCCGTGAGATTATACAAATGTGTATGAAGTGGCATTAAAACTCCAACAATCAAAGCAATCAAGTTAGCAATGTAAATAAAGGAGATATTAAAAGGAAATCTGTTGAAAGTTGTTTACACTGGGCCAGCTTGAAATGGATGAAATTGGAATAATATCAGGTTTGGTTCATGTGGAGTTTCAAAATTTGTTTCAATATTATAAAACATTTACGGCCCGGTTAGGAGGTGGATATCCAGAATTATCTAACCATTAAGATTATTTCCCCTCGGGCTAAAGCCCTCGGGTATATAACCTGAGATGGGTTGATAATTCTGGATATGCATCACCTAGCAAGGCCGTAAGTGTATATAAGCACACAACTGGTATCCATAAGTTGTATGGTTGTAAAGATAGGTATTATCGAATCGTTCAGAAGAATCTCCCCCTGCAGTACTCGTTATGAAAGGTATATATCTGATAAGGAAAACATTTCCTTATACCCATCATACTTGTGCATGCGCACATGTACTGAGATTGTAGCATAATTAAATGCTTGCTTTGTAGATTTATCTGGTATTACAATATCTGAAGCAGCTGTGTTAGGAATAGTGATAGGAAGTCTAGTAACGATGACCGTTCTTGGTATGACGCTAGGTGTCGCTATACACGCACGCGTTCTAAAGAAATATTATAACAAAAACAAATCAATCATCAGTGAAGGTTATGACACAAGTACTGACGCCTCATTTTACTCCTCCAGGAAGTTGTCATCAAACTCGTCTGTATATGTGACTCCAAGGTGGATATCAATGTGGGATGTATTTAGATTGTCCGGTTATAACCCAACTTTTCAACCTCGGAATAGGAATCTTGAAAGAGTAAGCGAAGTTCCGAAATGGATTCGAATGGTTGATGACTTTGACAAATCAAGACACCTACAAACCAAGAAAAAGAAACCAATGTTATTGTGAGGAACTTGGACTCTACGAAGCTGTTTGAGTCGTCTAAATTACAGATTAAAAAAAGTTTTGTATATTACTGATAATATGTAACAAAGGACGCAATTTTGAACACGAAGATTGTGTATAATTATGTATCAGTTTTCTTTGTTCATAATGTGTTCTGGCTATTTCATGTCATGATTATCCATCTTGATGGCCTTGATAAACAGGTAAAATATTAATAAAGTTCACCAGATGATCATTTGGATGTTTAATTTCCATGCCATTGCACGAACCCAATCGGTAGTTTGCGTTGTTTGACCTTTTTTCTGGTTTTTATCAAACTTCTTGTGATCCTTTATATTGTTCTTTTTAATCTACCATTATGTACACACCATGGTTTCCTTGCCACCGAACCACGAAATTCAGTAGCCCCCATGAAGCATAAAATTAGTATATGAAATAATCAATATAATATATAACCACGTGTCAACGAATTTCTCACATTACATCAGTGCACGAACATTGGACCTAACGACAATACATGAATCAACATTAAGTACGGAGTAGACGAATTTGTTTAGGCCCTTTGGTTTACTTGCTCCCAAAACTTTTTAAATTATTTTGTTTTTCAACATTTCGATTTTGAGCGTACCTGATGAAGGTTATACCAGAAACTCGTCTTGTGCAGTAAATTTGATATATATGCTTTCATTGTAAACGGAGTGTGATGATTTATATCCGATTGGATTTTGTAACTGTTCCGACAGTGTGGAATTGTTTGTTTTCATTCTTTTTACTCCAATAGTTTATAGTATGCAATTTGTTTTAGACAAGTTTTGTACTTTCATTTTGGTTATTTATTTTATTTGTCTTTGAAATGTGTTCCGATAAGGCTTTCCAACTGTTTGCAATCGATCACCAGAAAATAGTTAGTACTAAAATACATATCTGACTAGTTTATTTGCTCTTACCCTTCCAGAGCATCTGACTTCACTCCTGGGTTTTTTAGCGGTTTGTATTGATCAATCTTAAATTTTTGTGTAGTGCTTTGTAGATCATTGATTGTCATTGTTCTTTTGACAATTGTATTGTCTGTCATTCTTCCATTTACGGTTTCTAATTGCTAATTCCTTCAAACTTTACTGAAAGTACTGACACACATACCTGACGAGTTAAATTACTCTTACCTTTCCAGACCACCTACATTCATCCTGTTTTAGTGGGGTACGCATTGACCAATCGTTAGTTTTCTGTGTAGTGTGTTGTATATTATCGTGTGACCTTTTGTCGTTTTTCTTTAGGCTATTGTATTGTCTGTCCTTCCTCGATTTATGACTGGTGAGCTAAATTACCATTACCCTCCCGGAACCACCTGCTTCATACTGAAATACATGTCTGGTGAGCTAAATTACCATTACCCTCCCGGGATCACCTGCTTCATACTGAAATACATGTCTGGTGAGCTAAATTACAATAACCCTCCCGGGACCACCTGCTTCATACTGAGATACATGTCTGGTGAGCTAAATTACCATTACCCTGCTGGGAACACCTGCTCCATACTGAAATACATGTCTGGTGAGCTAAATTATCATTACCCTCCCGGAACCACCTGCTTCATACTGAAATACATGTCTGGTGAGCTAAATTACCATTACCCTCCCGGGATCACCTGCTTCATACTGAAATACATGTCTGGTGAGCTAAATTACCATAACCCTCCCGGGACCACCTGCTTCATACTGAGATACATGTCTGGTGAGCTAAATTACCATTACCCTCCCGGGATCACCTGCTTCATACTGAAATACATGTCTGGTGAGCTAAATTACCATAACCCTCCCGGGACCACCTGCTTCATACTGAGATACATGTCTGGTGAGCTAAATTACCATTACCCTCCTGGGAACACCTGCTCCATACTGAAATACATGTCTGGTGAGCTAAATTACCATTACCCTCCCGGGACCACCTGCTTCATACTGAAATACATGTCAGGTGAGCTAAATTACCATTACCCTCCCGGGATCACCTGCTTCATACTGAAATACATGTCTGGTGAGATAAATTACCATCACCCTCCCGGGATCACCTGCTTCATACTGAAATACATGTCTGGTGAGCTAAATTACCATTACTCTCCCGAGATCACCTGCTTCATACTGAAATACATGTCTAGTGAGCTAAATTACCATTACCCTCCCGGGACCACCTGCTTCATACTGAAATACATGTCTGGTGAGCTACATTACCATTACTCTCCCGGGATCACCTGCTTCATACTGAAATACATGTCTAGTGAGCTACATTACCATTACCCTCCCGGGACCACCTGCTTCATACTGAAATACATGTCTGGTGAGCTAAATTACCATTATTCTCCCGGGACCACCTGCTTCATACTGAAATACATGTCAGGTGAGCTAAATTACCATTACCCTCCGGGATCACCTGTTTCATACTGAAATACATGTCTGGTGAGCTACATTTCCATTACCCTCCCGGGATCACCTGCTTCATACTGAAATACATGTCTGGTGAGCTAAATTACCATTACCCTCCCGGGACCACCTGCTTCATACTGAAATACATGTCTGGTGAGCTAAATTACCATTACCCTCCCGGGATCACCTGCTTCATACTGAAATACATTTCTGATGAGCTACATTACCATTACCCTCCCGGGACCACATGTTTCATACTGAAATACATGTCTGGTGATATAAATTACCATTACCCTCCCGGGATCACCTGCTTCATACTAAAATACATATCTAGTGAGCTAAATTACCATTACACTCCCGGGACCACCTGCTTCATACTGAAATACATGTCTGGTGAGCTACATTACCATTACCCTCCCGGGATCACCTGCTTCATACTGAAATACATATCTGATGAGCTACATTACCATCACCCTCCCGGGACTACCAGTTTCATACTGAAATACATGTCTTGTGAGCTACATTACCATTACCCTCCCGGGATCACCTGCTTCATACTGAAATACATGTCTAGTGAGCTACATTACCATTACCCTCCCGGGACCACCTGCTTCATACTGAAATACATGTCTGGTGAGCTAAATTACCATTACCCTCCCGGGACCACCTGCTTCATACTGAAATACATGTCTGGTGAGCTAAATTACCATTACCCTCCCGGGACTAACTGCTTCATACTGAAATACATGTCTGGTGAGCTAAATTACCATTACCCTCCCGGGACCACCTGCTTCATACTGAAATACATGTCTGGTGAGCTAAATTACCATTACCCTCCCGGGACCACCTGCTTCATACTGAAATACATGTCTAGTGAGCTACATTACCATTACCCTCCCGGGACCACCTGCTTCATACTGAAATAAATGTCTGGTGAGCTAAATTACCATTACCCTCCCGGGATCACCTGCTCCATACTGAAATACATGTCTGGTGAGCTAAATTACCATTACCCTCCCGGGACCACCTGCTTCATACTGAAATACATGTCTGGTGAGCTAAATTACCATTACCCTCCCGGGACCACCTGCTTCATACTGAAATACATGTCTGGTAAGCTAAATTACCATTACTCTCCCGGGACCACCTGCTTCATACTGAAATACATGTCTGGTGTGCTACATTACCAATACCCTCCCGGGATCACCTGCTTCATACTGAAATACATGTCTGGTGAGCTAAATTACCATTACCCTCCCGGGATCGCCTGCTTCATACTGAAATACATGTCTGGTGAGCTAAATTACCATTACCCTCCCGGGATCACCTGCTTCATACTGAAATACATGTCTGGTGAGCTACATTACCATTACCCTCCCGGGATCACCTGCTTCATACTGAAATACATGTCTGATGAGCTACATTACCATCACCCTCCCGGGACTACCAGTTTCATACTGAAATACATGTTTGGTGAGCTAAATTACCATTACCCTCCCGGGACCACCTGCTTCATACTGAAATACATGTCTGGTGAGCTACATTACCATTACTCTCCCGGGACCACCTGCTTCATACTGAAATACATGTCTAGTGAGCTACATTACCATTACCCTCCCGGGACCACCTGCTTCATACTGAAATACATTTCTGGTAAGCTAAATTACCATTACTCTCCCGGGACCACCTGCTTCATACTGAAATACATGTCTGGTGTGCTACATTACCATTACCCTCCCGGGATCACCTGCTTCATACTGAAATACATGTCTGGTGAGCTATATTACCATTACCCTCCCGGGACCACCTGCTTCATACTGAAATACATGTCTGGTGAGCTAAATTACCATTACCCTCCCGGGACCACCTGCTTCATACTGAAATACATGTCTGGTGAGCTAAATTACCATTACCCTCCCGGGACCAACTGCTTCATACTGAAATACATGTCTGGTGAGCTAAATTACCATTACCCTCCCGGGACCACCTGCTTCATACTGAAATACATGTCTGGTGAGCTAAATTACCATTACCCTCCCGGGACCACCTGCTTCATACTGAAATACATGTCTAGTGAGCTACATTACCATTACCTTCCCGGGACCACCTGCTTCATACTGAAATAAATGTCTGGTGAGCTACATTACCATTACCCTCCCGGGATCACCTGCTCCATACTGAAATACATGTCTGGTGAGCTAAATTACCATTACCCTCCCGGGACCACCTGCTTCATACTGAAATACATGTCTGGTGAGCTAAATTACCATTACCCTCCCGGGATCACCTGCTTCATACTGAAATACATGTCTGGTGAGCTACATTACCATTACCCTCCCTGGATCACCTGCTTCATACTGAAATACATGTCTGATGAGCTACATTACCATCACCCTCCCGGGACTACCAGTTTCATACTGAAATACATGTTTGGTGAGCTAAATTACCATTACCCTCCCGGGACCACCTGCTTCATACTGAAATACATGTCTGGTGAGCTACATTACCATTACTCTCCCGGGACCACCTGCTTCATACTGAAATACATGTCTAGTGAGCTACATTACCATTACCCTCCCGGGACCACCTGCTTCATACTGAAATACATGTCTGGTAAGCTAAATTACCATTACTCTCCCGGGACCACCTGCTTCATACTGAAATACATGTCTGGTGTGCTACATTACCATTACCCTCCCGGGATCACCTGCTTCATACTGAAATACATGTCTGGTGAGCTAAATTACCATTACCCTCTCGGGATCACCTGCTTCATACTGAAATACATTTCTGGTGAGCTAAATTACCATTACCCTCCCGGGATCACCTGCTTCATACTGAAATACATGTCTGGTGAGCTACATTACCATTACCCTCCCGGGATGACCTGCTTCATACTGAAATACATGTCTGATGAGCTACATTACCATCACCCTCCCGGGACTACCAGTTTCATACTGAAATACATGTTTGGTGAGCTAAATTACCATTACCCTCCCGGGATCACCTGCTTCATACTGAAATACATGTCTGGTAAGCTAAATTACCATTACTCTCCCGGGATCACCTACTTCATACTGAAATACATGTCTAGTGAGCTACATTACCATTACCCTCCCGGGACCACCTGCTTCATACTGAAATACATGTCTGGTCAGCTAAATTACCATTACTCTCCCGGGACCATCTGCTTCATACTGAAATACATGTCAGGTGAGCTAAATTACCATTACCCTCCCGGGATCACCTGTTTCATACTGAAATACATGTCTGGTGAGCTACATTACCATTACTCTCCCGGGATCACCTGCTTCATACTGAAATACATGTCTAGTGAGCTACATTACCATTACCCTCCCGGGACCACCTGCTTCATACTGAAATACATGTCTGGTGAGCTACATTACCATTACCCTCCCGGGATCACCTGCTTCATACTGAAATACATGTCTGGTGAGCTAAATTACCATTACCCTCCCGGGACCACCTGCTTCATACTGAAATACATGTCTGGTGAGCTAAATTACCATTACCCTCCCGGGATCACCTGCTTCATACTGAAATACATGTCTGGTGAGCTACATTACCATTACTCTCCCGGGATCACCTGCTTCATACTGAAATACATGTCTGATGAGCTACATTACCAGAACCCTCCCGGGACTACCAGTTTCATACTGAAATACATGTTTGGTGAGCTAAATTACCATTACCCTCCCGGGACCACCTGCTTCATACTGAAATACATGTCTGGTGAGCTAAGTTACCATTACCCTCCCGGGATCACCTGCTTCATACTGAAATACATGTCTAGTGAGCTACATTACCATTACCCTCCCGGGACCACCTGCTTCATACCGAAATACATGTCTGGTGAGCTAAATTACCATTACCCTCCCGGGACCACCTGCTTCATACTGAAATACATGTCTGGTGAGCTAAATTACCATTACCCTCACGGGACCACCTACTTCATACTGAAATACATGTCTAGTGAGCGACATTACCATTACCCTGCCGGGACCACCTGCTTCATACTGAAATAAATGTCTGGTGAGCTAAATTACCATTACCCTCCCGGGATCACATGCTCCATACTGAAATACATGTCTGGTGAGCTAAATTACCATTACCCTCCCGGGACCACCTGCTTCATACTGAAATACATGTCTGGTGAGCTAAATTATCATTACCCTCCCGGGACCACCTGCTTCATACTGAAATACATGTCTGGTAAGCTAAATTACCATTACTCTCCCGGGATCACCTGCTTCATACTGAAATACATGTCTGGTTAGCTAAATTACCATTACCCTCCCGGGACTACATGCTTCATACTGAAATACATGTCTTGTAATCTAAATTACCATTACTCTCCCGGAACCACCTGCTTCATACTGAAATACATGTCTGGTTTGTTACATTACCATTACTCTCCCGGGATCACCTGCTTCATACTGAAATACATGTCTGGTGAGCTACATTATCATTACCCTCCCGGGACCACCTACTTCATACTGAAATGCATGTCTGGTGAGCTACATTACCATCACCCTCCCGGGACCACCTGCTTCATACTGAAATACATGCCTGGTGAGCTAAATTATCATTACCCTCCCGGGACCACCTGCTTCATACTGAAATACATGTCTGGTGAGCTATATTACCATTACCCTCCCGGGATCACCTGTTTCATACTGAAATACATGTCTGGTGAGCTACATTACCATCACCCTCCCGGGACCACATGCTTCATACTGAAATACATGTCTGGTGAGCTACATTACCATTACCCTCCCGGGATCACATGCTTCATACTGAAATACATATCTGGTGAGCTAAATTACCATTACCCTCCCGGGACCACCTGCTTCATACTGAAATACATGTCTGGTGAGGTAAATTACCATTACCCTCCCTGGACCACCTGCTTCATACTGAAATACATGTCTAGTGAGCTACATTACCATTACTCTCCCGGGACCACCTGCTTCATACTGAAATACATGTCTGGTGAGCTAAATTACCATTACTCTCCCGGGATCACCTGCTTCATACTGAAATACATGTCTAGTGAGCTAAATTACCATTACTCTCCCGGGATCACCTGCTTCATACTGAAATACATGTCTGGTGAGCTAAATTACCATTACCCTCCCGGGACCACCTGCTTCATACTGAAATACATGTCTGGTGAGCTAAATTACCATTACTCTCCCGGGACCACCTGCTTCATACTGAAATACATGTCTGGTGTGCTACATTACCAATACCCTCCCGGGATCACCTGCTTCATACTGAAATACATGTCTGATGAGCTACATTACCATCACCCTCCCGGGACTACCAGTTTCATACTGAAATACATGTTTGGTGAGCTAAATTACCATTACCCTCCTGGGACCACCTGCTTCATACTGAAATACATGTCTGGTGAGCTACATTACCATTACTCTCCCGGGACCACCTGCTTCATACTGAAATACATGTCTAGTGAGCTACATTACCATTACCCTCCCGGGACCACCTGCTTCATACTGAAATACATTTCTGGTAAGCTAAATTACCATTACTCTCCCGGGACCACCTGCTTCATACTGAAATGCATGTCTGGTGTGCTACATTACCATTACCCTCCCGGGATCACCTGCTTCATACTGAAATACATGTCAGGTGAGCTATATTACCATTACCCTCCCTGGACCACCTGCTTCATACTGAAATACAAGTCTGGTGAGCTAAATTACCATTACCCTCCCGGGACCACCTGCTTCATACTGAAATACATGTCTGGTGAGCTACATTACCATTACCCTCCCGGGATCACATGCTTCATACTGAAATACATATCTGGTGAGCTAAATTACCATTACCCTCCCTGGACCACCTGCTTCATACTGAAATACATGTCTAGTGAGCTACATTACCATTACCCTCCCGGGACCACCTGCTTCATACTGAAATACATGTCTGGTGAGCTAAATTACCATTACTCTCCCGGGATCACCTGCTTCATACTGAAATACATGTCTAGTGAGCTACATTACCATCACCCTCCAGGGACTACCAGTTTCATACTGAAATACATGTTTGGTGAGCTAAATTACCATTACCCTCCCGGGATCACCTGCTTCATACTGAAATACATGTCTGGTAAGCTAAATTACCATTACTCTCCCGGGATCACCTACTTCATACTGAAATACATGTCTAGTGAGCTACATTACCATTACCCTCCCGGGACCACCTGCTTCATACTGAAATACATGTCTGGTCAGCTAAATTACCAATACTCTCCCGGGACCACCTGCTTCATACTGAAATACATGTCAGGTGAGCTAAATTACCATTACCCTCCCGGGATCACCTGTTTCATACTGAAATACATGTCTGGTGAGCTACATTACCATTACTCTCCCGGGATCACCTGCTTCATACTGAAATACATGTCTAGTGAGCTACATTACCATTACCCTCCCGGGACCACCTGCTTCATACTGAAATACATGTCTGGTGAGCTACATTACCATTACCCTCCCGGGATCACCTGCTTCATACTGAAATACATGTCTAGTGAGCTAAATTACCATTACCCTCCGGGACCACCTGCGTCATACTGAAATACATGTCTGGTGAGCTAAATTACCATTACCCTCCCGGGATCACCTGCTTCATACTGAAATACATGTCTGGTGAGCTACATTACCATTACTCTCCCGGGATCACCTGCTTCATACTGAAATACATGTCTGATGAGCTACATTACCAGAACCCTCCCGGGACTACCAGTTTCATACTGAAATACATGTTTGGTGAGCTAAATTACCATTACCCTCCCGGGACCACCTGCTTCATACTGAAATACATGTCTGGTGAGCTAAGTTACCATTACCCTCCCGGGATCACCTGCTTCATACTGAAATACATGTCTAGTGAGCTACATTACCATTACCCTCCCGGGACCACCTGCTTCATACTGAAATACATGTCTGGTGAGCTAAATTACCATTACCCTCCCGGGACCACCTGCTTCATACTGAAATACATGTCTGGTGAGCTAAATTACCATTACCCTCACGGGACCACCTACTTCATACTGAAATACATGTCTAGTGAGCGACATTACCATTACCCTGCCGGGACCACCTGCTTCATACTGAAATAAATGTCTGGTGAGCTAAATTACCATTACCCTCCCGGGATCACCTGCTCCATACTGAAATACATGTCTGGTGAGCTAAATTACCATTACCCTCCCGGGACCACCTGCTTCATACTGAAATACATGTCTGGTGAGCTAAATTACCATTACCCTCCCGGGACCACCTGCTTCATACTGAAATACATGTCTGGTAAGCTAAATTACCATTACTCTCTCGGGATCACCTGCTTCATACTGAAATATATGTCTGGTTAGCTAAATTACCATTACCCTCCCGGGACTAAATGCTTCATACTGAAATACATGTCTTGTAATCTAAATTACCATTACTCTCCCGAACCACCTGCTTCATACTGAAATACCTGTCTGGTTTGCTACATTACCATTACTCTCCCGGGATCACCTGCTTCATACTGAAATACATGTCTGGTGAGCTACATTATCATTACCCTCCCGGGACCACCTACTTCATACTGAAATGCATGTCTGGTGAGCTACATTACCATCACCCTCCCGGGACCACCTGCTTCATACTGAAATACATGCCTGGTGAGCTAAATTATCATTACCCTCCCGGGACCACCTGCTTCATACTGAAATACATGTCTGGTGAGCTAAATTACCATTACCCTCCCGGGATCACCTGTTTCATACTGAAATACATGTCTGGTGAGCTACATTACCATCACCCTCCCGGGACCACATGCTTCATACTGAAATACATGTCTGGTGAGCTACATTACCATTACCCTCCCGGGACCACCTGCTTCATACTGAAATACATGTCTGGTGAGGTAAATTACCATTACCCTCCCTGGACCACCTGCTTCATACTGAAATACATGTCTAGTGAGCTACATTACCAATACTCTCCCGGGACCACCTGCTTCATACTGAAATACATGTCTGGTGAGCTAAATTACCATTACTCTCCCGGGATCACCTGCTTCATACTGAAATACATGTCTAGTGAGCTAAATTACCATTACTCTCCCGGGATCACCTGCTTCATACTGAAATACATGTCTGGTGAGCTAAATTACCATTACCCTCCCGGGACCACCTGCTTCATACTGAAATACATGTCTGGTAAGCTAAATTACCATTACTCTCCCGGGACCACCTGCTTCATACTGAAATACATGTCTGGTGAGCTACATTACCATTACCCTCCCGGGACCACCTGCTTCATACTGAAATACATGTCTGGTAAGCTAAATTACCATTACTCTCCCGGGACCACCTGCTTCATACTGAAATACATGTCTGGTGTGCTACATTACCAATACCCTCCCGGGATCACCTGCTTCATACTGAAATACATGTCTGGTGAGCTAAATTACCATTACCCTCCCGGGACCACCTGCTTCATACTGAAATACATGTCTGGTGAGCTAAATTACCATTACCCTCCCGGGATCACCTGCTTCATACTGAAATACATGTCTGGTGAGCTACATTACCATTACCCTCCCGGGATCACCTGCTTCATACTGAAATACATGTCTGATGAGCTACATTACCATCACCCTCCCAGGACTACCAGTTTCATACTGAAATACATGTTTGGTGAGCTAAATTACCATTACCCTCCTGGGACCACCTGCTTCATACTGAAATACATGTCTGGTGAGCTACATTACCATTACTCTCCCGGGACCACCTGCTTCATACTGAAATACATGTCTAGTGAGCTACATTACCATTACCCTCCCGGGACCACCTGCTTCATACTGAAATACATTTCTGGTAAGCTAAATTACCATTACTCTCCCGGGACCACCTGCTTCATACTGAAATACATGTCTGGTGTGCTACATTACCATTACCCTCCCGGGATCACCTGCTTCATACTGAAATACATGTCAGGTGAGCTATATTACCATTACCCTCCCGGGACCACCTGCTTCATACTGAAATACATGTCTGGTGAGCTAAATTACCATTACCCTCCCGGGACCACCTGCTTCATACTGAAATACATGTCTGGTGAGCTACATTACCATTACCCTCCCGGATCACATGCTTCATACTGAAATACATATCTGGTGAGCTAAATTACCATTACCCTCCCTGGACCACCTGCTTCATACTGAAATACATGTCTAGTGAGCTACATTACCATTACCCTCCCGGGACCACCTGCTTCATACTGAAATACATGTCTGGTGAGCTAAATTACCATTACTCTCCCGGGATCACCTGCTTCATACTGAAATACATGTCTAGTGAGCTAAATTACCATTACTCTCCCGGGATCACCTGCTTCATACTGAAATACATGTCTGGTGAGCTAAATTACCATTACCCTCCCGGGACCACATGCTTCATACTGAAATACATGTCTGGTGAGCTATATTACCATTACCCTCCCGGGACCCCCTGCTTCATACTGAAATACATGTCTGGTGAGCTAAATTACCATTACCCTCCCGGGACCACCTGCTTCATACTGAAATACATGTCTGGTGAGCTACATTACCATTACCCTCCCGGGATCACCTGCTTCATACTGAAATACATGTCTGGTGAGCTAAATTACCATTACCCTCCCGGCATCACCTGCTTCATACTGAAATACATGTCTGATGAGCTACATTACCATTACCCTCCCGGGATCACATGCTTCATACTGAAATACATATCTGGTGAGCTAAATTACCATTACCCTCCCGGGACCACCTGCTTCATACTGAAATACATGTCTGGTGAGGTAAATTACCATTACCCTCCCTGGACCACCTGCTTCATACTGAAATACATGTCTAGTGAGCTACATTACCATTACTCTCCCGGGACCACCTGCTTCATACTGAAATACATGTCTGGTGAGCTAAATTACCATTACTCTCCCGGGATCACCTGCTTCATACTGAAATACATGTCTAGTGAGCTAAATTACCATTACTCTCCCGGGATCACCTGCTTCATACTGAAATACATGTCTGGTGAGCTAAATTACCATTACCCTCCCGGGACCACCTGCTTCATACTGAAATACATGTCTGGTAAGCTAAATTACCATTACTCTCCCGGGACCACCTGCTTCATACTGAAATACATGTCTGGTGTGCTACATTACCAATACCCTCCCGGGATCACCTGCTTCATACTGAAATACATGTCTGGTGAGCTAAATTACCATTACCCTCCCGGGACCACCTGCTTCATACTGAAATACATGTCTGGTGAGCTAAATTACCATTACCCTCCCGGGATCACCTGCTTCATACTGAAATACATGTCTGGTGAGCTACATTACCATTACCCTCCCGGGATCACCTGCTTCATACTGAAATACATGTCTGATGAGCTACATTACCATCACCCTCCCGGGACTACCAGTTTCATACTGAAATACATGTTTGGTGAGCTAAATTACCATTACCCTCCTGGGACCACCTGCTTCATACTGAAATACATGTCTGGTGAGCTACATTACCATTACTCTCCCGGGACCACCTGCTTCATACTGAAATACATGTCTAGTGAGCTACATTACCATTACCCTCCCGGGACCACCTGCTTCATACTGAAATACATTTCTGGTAAGCTAAATTACCATTACTCTCCCGGGACCACCTGCTTCATACTGAAATGCATGTCTGGTGTGCTACATTACCATTACCCTCCCGGGATCACCTGCTTCATACTGAAATACATGTCAGGTGAGCTATATTACCATTACCCTCCCTGGACCACCTGCTTCATACTGAAATACATGTCTGGTGAGCTAAATTACCATTACCCTCCCGGGACCACCTGCTTCATACTGAAATACATGTCTGGTGAGCTACATTACCATTACCCTCCCGGGATCACATGCTTCATACTGAAATACATATCTGGTGAGCTAAATTACCATTACCCTCCCTGGACCACCTGCTTCATACTGAAATACATGTCTAGTGAGCTACATTACCATTACCCTCCCGGGACCACCTGCTTCATACTGAAATACATGTCTGGTGAGCTAAATTACCATTACTCTCCCGGGATCACCTGCTTCATACTGAAATACATGTCTAGTGAGCTACATTACCATCACCCTCCAGGGACTACCAGTTTCATACTGAAATACATGTTTGGTGAGCTAAATTACCATTACCCTCCCGGGATCACCTGCTTCATACTGAAATACATGTCTGGTAAGCTAAATTACCATTACTCTCCCGGGATCACCTACTTCATACTGAAATACATGTCTAGTGAGCTACATTACCATTACCCTCCCGGGACCACCTGCTTCATACTGAAATACATGTCTGGTCAGCTAAATTACCAATACTCTCCCGGGACCACCTGCTTCATACTGAAATACATGTCAGGTGAGCTAAATTACCATTACCCTCCCGGGATCACCTGTTTCATACTGAAATACATGTCTGGTGAGCTACATTACCATTACTCTCCCGGGATCACCTGCTTCATACTGAAATACATGTCTAGTGAGCTACATTACCATTACCCTCCCGGGACCACCTGCTTCATACTGAAATACATGTCTGGTGAGCTACATTACCATTACCCTCCCGGGATCACCTGCTTCATACTGAAATACATGTCTAGTGAGCTAAATTACCATTACCCTCCCGGGACCACCTGCGTCATACTGAAATACATGTCTGGTGAGCTAAATTACCATTACCCTCCCGGGATCACCTGCTTCATACTGAAATACATGTCTGGTGAGCTACATTACCATTACTCTCCCGGGATCACCTGCTTCATACTGAAATACATGTCTGATGAGCTACATTACCAGAACCCTCCCGGGACTACCAGTTTCATACTGAAATACATGTTTGGTGAGCTAAATTACCATTACCCTCCCGGGACCACCTGCTTCATACTGAAATACATGTCTGGTGAGCTAAGTTACCATTACCCTCCCGGGATCACCTGCTTCATACTGAAATACATGTCTAGTGAGCTACATTACCATTACCCTCCCGGGACCACCTGCTTCATACTGAAATACATGTCTGGTGAGCTAAATTACCATTACCCTCCCGGGACCACCTGCTTCATACTGAAATACATGTCTGGTGAGCTAAATTACCATTACCCTCACGGGACCACCTACTTCATACTGAAATACATGTCTAGTGAGCGACATTACCATTACCCTGCCGGGACCACCTGCTTCATACTGAAATAAATGTCTGGTGAGCTAAATTACCATTACCCTCCCGGGATCACCTGCTCCATACTGAAATACATGTCTGGTGAGCTAAATTACCATTACCCTCCCGGGACCACCTGCTTCATACTGAAATACATGTCTGGTGAGCTAAATTACCATTACCCTCCCGGGACCACCTGCTTCATACTGAAATACATGTCTGGTAAGCTAAATTACCATTACTCTCTCGGGATCACCTGCTTCATACTGAAATATATGTCTGGTTAGCTAAATTACCATTACCCTCCCGGGACTACATGCTTCATACTGAAATACATGTCTTGTAATCTAAATTACCATTACTCTCCCGGAACCACCTGCTTCATACTGAAATACCTGTCTGGTTTGCTACATTACCATTACTCTCCCGGGATCACCTGCTTCATACTGAAATACATGTCTGGTGAGCTACATTATCATTACCCTCCCGGGACCACCTACTTCATACTGAAATGCATGTCTGGTGAGCTACATTACCATCACCCTCCCGGGACCACCTGCTTCATACTGAAATACATGCCTGGTGAGCTAAATTATCATTACCCTCCCGGGACCACCTGCTTCATACTGAAATACATGTCTGGTGAGCTATATTACCATTACCCTCCCGGGATCACCTGTTTCATACTGAAATACATGTCTGGTGAGCTACATTACCATCACCCTCCCGGGACCACATGCTTCATACTGAAATACATGTCTGGTGAGCTACATTACCATTACCCTCCCGGGACCACCTGCTTCATACTGAAATACATGTCTGGTGAGGTAAATTACCATTACCCTCCCTGGACCACCTGCTTCATACTGAAATACATGTCTAGTGAGCTACATTACCATTACTCTCCCGGGACCACCTGCTTCATACTGAAATACATGTCTGGTGAGCTAAATTACCATTACTCTCCCGGGATCACCTGCTTCATACTGAAATACATGTCTAGTGAGCTAAATTACCATTACTCTCCCGGGATCACCTGCTTCATACTGAAATACATGTCTGGTGAGCTAAATTACCATTACCCTCCCGGGACCACCTGCTTCATACTGAAATACATGTCTGGTAAGCTAAATTACCATTACTCTCCCGGGACCACCTGCTTCATACTGAAATACATGTCTGGTGTGCTACATTACCAATACCCTCCCGGGATCACCTGCTTCATACTGAAATACATGTCTGGTGAGCTAAATTACCATTACCCTCCCGGGACCACCTGCTTCATACTGAAATACATGTCTGGTGAGCTAAATTACCATTACCCTCCCGGGATCACCTGCTTCATACTGAAATACATGTCTGGTGAGCTACATTACCATTACCCTCCCGGGATCACCTGCTTCATACTGAAATACATGTCTGATGAGCTACATTACCATCACCCTCCCAGGACTACCAGTTTCATACTGAAATACATGTTTGGTGAGCTAAATTACCATTACCCTCCTGGGACCACCTGCTTCATACTGAAATACATGTCTGGTGAGCTACATTACCATTACTCTCCCGGGACCACCTGCTTCATACTGAAATACATGTCTAGTGAGCTACATTACCATTACCCTCCCGGGACCACCTGCTTCATACTGAAATACATTTCTGGTAAGCTAAATTACCATTACTCTCCCGGGACCACCTGCTTCATACTGAAATACATGTCTGGTGTGCTACATTACCATTACCCTCCCGGGATCACCTGCTTCATACTGAAATACATGTCAGGTGAGCTATATTACCATTACCCTCCCGGGACCACCTGCTTCATACTGAAATACATGTCTGGTGAGCTAAATTACCATTACCCTCCCGGGACCACCTGCTTCATACTGAAATACATGTCTGGTGAGCTACATTACCATTACCCTCCCGGATCACATGCTTCATACTGAAATACATATCTGGTGAGCTAAATTACCATTACCCTCCCTGGACCACCTGCTTCATACTGAAATACATGTCTAGTGAGCTACATTACCATTACCCTCCCGGGACCACCTGCTTCATACTGAAATACATGTCTGGTGAGCTAAATTACCATTACTCTCCCGGGATCACCTGCTTCATACTGAAATACATGTCTAGTGAGCTAAATTACCATTACTCTCCCGGGATCACCTGCTTCATACTGAAATACATGTCTGGTGAGCTAAATTACCATTACCCTCCCGGGACCACATGCTTCATACTGAAATACATGTCTGGTGAGCTATATTACCATTACCCTCCCGGGACCCCCTGCTTCATACTGAAATACATGTCTGGTGAGCTAAATTACCATTACCCTCCCGGGACCACCTGCTTCATACTGAAATACATGTCTGGTGAGCTACATTACCATTACCCTCCCGGGATCACCTGCTTCATACTGAAATACATGTCTGGTGAGCTAAATTACCATTACCCTCCCGGCATCACCTGCTTCATACTGAAATACATGTCTGATGAGCTACATTACCATCACCCTCCCGGGACCACCTGCTTCATACTGAAATACATGTCTAGTGAGCTACATTACCATTACCCTCCCGGGACCACCTGCTTCATACTGAAATACATGTCTGGTGAGCTAAATTACCACTACCCTCCCGGGACCACCTGCTTCATACTGAAATACATGTCTGGTGAGCTAAATTACCATTACCCTCCCAGGACCACCTGCTTCATACTGAAATACATGTCTGGTGAGCTAAATTACCATTACCCTCCCGGGACCACCTGCTTCATACTGAAATACATGGCTAATGAGCTACATTACCATTATCCTCCCGGGATCGCCTGCTTCATACTGAAATACATGTCTGGTGAGCTACATTACCATTACCCTCCCGGGACCACCTGCTTCATACTGAAATACATGTCTGGTGAGCTAAATTACCATTACCCTCCCAGGACCACCTGCTTCATACTGAAATACATGTCTGGTGAGCTAAATTATCATTACCCTCCCGGGACCACCTGCTTCATACTGAAATACATGTCTAATGAGCTACATTACCATTACCCTCCTGGGACCACCTGCTTCATACTGAAATACATGTCTGGTGAGCTAAATTACCATTACCCTCCCGGGACCACTTGCTTCATACTGAAATACCTGTCTGGTGAGCTAAATTTCAATTACCCTCCCGGGATCACCTGCTTCATACTGAAATACATGTCTGGTGAGCTAAATTACCATTACCCTCCCGGGACCACCTGCTTCATACTGAAATACATGTCTGGTGAGCTACATTACCATTACCCTCCCGGGATCACCTGCTTCATACTGAAATACATGTCTGGTGAGCTAAATTACCATTACCCTCCCGGCATCACCTGCTTCATACTGAAATACATGTCTGATGAGCTACATTACCATCACCCTCCCGGGACCACCTGCTTCATACTGAAATACATGTCTAGTGAGCTACATTACCATTACCCTCCCGGGACCACCTGCTTCATACTGAAATACATGTCTGGTGAGCTAAATTACCACTACCCTCCCGGGACCACCTGCTTCATACTGAAATACATGGCTATTGAGCTACATTACCATTACCCTCCCGGGATCGCCTGCTTCATACTGAAATACATGTCTGGTGAGCTAAATTACCATTACCCTCCCAGGACCACCTGCTTCATACTGAAATACATGTCTGGTGAGCTAAATTACCATTACCCTCCCGGGACCACCTGCTTCATACTGAAATACATGTCTAATGAGCTACATTACCATTACCCTCCTGGGACCACCTGCTTCATACTGAAATACATGTCTGGTGAGCTAAATTACCATTACCCTCCCGGGATCACTTGCTTCATACTGAAATACCTGTCTGGTGAGCTAAATTTCAATTACCCTCCCGGGATCACCTGCTTCATACTGAAATACATGTCTGGTGAGCTAAATTACCATTACCCTCCCGGGACCACCTGCTTCATACTGAAATACATGTCTGGTGAGCTAAATTACCATTACCCTCCCGGGACCACCTGCGTCATACTGAAATACATGTCTGGTGAGCTAAATTACCATTACCCTCCCGGGACCACCTGCTTCATACTGAAATACATTTCTAGTGAGCTAAATTACCATTACCCTCCCGGGACCACCTGCTTCATACTGAAATACATGTCTGGTGTGCTACATTACCATTACCCTCCCGGGATCACCTGCTTCATACTGAAATACATGTCTGGTGAGCTACATTACCATTACCCTCCCGGGACCACCTGCTTCATACTGAAATGCATGTCTGGTGAGCTAAATTACCATTACTCTTCCTGGACCTACTGCTTCATACTGAAATACATGTCTAGTGAGCTAAATTACCATTACCCTCCCGGGACCACCTGCTTCATACTGAAATACATGTCTGGTGAGCTAAATTACCATTACCCCCCCTGGACCTACTGCTTCATACTGAAATACATGTCTAGTGAACTAAATTACCATTACTCTCCCGGGATCACCTGCTTCATACTGAAATACATGTCTGGTGAGCTAAATTACCATTACTCTCCCGGGACCACCTGCTTCATATTGAAATACATGTCTGGTGAGCTAAATTACCATTACTCCCCCGGGACCTACTGCTTCATACTGAAATACATGTCTAGTGAGCTAGATTACAATTACTCTCCCGGGACCACCTGCTTCATACTGAAATACATGTCTGGTGAGCTACATTACCATTACCCTCCCAGGACCACCTGCTTCATACTGAAATACATGTCTGGTGAGCTAAATTACCATTACCCCCACCCCCTCCGGGACCTACTGCTTCATACTGAAATACATGTCTAGTGAGCTAAATTACCATTGCTGTCCCGGGATCACCTGCTTCATACTGAAATACATGTCTAGTGAGCTAAATTACCATTACCCCCCCCCCCCCCCCCCCCCCGGACCTACTGCTTCATACTGAAATACATGTCTAGTGAGCTAAATTACCATTGCTCTCCCGGGATCACCTGCTTCATACTGAAATACAATTCTAGTGAGCTAAATTACCATTACCCTCCCGGGACCACCTGCTTCATACTGAAATACATGTCTGGTGAGGTAAATTACCATTACCCTTCCGGGACCACCTGCTTCATACTGAAATACATGTCTGGTGTGCTACATTACCATTACTCTCCCGGGATCACCTGCTTCATACTGAAATACATGTCTGGTGAGCTAAATTACCATTACCCTCCCGGCATCACCTGCTTCATACTGAAATACATGTCTGATGAGCTACATTACCATCACCCTCCCGGGACCACCTGCTTCATACTGAAATACATGTCTAGTGAGCTACATTACCATTACCCTCCCGGGACCACCTGCTTCATACTGAAATACATGTCTGGTGAGCTAAATTACCACTACCCTCCCGGGACCACCTGCTTCATACTGAAATACATGGCTATTGAGCTACATTACCATTACCCTCCCGGGACCACCTGCTTCATACTGAAATACATGTCTGGTGAGCTAAATTACCATTACCCTCCCGGGACCACATGTTTCATACTGAAATACATGTCTAGTGAGCTACATTACCATCACCCTCCCGGGACCACCTGCTTCATACTGAAATACATGTTTGGTGAGCTACATTACCATTACCCTCCCGGGATCACCTGCTCCATACTGAAATACATGTCTGGTGAGCTACATTACCATTACCCTCCCGGGACCACCTGCTTCATACTGAAATACATGTTTGGTGAGCTACATTACCATTACCCTCCCGGGATCACCTGCTTCATACTGAAATACATGTCTGGTGAGCTACATTACCATTACCCTCCCGGGATCACCTGTTTCATACTGAAATACATGTCTGGTAAGCTAAATTACCATTACCCTCCCGGGACCACCTGCTTCATACTGAAATACATTTCTGGTAAGCTAAATTACCATTACCCTCCCGGGACCACCTGCTTCATACTGAAATACATGTCTGGTGAGCTAAATTACCATTACCCTCCCGGGATCACCTGCTTCATCCCGTATTTAGTGGGGTACTCATTGATCTTATTCGTTAGTTTTCTGTGTTCTGTTTTGTATATTATCGTTTGTCTGTTTGTCCTCTTACCTTTGGTCATTGTATTGTCTGTCATCAGATTTACGACTTCTCAATAGATTACCCCCCCTTTGGTCATTGTATTGTCTGTCATCAGATTTACGACTTCTCAATAGATTATCCCCCTTTGGTCATTGTATTGTCTGTCATGAGATTTACGACTTCTCACTAGATTATCCCCCTTTGGTCATTGTATTGTCTGTCATGAGATTTACGACTTCTCACTAGATTATCCCCCTTTGGTCATTGTATTTTCTGTCATCAGATTCACGACTTCTCAATAGATTACCCCCCTTTGGTATCTTCGAACTTTTCTTAATATTTGTATCGTTGACATTGTTATCACTACATCTTCATTCCTTTTATTAATTTATACTTATCTTGTTTAAACAATTCAATGATCAGTAACCTCAAGAATAAAAAGATGAGAATATCAAATAAATCCGAATGGATATGAAATCTATTATTTATAGGAAGAGAAGTAAAGATTAATGAAAATGCGATGGAATGAAGAATTCAGGTTTATGTATAAGTTCTTTAATATAAAAGAATACTGTTTGTCAAAGGCTTAGACACAGTTATTCTTGTTTCATGTTTTTTGGAGAGGAATGTCTGTTAAATATTTTGATTTATTATTAGGTTTGGTTTATGGTGCTTAACGCCACTATCGACGATATTTTAGCTATATCGTTGTACCCGGAGAAAACCACCGACCTGTCGCAAGTCACTGACAAACTTGTTATGCTTGAATATCAGCTATGTAAATAATCAATCTCCAAACATGATATTGGTGTGAATAGAATTCCGGATCTATTGGATAATATTTATAATCGCTTCTCAACGCAATACAAATTAACCTTGCTCCTCTATTAAATGTCGCGTGTCATCGCATTTGAGACTGAGGTTATTTATTATATCCTGCAAATAAGAACAGTAGAAAATACAGTTCATGACTTATCACTGGATGTATAGCAAGCGTCACACAACGGGTGCTACTAGTGGCGCAGAATCTTACCCTTCCGGTTTATAGTGTGATTCATGTTGCTTGCTCGATGTTTTGTTTTCTGTGTAGTGTTTTGTAGACCATTGCTTGTCTTTTTTTGTTTTTTAGCCATTATATTGTCTGTCCGTCGATTTACAGCGTCTGTTTACTCCTTTAGTATCTTCAAGCTTTTAGGCCATTATATTGTCTGTCCGTCGATTTACATCTTCTGTTTACTCCTTTAGTATCTTCAAGCTTTAGGCCATTATATTGTCTGTCCGTCGATGTCTGTTTACTCCTTTAGTATCTTCAAGCTTTTAGGCCATTATATTGTCTGTCCGTCGATTTACATCTTCTGTTTACTCCTTTAGTATCTTCAAGCTTTAGGCCATTATATTGTCTGTCCGTCGATGTCTGTCTACTCCTTTAGTATCTTCAAGCTTTAGGCCATTATATTGTCTGTCCGTCGATGTCTGTTTACTCCTTTAGTATCTTCAAGCTTTTAGGCCATTATATTGTCTGTCCGTCGATGTCTGTTTACTCCTTTAGTATCTTCAAGCATTTAGGCCATTATATTGTCTGTCCGTCGATTTACATCTTCTGTTTACTTCTTTAGTATCTTCAAGCTTTAGGCCATTATATTGTCTGTCCGTCGATGTCTGTCTACTCCTTTAGTATCTTCAAGCTTTACTTATACAGCAACAGTTATAATACTATGCAACATTTATTGGGGAAAATAATGTATTTCACCTAAACAAGTAAACAAATTTCAACTGTGTACATATGAAGCTATTTGGCACATAATGGTGTACAAAATAAATACTGCTTAAAACAAACATTCTCGTTATACAAACAGCAATATCTGTATGGTCTGAGACAAACAAAAAGTTGCAAAAATTATATACAAAACATATGATGTTGGGACTTGCATGAAAGTATATAAATGATACAGTAAAAATATACATATAGTTATACCGGAACAATGACTATGTTCTATCGAACTCCTCTAGGTATTACATGCCATAAAACCGCTGAATAACAACAGAATAGTCAAATGTTTGAAAATAACACGCATCTCTACTTAGAATGAGTCGAAAAGGGGGGATAACTCAAACAACATACAAGTGCAACTCAAAATGTTTATTATACCAGTGAGCAGGCATGAATTAACCCTTAGGCAAAATAAACACGTGCTTAGGGCATTAAGGGGCAAGGGGCACCACAAAAGTCCGACCACGACGCAATTTATTTTATCAGCCAGATATTAGGCCCAAAATCACAACAAAAATCCAAAAATATGTAGGAAAAATTACCTGTGCTTAGGGCATAAATTGGCTTTAATCCAGCCTTGCCAGTGAGGAAGAAATCAAAATAATATATTTGCAATTTATGTTCACTGTTTATTAGGAGCATGCTGGAACATCATGACCACGATCATATGGTAGTGGGTGTTACATCAAGCTATGCAATCAATGTTTGTCACTACCATGATGCGAATTCCATTAACAACAGAACAAGAATAGGTGCACTCGATACAACTTCACCTCGCATGACATTTAGACACCTACGGCATGTTGTGTTATTTGGATTTCCACTGACCACTAATCCCAATATAGATGAAATGTTTTTGAAATGGAGAAAACACCCTTAACCCAAATAACATGTGTAGCACGCACCAAGTTTGATAAATGAAAAAAAAATGTCTTAGCACAATTGAACATCAGCACAATTAAATATTAGGCTAATTACCACTATGAAACATGGGGGCAAATTAAACATGAGCACAAATTAAGCATGGGCACAGTTAAACTAGAGCATAAATTAAACATGAGCACAGTTAAACACTAGCACATATTAAACATGAGCTCAATTAAACATAATCACAAATTAAACATGAGCACAAATTAAGCATGGGCACAGTTAAACTAGAGCATAAATTAAACATGAGCACAGTTAAACACTAGCACATATTAAACATGAGCTCAATTAAACATGATCACAAATTAAACATGAGCACAAATTAAGCATGGGCACAGTTCAACTAGAGCATAAATTAAACATGAGCACAGTTAAACACTAGCACATATTAAACATGAGCTCAATTAAACATGATCACAAATTAAACATGAACACAAATTAAACATGAGCTCAATTAAACATGATCATAAATTAAACATGAGTTCAATTAAACATGATCACAAATTAAACATGAGCACAAATTAAACATGAGCTCAATTAAACATGATCACAAATTAAACATGATCACAAATTAAACATGAACACAAATTAAACATGAGCGCAAATTAAACATGAGAACAATTAAACATTAGCACTATTATTAAACATGAACATATTCGGCATGAGCACAATTAAACATGAGCACAGTTAAATATTACCACATATTAAATATGAGCGCAAATTAAACATGAGCACAACTTAATCATGAGCACAATTGAAAATAATTACCATTAAATGCAAACCATTATACTTAACAGCATACATCAGTAAAATAAGCTACTTTGCATAAAAATATAAAGTAGAAAAATAAGTAGCTAAACCCTCAAAGGTGGTCGCTCTACCAAACAGAATGGAAACACAATTACGTTAGCGCAATCAAACATGAGCACAATTAAACATGAACACAATTAAACATGAACACAAATTAAACATGTGCACAACTAAACATGAACAAAATTGAAGATTAGCACTTAACATTGTATGCACTTTTTGCTGGAACTGGGCCACTTTTGACTTTTCCCCCTTTGAAAAAATTTAATATCAATACACCCTGCTTGACAATTATTAACCCTGTTTTTCTAAAGTGTTAGAGAGGACTGAATTTATAATTACTTCCGAAATTTCAAATAACTGTGATTAGAATGTATTCGTTATACATAATCCCATTTCAGCACAATAACTTCAAATTTTGCTTCCCCATCAGCATGTTAGATGGTGCAGTATTAGTACTATAACACATAGCGTTATGCAATCATTGTCGAATGATAAACAGAGACGATTCCCTATGCATATCAAATTAAACATGATTTATCTGGGTTTATTTAAGAACTAAGTAATCTTTTTATTACGTGTAGTCCAACGTTTAAACCAATTTGAAAAGAAAAGACTGTATGAACTGAATTTACATAATAAAATTTGTATGACCAATAGACCTTTGGCATATTCCCGATTTGATTCTGAAATTATATGCTTTTATTCATTTTAATACGAGTTATTTCCCTTATGGCGGGAACAATGGTATCCGATCTAGCAAGGGAAATGGCAAGGACGACTAAGAATTTGAGCATAATTTTCTCATAATTTGTAGATATTTGAACCTTGTAAACAATCAGAGGATGATTTTATAACAAATAGAAAATTCACAAGTTGTTACAACATTAAAATCTTTAACAGACATGAACTTTGTATAAAAGAGGTCCCTTTTTCGGCAGACATAATCAAAATAATCAGCATAGAAGTTCAAGTGACATATCATTTCCAAAATGTATCTTGACTTTACTACGCCTCACGCATTGGAGTATGGATAAGGTTCAATATCGACATGCGAATGTCCGTTCGGAACTAAGCGTTCTCTGGTCTCTGGACAATCATGGTTGTGGTTATGCACGTGTAGCTTAGATTCGACCGGCGTTAGGGGACAATCATAATGAACGTTTTCACTTCTAAATGAAGCGATGGACTGTGGAGAATTTCTACTTTCTTTATCATTTTCTGAATGGTATCTTCGTCTTTTTGTATCTGGTGTTTTTTCTGACTTAATTAAGTCTGGTTCGGAGCCTAATTTCATTGCTGTTTGTTTCTGAATTGTTTCTTCTTCTATTACCCTGCTTAATTGTTTGCTTAATCTTGCAGATTTTACACGTTTTACGCGTTTTTTATCGTCGACATGTAAAGAATTTCCGAAAGTCGTGTCGGTGTCTGGTAGCCTCGTTTTGAGTGTTGGACGCCTTCGGATGCTCGGCAGTTGTTGATACGTTCTTCCTGGTGATAAACTATAAATCCATGATGAATGATCTGACCTCATAGTTCCGTCTATTCTTGGTCTTTCAGGTTGTTCCTTCAATGATTTCTTCAGCACTTCTCGGTCTTCTTCGGAAGCGTACGTTGTTTGAAGAGAGTGAATTTTTAAAAAGTAACGACTATAAATTTTGGTTTGTTTTGTAACTGGGTCAAAGCCACGAATCTCTCTTTCCGTTCCCGGAGAGCCGAAAATCTTTCGAATACAAGGCAAACAAAACAGGTCCTCCATGAAGAGAATGACGGAAAGCTGTTGAAGTCGCCATTGTGAATATCTGTCTTCTAGAACGACAGCGCATGTCTGTGACATCATCGCAATAAGAGAATTAATCAAAAGTACATATGTAAGAATTACGAAAATAACATAAAGTGCTATTGCTAGACCTGGTTTTCTTGCTTGACTTAAGGTTTCAATATCTCCTAATCCTAACATTAGCTTGAACATCGTCATCATAGTACCACCAAAACTACCAAAATGCTCATCAATGGCGGAAGCATAGTCAGCAGACTGCTGCGCCTCCGATTCAACCTTTCCGACGAAGACGGCGTACATTCCCGCCGTGAACGCAAATAACATAAACGATATAATGACGGCAAATCGAAGTAGATCGCCGATAATTACTCTCCGTATCATCTCCGTGAAGAAACTAAATAATCTAACAGCTCGGAGGAAGAACACAACAAACCACCAACCAGCAATAATCGCTATTATCAGAGCAATGTTGTCGTGGGCTACGCTCACTTGTGTCATAAAAAAATCCACAAACAAACAAATAGAAAATACAAAAATAAAACATACATATCCTATGTTATGGAGTGTGTATCGCATAGCGTTAGGACGTCGAACTTTCGCAATAAGCAGTAAAATTACAAATAAACAATAAACGATCCCTCCGAAGATAAAACTTATCCATGAAATATAGTGAACAAATGCCTCCGAAACACCATTAACGCTAAACATGTCGGCGTTAACAGTGTTGTTTGGGTTCCATGTTATTGAAGCGTACATGTTTGATCGTATAACTATTTCAGCAGTTAAACACACAGTCATTAAGATATGGAAGAATCCCCATACAAAGTAAAGATATCTTAATTTCTGCCATTTTTCCTGAATAATGTTTTTCACCGGAATTGTCTCAATTATTCTAAATGCTGATGAACCACACACCTCGTAATCGAACATCATTTCCAAAATGGATTCCGTTTCCGGATAATCAAAATGGCTGCACTGAAATGAAACAAATTCTGTACTCTTCTTAATGCTTGTTCGGGAAACACCATCAATATTTCTTGATACTTTTTTGTTCCCATAGCCTTCGTTTCCGGTCGTTAGCCTTGCAACGTGTTGGTTAGCGACGGTATCTATTTCTGTGATGTCATACAGTTTAACGTCAAATAATCCGTCTTGTGTACTGACAAATGAATATACGTTTTCCAACTTTATGATAAATTGAAATATTTCAACAACTCCTAATTTAGCAGACAGTTGCAGTGGTGTTAAATTTTCGTCATTTTTCAAAAACCAAACGTATGAATCTTCTTCCAAAAATATATCAGAATCAATACCTCGAAAACAAGGATTATTCGACTTGTCTTCTTTTAAAAGACCATTTAAATATTTAAACATTTCGATCACATTGTCCGTTTTATTCGGGTAAACCGCAGAATATTTCACCAAAGAGTGTAAAACGGTATCACCATAACTATTTTGTGCATGCATGTCAGCCCCGTGCTCTAGTAAGATACTCACTGCGTCCTCATTAAAAGTTAAAGAGGCAACACTTAGAGGTAGCTCCCCCATCATGACAGTATTCACAAAAATTCTACCCGTAGCAGGCGTGTTTATCATGGACAATTTGGTCCTGTTGGAAGATTGTTTCTTGCCGGGTTCAGCTTCCCTTACTGCCGATGTCAGCAATAATCCAGTTACGTCGTTGTCTCCTTTTGTTATGGCTATATGAAGTGGTGTTTGGCCTTTGTAATTATCAGACGTTTCCCGGGCAAGCGATAATAAATCCGGACATATGTTGATAAGTCGACCAATCGTACCTATGTCATCCTCGTACTTGACGGCAATATGAAGCAACGTTTCGCTTTTGTCCTCGCCTTCGCGGTAAAACTTGACGCAGTCTAATGTTCGCTTCTTATCCTCCATGATAGTAAGTAAATCGCGTACTTTATCATTCTGGTTGTTTTTCATACCCATTGATAGTTCTTCTAGATATTTATCGGAATTTGTATCCAACAGGGTGGTGAAATACCGTCGAGTATTTCTTTCCATCCTTAAAATCTTAATTAACACTCTTCTACAAGGCCTCTCAGCTGTAAGAGAATAAAATCGAAAATTAGGAAAAAGGTAAAAAAATACACAGTGTATATCAATTCATTTTTTACTTGTTCAAAGATTAGTGTCGATGAAGGGCCCGGGTGGCTCAATGAGTTAGGTAGTTGGATTACCTAACAACTCGTACAAGCCTATCACCAATACGGCGTGGGTTCGTGCCCCGCTTTGTAAATTACAAAAAGGGTGCACTCGACTCGCAGCCGCAAGTGATAAAGTTTACCAGTTGCTTGCCCATGGTCGGTGGTTCTCTCCGGGTACTCCGGCTTCTTCCACCACTAAAACTGGTCGCCATGAAATAGCTGAAATGTTGCTGAAAGTGGCTTAGCGTTAAACACCAAAAAATCAAATCAATCAATATTGTCGACTGTCGATGACTACGAACGATTCTCCTCATTTCTCTTCCCATCTTGTGTATATTATTTAATCCAAAAACAAACCAGTGGTTTTTAGTGGGATTAGTGTTACTCGATCTTTAGTTTTATATGTATGTTTTGTAGATCGTTATTTGTCCTTTTGTCCTCTTTCCTATGGCTATTATGTTGTCTGTTCTTCGATTTACGGATTCTGATTACCTCCCTTTGGTATCCTCAAACTCCTCTTTAATATTGTAACAATTTGTGAATTTTCTACATGCAACAAAGCTAACCTATCATTGATTGCAAGGTTCTTATATCTACATATTATAACAAAATCTATTTATATGCTTTGTATTTCCATTGAACCATTATGCCCGCCATAAGGGAAGTAACTAATGTATAAAAGGTATGCTTACAGATTCAAGTCTGGAATATACACATGGCTATTAGCAAATAAAACACAAACGTGTTATAATCTATCATAGAGCATTGTATTTTCTCAAGAGAATTTTGCTGAACAAATTTCAATCCAAGCGTATGTTAAACCTTCTCCTACTTTCTTATTTGTATCATTTCTCTAAGAGATGATGTTTTAGCCCATTAAACTAGTTTAAACCCGCCACTGTTCATTGAAGTATGTACCCAGCCATGTACATGTGAGTCATGAGTATCGATTTTGTCTCTTTCTACGATTTTTCTATTGGATTTTGGAATTGTTCCAACAGTGTGATATTTTTGTTTTCTTTTAATCTTATTCTGAGATCCTATTATGCATTTAACAATACCAACATATAAATATTTCTTTGAATAAAGTAATATTGAACGGTAAATCTATACGGACCAATTTAACTATCAATAACAGTATCACGTAAAGAAAGGGAATTTTTCCCCTGTCATTTACTCACTTATACCATTGAAATCTCACCATGTATAATTATAAGGAGAACAAATAGAACAAGTGAAATTGCTAAAATTATCAAATTATTGATTTAATTCAATTATATCGTATGGAACGCCATGACTGTGTTATGAAGGCTACTTTTCTTTATATTGAGCGAGTGATTGTTGTTTCAAGGCAAATTAGCAGTTTTTCAGCAATACCATGGCGAGAACAAGTTACATTCGATGAGATGATGATGACGTCCACCTTGTACTAGACCACCAGCCAAGACGTCCACCTTGTACTGGACCACCAGCCTAGACGTCCACCTTGTACTAGACCACCAGCCTAGACGTCCACCTTGTACTGGACCATCAGCCTAGACGTCCACCTTGTACTAGACCACCAGCCTATACGTCCACCTTGTACTGGACCACCAGCCTAGACGTCCACCTTGTACTGGACTACCAGCCTAGACGTCCACCTTGTACTAGACCACCAGACTAGACTTCCACCTTGTACTGGACCACCAGCCTAGACGTCCACCTTGTACTGGAACACCAGCGTAGGCGTCCACCTTGTATTAGACCACCAGCCTAGACGTCCACCTTGTACTGGACTACCAGCCTAGACGTCCACCTTGTACTGGACCACCAACCTAGACGTCCACCTTGTACTAGACCACCAGTCTAGACGTCCACCTTGTACTAGACCACCAGCCTAGACGTCCACCTTGTATTGGACCACCAGCCTAGACGTCCACCTTGTACTGGACTACCAGCCTAGACGTTCACCTTGTACTAGACCACCAGCCTAGACGTCCACCTTGTACTGGAACACCAGCCTAGAGGTCCACCTTGTACTGGACCACCAGCCTAGACGTCCACCTTGTACTGGACCACCAGCCTAGATGTTCACCTTGTACTAGACCACCAGCCTAGACGTCCACCTTGTACTGGACCACCAGCCTAGATGTCCACCTTGTACTGGACTACCAGCCTAGACGTCCACCTTGTACTGGACCACCAGCCTAGACGTCCACCTTGTACTAGACCACCAGCCTAGACGTCCACCTTGTACTGGACCACCAGCCTAGACGTCCACCTTGTACTGGACCACCAGCCTAGACGTCCACCTTGTACTGGACCACCAGCCTAGACGTCCACCTTGTACTGGACCACCAGCCTAGACGTCCACCTTGTACTGGACCACCAGCCTAGACGTCCACCTTGTACTGGACCACCAGCCTAGACGTCCACCTTGTACTGGACTACCAGCCTAGACGTTCATCTTGTACTAGACCACCAGATTAGATTTCCACCTTGTACTGGACCACCAGCCTAGACGTCCACCTTGTACTGGACCACCAGCGTAGACGTCCACCTTGTATTAGACCACCAGCCTAGACGTCCACCTTGTACTGGACCACCAGCCTAGACGTCCACCTTGTACTGGACCACCAGCCTAGACGTCCACCTTGTACTGGAACACCAGCGTAGACGTCCACCTTGTAATAGACCACCAGCCTAGACGTCCACCTTGTACCGGACCACCAGCCTAGACGTCCACCTTGTACTGGACCACCAGCCTAGACGTCCACCTTGTACTGGACTACCAGCCTAGACGTTCATCTTGTACTAGACCACCAGATTAGATTTCCACCTTGTACTGGACCACCAGCCTAGACGTCCACCTTGTACTGGAACACCAGCGTAGACGTCCACCTTGTACTGGACCACCAGCCTAGACGTCCACCTTGTACTGGACCACCAGCCTAGATGTCCACCTTGTACTAGACCACCAGCCTAGACGTCCACCTTGTACTGGAACACCAGCCTAGACGTCCACCTTGTACTGGACTACCCGCCTAGACGTCCACCTTGTACTGGACCACCAGCCTAGACGTCCACCTTGTACTAGAACACCAGCCTAGACGTCCACCTTGTACTGGACCACCAGCCTAGACGTCCACCTTGTACTGGACCACCAGCCTAGATGTCCACCTTGTACTAGACCACCAGCCTAGACGTCCACCTTGTACTGGACCACCAGCCTAGACGTCCACCTTGTACTGGACCACCAGCCTAGACGTCCACCTTGTACTGGACCACCAGCCTAGACGTCCACCTTGTACTGGACCACCAGCCTAGACGTCCACCTTGTACTAGACCACCAGCCTAGACGTCCACCTTGTACTAGACCACCAGCCTAGACGTCCACCTTGTACTGGACCACCAGCCTAGACGTCCACCTTGTACTAGACCACCAGCCTAGACGTCCACCTTGTACTAGACCACCAGCCTAGACGTCCACCTTGTTCTGGACCACCAGCCTAGACGTTCATCTTGTACTAGACCACCAGATTAGATTTCCACCTTGTACTGGACCACCAGCCTAGACGTCCACCTTGTACTGGACCACCAGCGTAGACGTCCACCTTGTATTAGACCACCAGCATAGACGTCCACCTTGTACTGGACCACCAGCCTAGACGTCCACCTTGTACTGGACCACCAGCCTAGACGTCCACCTTGTACTGGACTACCAGCCTAGACGTTCATCTTGTACTAGACCACCAGATTAGATTCCCACCTTGTACTGGACCACCAGCCTAGACGTCCACCTTGTACTGGAACACCAGCGTAGACGTCCACCTTGTACTGGACCACCAGCCTAGACGTCCACCTTGTACTGGACCACCAGCCTAGATGTCCACCTTGTACTAGACCACCAGCCTAGACGTCCACCTTGTACTGGAACACCAGCCTAGACGTCCACCTTGTACTGGACTACCAGCCTAGACGTCCACCTTGTACTGGACCACCAGCCTAGACGTCCACCTTGTACTAGAACACCAGCCTAGACGTCCACCTTGTACTGGACCACCAGCCTAGACGTCCACCTTGTACTGGACCACCAGCCTAGATGTCCACCTTGTACTAGACCACCAGCCTAGACGTCCACCTTGTACTGGACCACCAGCCTAGACGTCCACCTTGTACTGGACCACCAGCCTAGACGTCCACCTTGTACTGGACCACCAGCCTAGACGTCCACCTTGTACTGGACCACCAGCCTAGACGTCCACCTTGTACTAGACCACCAGCCTAGACGTCCACCTTGTACTAGACCACCAGCCTAGACGTCCACCTTGTACTGGACCACCAGCCTAGACGTCCACCTTGTATTAGACCACCAGCCTAGACGTCCACCTTGTACTGGACCACCAGCCTGGACGTTCACCTTGTACTGGACCACCAGCGTAGACGTCCACCTTGTATTAGACCACCAGCCTAGACGTCCACCTTGTACTGGACCACCAGCCTAGACGTCCACCTTGTACTGGACCACCAGCCTAGACGTCCACCTTGTACTGGAACACCAGCGTAGACGTCCACTTTGTATTAGACCACCAGCCTAGACGTCCACCTTGTACTGGACTACCAGCCTAGACGTCCACCTTGTACTGGACCACCAGCCTAGACGTCCACCTTGTACTGGACCACCAGCGTAGACGTCCACCTTGTATTAGACCACCAGCCTAGACGTCCACCTTGTACTGGACCACCAGCCTAGACGTCCACCTTGTACTGGACCACCAGCCTAGACGTCCACCTTGTACTGGACTACCAGCCTAGACGTTCATCTTGTACTAGACCACCAGATTAGATTCCCACCTTGTACTGGACCACCAGCCTAGACGTCCACCTTGTACTGGAACACCAGCGTAGACGTCCACCTTGTACTGGACCACCAGCCTAGACGTCCACCTTGTACTGGACCACCAGCCTAGATGTCCACCTTGTACTAGACCACCAGCCTAGACGTCCACCTTGTACTGGAACACCAGCCTAGACGTCCACCTTGTACTGGACTACCAGCCTAGACGTCCACCTTGTACTGGACCACCAGCCTAGACGTCCACCTTGTACTAGAACACCAGCCTAGACGTCCACCTTGTACTGGACCACCAGCCTAGACGTCCACCTTGTACTGGACCACCAGCCTAGATGTCCACCTTGTACTAGACCACCAGCCTAGACGTCCACCTTGTACTGGACCACCAGCCTAGACGTTCACCTTGTACTGGACCACCAGCCTAGACGTCCACCTTGTACTGGACCACCAGCCTAGACGTCCACCTTGTACTGGACCACCAGCCTAGACGTCCACCTTGTACTAGACCACCAGCCTAGACGTCCACCTTGTACTAGACCACCAGCCTAGACGTCCACCTTGTACTGGACCACCAGCCTAGACGTCCACCTTGTATTAGACCACCAGCCTAGACGTCCACCTTGTACTGGACCACCAGCCTGGACGTTCACCTTGTACTGGACCACCAGCGTAGACGTCCACCTTGTATTAGACCACCAACCTAGACGTCCACCTTGTACTGGACCACCAGCCTAGACGTCCACCTTGTACTGGACCACCAGCCTAGACGTCCACCTTGTACTGGAACACCAGCGTAGACGTCCACTTTGTATTAGACCACCAGCCTAGACGTCCACCTTGTACTGGACTACCAGCCTAGACGTCCACCTTGTACTGGACTACCAGCCTAGACGTCCACCTTGTACTAGACCACCAGCCTAGACGTCCACCTTGTACTGAACTACCAGCCTAGACTTCCACCTTGTACTGGACTACCAGCCTAGACGTCCACCTTGTACTGGACCACCAGACTAGACTTCCAAGTTGTACTGGACTACCAGCCTAGACTTCCAACTTGTACTGGACCACCAGCCTAGACGTCCACCTTGTACTAGACCACCAGCCTAGACGTCCACCATGTACTGGACCACCAGCCTAGACGTCCTCCTTGTACTGGAACACCAGCATAGACGTCCACCTTGTACTAGACCACCAGCCTAGACGTCCACCTTGTACTGGACCACCAGCCTTAGACGTCCACCTTGTACTGGACCACCAGCCTAGACGTCCACCTTGTACTAGACCACCAGCTTAGACGTCCACCTTGTTCTGGGCCACCAGCCTAGACGTCCACCTTGTACTGGACCACCAGCCTAGACGTCCACCTTGTACTGGACCACCAGCCTAGACGTCCACCTTGTACTGGACTACCAGCCTAGACGTTCACCTTGTACTGGACTACCAGCCTAGACGTCCACCTTGTACTGGACCACCAGCCTAGACGTCCACCTTGTACTAGACCACCAGCCTAGACGTCCACCTTGTACTGGAACACCAGCATAGACGTCCACCTTGTACTAGACCACCAGCCTAGACGTCCACCTTGTACTGGACCATCAGCCTTAGACGTCCACCTTGTACTAGACCACCAGCTTAGACGTCCACCTTGTTCTGGGCCACCAGCCTAGACGTCCACCTTGTACAGGACCACCAGCCTAGACGTCCACCTTGTACTGGACCACCAGCCTAGACGTCCACCTTGTACTGGACTACCAGCCAAGACGTTCACCTTGTACTGGACCACCAGCCTAGACGTCCACCTTGTACTGGACTACCAGCCTAGACGTCCACCTTGTACTAGACCACCAGCCTAGACGTCCACCATATACTGGACCACCAGCCTAGACGTCCACCTTTTACTGGAACACCAGCCTAGACGTCCACCTTGTACTAGACCACCAGCCTAGACGTCCACCTTGTACTGGACCACCAGCCTTAGACGTCCACCTTGTACTGGACCACCAGCCTAGACGTCTACCTTGTACTAGACCACGAGCTTAGACGTCCACCTTGTTCTGGGCCACCAGCCTAGACGTCCACCTTGTTCTGGGCCACCAGCCTAGACGTCCACCTTGTACTGGACCACCAGCCTAGACGTCCACCTTGTACTGGACTACCAGCCTAGACGTTCACCTTGTACTGGACCACCAGCCTAGACGTCCACCTTGTACTGGACCACCAGCCTAGACGTCCACCTTGTACTAGACCACCAGCCTAGAGGTCCACCTTGTAATAGACCACCAGCCTGGACGTCCACCTTGTACTGGGCCACCAGCCTAGACGTCCACCTTGTACAGGACCACCAGCCTAGACGTCCACCTTGTACTGGACCACCAGCCTAGACGTCCACCTTGTACTAGACCACCAGCCTAGAGGTCCACCTTGTAATAGACCACCAGCCGAGTTGGATTTTCATAGTGCTAATACACTGAAACAACAGTTCGCGGGAAGACAAGTCACGACAATCGAGCAATTTATTCTGATTCGGACACAACCGTTCTCCATAATGATGGGTGCATAGCAAAGAACCAACAAATACCAATCTTATTGTCTTTGGGTTGACCCAAAAGGGGCACGAACCCACGATCTTACTACACTCGACTCGAGGCGAGCATGCTAAACATAAAAATCAATGCGGTTTATTTAATAATTGAGCATTTAAAAATACGACAAATGTACATCACAATCATTTAGCAGTCTTCATACACAACTATTGTTTGTTTGTTTGTTTGTTTGTGCTTAACGCCACTTTCAACAATATTTCAGTTATATCGTGACGGTCAATTTTATTGGTGGAGGAAACCGGAGGCCCTGGAGAGAACCACCGAACTGTCGCAAGTCACTGACAAACTTTATCACATAATGTTGTACACCTCGCCCTGATCGAGATTCGAACTCACAACATCAGTGGTGATAGACACTGATTGCACATGTATTTGTAATTCCACCTACCATACGATCACGGCCACGACGGCCCTACACAACTATTGTATTATACATCATGTATATTTCTGTAATTATTACCCCGTGGGAAACTTTCACTTCTTCTATGGTTCTTAATCCATTTCCTGATTGCATATTTTTTACCATTTTCACTCAATAAATCTGCCATTTAAGTCCGGCAATTTTTTATTATTTTTTTTTTGTCAATTGCACACTTTCTCCATTTTTAGTTTCTAACAATGAAATGTACACAATGACTTTTTATACTTGATATCAAATTTAGAAATTCTATTAAAAATCATAATCCAATGAACGAGTTTTAATCATGATTTATTTTATTGAAAAGATTTCTTGCTTTGTTTTAAATAACTATTTTATCTATGTCATGTTTATATATTAAATGGTTGTGATTGTATGATAGTTGAATTTACAGCCACCTGTGCAATCAGTGCCTATCACCGCTAAAATTGTAAGTTCGAACCCGGTTTATGTCAAGGTGTACTCGATACAACATTATGTGATAAAGATTGCCACTGACTTGCTACAGCACGGTGGTTTTCTCCGGGCACTACGGTTTCCTCTACCAATAAAACTGATATATTGTAGAATGTGGCGTTAAACACCATACACCTAAACCTATATCAAATACACATATACATTCTCGCTATTCTGAGTCAGTGAGTGAATGATTATTGCTTAACGCCAAATGAGCTATTTTTAGGCATATCATGGCAAGAACAAGTTACATTCGATGAAATGATGATGATATCCTCTCTGTATTAGACCTGATTCTCAGCCAATTAGTCTTTGTTCTTATTCGTTAATGCTTCGTGCTTAGCGGAGAAGCTACAAATACCAATTTTATAGTCTTTAGTTTGATCCGACCGTGGCTCGAACTCACGATTTACCGCACTCGAGACGAGCACGCCAACCATTACACCACCGATGCGGTTGATGATGAGTTTGCTGATCATCCATGTAACGGTCGTATTATATAGCATTTCTTTCAGTCAAAAGATGGCTTTCAGAAATGTGCTTTTTCTTTTTAATGCAGACAATCGAAATTCAAACTATCAAAGAGCATGAGTGACGTCATGCACTGGGTGCCAATCTGTACAAGAAAGCTATACAACGAAGACTCCTGCCAAGTTCCATTTTTGATCTGATGGATTCAGGGGAGACATTTGAAATGTGGACAGTTTACACAGACGTCATCGGCAGACGCAAAGAGCCGACAAGACCATGGGGTTGTGTGAATTCATTAAAGTCGTCCCTTCAGATTGCTTCGCTCGTCGGATGTAGCTATATATATCCGAAGGGGTGATATATGTATTAACCAGATAGTGACCAGCTATACATACCCTCTTGTCTAAATAATTTCGCTCTCCGTTGTATTTAAATAGCATTATCTGATTTTAAATATCTACCATTTGTAAGCGTAACATTATACACTTTTAAAATATTGTAAAATGAGGGTCCCGATGATAAAATGCAAAATATTTTTTCTGTAAATATCGTAATTTCAGAAGTTTTGTAGAATTGAAATCATTTTGATTACATTAACTGATCCTACATAATACCCCCTCTCAAAAAGGTGTTAACTTACGATTACTTTTAAGCCTATTTACAAACAAACAAATTGATCATTATTAAGACCAATATAACGGTCAGTGAATGATAAACACTGTTGGGATAACAAAAGATGTGTTCTCCCAAATGCTCGCCTTTTCTACTTGACTCTGAAGCTCGTAAATTTTTTTTTTTTAATTTTCTAACAATGTATGTAAATATTTTTGTTCATGTATACAATTTTACAATCATCAACATAAACTGTCTATAACTTTGAAAAACAAATCAAAGACAGAAAATAGTAAGTAAATAAAGCTTAAATATCTATAAATAAATCTACGGTCAATGTTTCACTTTTAACCTACTACGTCATCTTATTCATCCAGTTATTTTTAGGGAATTTTATTTAGAACTCTAAACTTACTAGGTTTACTTATAATACAAGCATGTTTATGTATAACACTACATACATCTAACACTAATAACAGGCCAATGCGTAGAAATTAGAATCAAAAGATAATGAACAAGTCATATGTAAGACGTTGTACTTATAAGTTGGTGCTACAAAGTTTCTGACCGAAATTGTATCAAAGCTTATATTCGTATTTAGAAAAAGACTTGGGGATGGGAATTGCTAGGACTTTTTTTTAGGGGGGGGTGTGGAATTCTGTCGCCAAATTTCATAGAAAAAATAATTGTCATGTAAGCTGCCAACAATAAATAATATGACCCTGCAGTTTTAAACGAAAAATTTTGTTAAATTTGAAGAAAATCATAATAATGATCTGAATTAGGGGCTCCCTCGCTCCTCTAAAAGTTAATGGGGTCTCATAATGAATTTAGTGTACTTAGTTACGGAAAATAAAGACGAGACAACACATCGCGAAAGAACAATTGTCAGGTCTTTCCATTGACTTCAAAAGATCTGTCAAAGTACCAGATTTCAAACTCCACAAACAATAGAAAGAATCTGAAAAATGCACTTCCCATGGAATTATAAAAAAATATAAATGTTATATAAAAGTGTTGTTGTAAAATATATTCAGCTGGAGTTGTATCAATAAAGACTTATTTCATAGCCCAGTTTCTTCTTCGTTTTTTCCCTCGGAAATTACAAAAAACATCGTATAATCCACAAAAATACAGGTGATTACATTTACTATTCCACACAATACAGAGGACTGTGATTCATAATACAAACAAAATTAAGCCCCCTCCCTCATCCTAGACCATCTGTCTTGTGGGGATTTATAACTGCAGCTCTGCTTATTCAGTGTTCTTCATCTTATCACTGGATGACCTTCAAAAATAAGCATATCTCAGAGGCCTCTATCTACAGGAGAACAGTGCGTTTTTATCTTAACTGTTTAATTATATAATTTTATACATTTATTCTCCGTCTTTTCAAAAATTGGTACCATCAATAAGCATTTTATAGTGAGAATGATAATAAATACCGTCATTAATCGCCCATAATTCTTTCATTTGCCAATAGTCGGCAATACAATATTTCCTATCAAACATTATAATACAACTATATAAAATTATTATCAGTACTTACTTTTACAAATGTGAATTTGTTTCAAATTGAATGGTACATTGGAAAATTATATATAAATATATCTACATTTGCTTATGCATTTAAATACATGTTGTGTATTTAAACCTCTAAATCCAGGGTCAATGAATCAGTTTTTGACCTTTTATACATGCATGGTCATCTTGTTCTCTTTCGGGGGTTTTTGTAATTTTCCCTTCGGAATTAGTACTTTAAAAGTCTCCGATATTGTCAAATAAGATGTGTCACTTAAGTAAATATTTACTCATAATAAAACAAAGTGGGAAACTTATTAATCGGAGTACCTGTAATTATATTTAATATTTTCACATACTTCTTAGGTTAACCATAATTGGAATTAAGACCCGGCGTAAAATATTTATATAATGACGTTTATTAAAAATAGTCAAATGTTGTCGATTTGATTGGTTGTGGGAGATTTTAATCTATAGGAGGTTTGAGTGCATAAAACTAGTTTAACCCCGACACACTTTATAGAAGTGCCTGTACCAAGACAGGAGAGTTAACGGTCATGTATGTGTGTGTTAGAGGTATCGGTCATGTATTTGTGTGTTAGAGGTATCGGTCATGTATTTGTGTGTTAGAGATATCGGTCATGTATTTGTGTGTTAGAGGTATCGGTTATGTATTTGTGTGTTAGAGGTATCGGTCATGTATTTGTGTGTTAGAGATATCGGTCATGTATTTGTGTGTTAGAGGTATCGGTCATGTATTTGTGTGTTAAAGGTATCGGTCATGTATTTGTGTGTTAGAGGTATCGGTCATGTATTTGTGTGTTAGAGGTATCGGTCATGTATTTGTGTGTTAGAGGTATCGGTCATGTATTTGTGTGTTAGAGGTATCGGTCATGTATTTGTGTGTTAGAGGTATCGGTCATGTATTTGTGTGTTAGAGGTATCGGTCATGTATTTGTGTGTTAAATGTATCGGTCATGTATTTGTGTGTTAGAGGTATCGGTCATGTATTTGTGTGTTATCCGTTATGTATTTGTGTGTTAGAGGTATCGGTCATGTATTTGTGTGTTAGAGGTATCGGTCATGTATTTGTGTGTTATCCGTCATGTATTTGTGTGTTATCCATCATGTATTTGTGTGTTAGAGGTATCGGTCATGTATTTGTGTGTTATCCGTCATGTATTTGTGTGTTAGAGGTATCGGTCATGTATTTGTGTGTTAGAGGTATCGGTCATGTATTTGTGTGTTAGAGGTATCGGTTATGTATTTGTGTGTTAGAGGTATCGGTCATGTATTTGTGTGTTAGAGATATCGGTCATGTATTTGTGTGTTAGAGGTATCGGTCATGTATTTGTGTGTTAAAGGTATCGGTCATGTATTTGTGTGTTAGAGGTATCGGTTATGTATTTGTGTGTTAGAGGTATCGGTCATGTATTTGTGTGTTAGAGGTATCGGTCATGTATTTGTGTGTTAGAGGTATCGGTCATGTATTTGTGTGTTAGAGGTATCGGTCATGTATTTGTGTGTTAGAGGTATCGGTCATGTATTTGTGTGTTAAATGTATCGGTCATGTATTTGTGTGTTAGAGGTATCGGTCATGTATTTGTGTGTTATCCGTCATGTATTTGTGTGTTAGAGGTATCGGTCATGTATTTGTGTGTTAGAGGTATCGGTCATGTATTTGTGTGTTATCCGTCATGTATTTGTGTGTTATCCGTCATGTATTTGTGTGTTAGAGGTATCGGTCATGTATTTGTGTGTTATCCGTCATGTATTTGTGTGTTAGAGGTATCGGTCATGTATTTGTGTGTTAGAGGTATCGGTCATGTATTTGTGTGTTAGAGGTATCGGTCATGTATTTGTGTGTTAAAGGTATCGGTCATGTATTTGTGTGTTAGAGGTATCGGTTATGTATTTGTGTGTTAGAGGTATCGGTCATGTATTTGTGTTAGAGGTATCGGTCATGTATTTGTGTGTTAGAGGTATCGGTCATGTATTTGTGTGTTAGAGGTATCGGTTATGTATTTGTGTGTTAGAGGTATCGGTCATGTATTTGTGTGTTAGAGGTATTCGTCATGTATTTGTGTGTTAGAGGTATCGGTCATGTATTTGTGTGTTAGAGGTATCGGTCATGTATTTGTGTGTTAGAGGTATCGGTCATGTATTTGTGTGTTAGAGGTATCGGTCATGTATTTGTGTGTTAGAGGTATCGGTTATGTATTTGTGTGTTAGAGGTATCGGTCATGTATTTGTGTGTTAGAGGTATTCGTCATGTATTTGTGTGTTAGAGGTATCGGTCATGTATTTGTGTGTTAGAGGTATCGGTTATGTATTTGTGTGTTAGAGGTATCGGTCATGTATTTGTGTGTTAGAGGTATTCGTCATGTATTTGTGTGTTAGAGGTATCGGTCATGTATTTGTGTGTTAGAGGTATCGGTTATGTATTTGTGTGTTAGAGGTATCGGTCATGTATTTGTGTGTTAGAGGTATTCGTCATGTATTTGTGTGTTAGAGGTATCGGTCATGTATTTGTGTGTTAGAGGTATTCGTCATGTATTTGTGTGTTAGAGGTATCGGTCATGTATTTGTGTGTTAGAGGTATCGGTCATGTATTTGTGTGTTAGAGGTATCGGTCATATATTTGTGTGTTAGAGGTATTCGTCATGTATTTGTGTGTTAGAGGTATTCGTCATGTATTTGTGTGTTAGAGGTATCGGTCATGTATTTGTGTGTTAGAGGTATCGGTCATGTATTTGTGTGTTAGAGGTATTCGTCATGTATTTGTGTGTTAGAGGTATCCGTCATGTATTTGTGTGTTAGAGGTATCGGTTATGTATTTGTGTGTTAGAGGTATTCGTCACGTATTTGTGTGTTAGAGGTATCCGTCATGTATTTGTGTGTTAGAGGTATCCGTCATGTATTTGTGTGTTAGAAGTATCGGTCATGTATTTGTGTGTTAGAGGTATTCGTCATGTATTTGTGTGTTAGAGGTATCGGTCATGTATTTGTGTGTTAGAGGTATCGGTCATGTATTTGTGTGTTAGAGGTATTCGTCATGTATTTGTGTGTTAGAGGTATCGGTCATGTATTTGTGTGTTAGAGGTATCGGTCATGTATTTGTGTGTTAGAGGTATTCGTCATGTATTTGTGTGTTAGAGGTATCGGTCATGTATTTGTGTGTTAGAGGTATCGGTCATGTATTTGTGTGTTAGAGGTATCGGTCATGTATTTATGTGTTAGAGGTATCGGGCATGTATTTGTGTGTTAGAGGTATCGGTCATGTATTTGTGTGTTAGAGGTATCCGTCATGTATTTGTGTGTTATCCGTCATGTATTTGTGTGTTAGAGGTATCGGTCATGTATTTGTGTGTTAGAGGTATTCGTCATGTATTTGTGTGTTAGAGGTATCGGTCATGTATTTGTGTGTTAGAGGTATTCGTCATGTATTTGTGTGTTAGAGGTATCCGTCATGTATTTGTGTGTTATCCGTCATGTATTTGTGTGTTAGAGGTATTCGTCATGTATTTGTGTGTTAGAGGTATCCGTCATGTATTTGTGTGTTAGAGGTATCCGTCATGTATTTGTGTGTTATCCGTCATGTATTTGTGTGTTAGAGGTATCGGTTTTGCCTCTTTCTATAATTTTTCTTTTGGATTTTTGAACTGTTCTGACAGTGTGGTATTATTAATTTTTCATTTTAGTAGCTTAATTATGATGTTTTGATAAAGATGGTCGTTAAAAATTAAACAAGAAATGGAGTTCAAATTAGTAATTTGACATAATAAAAAATATAATGTTTTTTTATTGTTTTGAAGAAATTAAAATGTTTATAAAATATATATATATTATTCCATATTTACAAAAAAAATATTCAATTCAATCCATGACTGATTCATCATTGCATAACGTCCAGTAAGCAGTCAATTCAACTTATCCAATTCAATTATTTATTACCATATTAAAAAATGTACAAGTATGTGAAAACAAATATATACGAGGTTATCGAATATGTTTGGTAAATTACAATATTTAGATGTCATTGCTTTATAGTTCACCTGGACAAAGGTCATGTGAACTTTTACCATCACTACAGTTGGCACTGGGGGAGGGAGGTACATTTGTATATCACACATTCAGAGTCAATAAAGTAATTTTTACCCACTAATTTAACTGATAGTAGTACATATTAATGGAAGGTATGGATTTTGTCGATTATTGTTAAAAATATATGTGCAAATTAAGCTGATTTTTCAAAGAAACAAGTATTTGAAAATTCCCTCCTCTGATACCACAGAGCCAAATGAGTCCAAGCTAGGCTTGAGTGGTCGCCTTTCAGGTCCAACCTCTTTCCAAGATGACTGTTATCACAAAAAAAATAGAAATTTTTCCACATAATGGATATGTAAATAACACCAGGCTTTTTATGTATTCCGTCTGAAATAAGAGACATAATCATACTATATATGGTGGTCAGAATCGCTGCCTATTCTGGCAGATCAACCCTAGTAACACGAATATAGGAATTTACCAACCCATCCTCCCATCATCCCCCCCCCCCTGATGAAAAATAGATTTTTTTGTACACTGCCAATATCAAACAGATGAGTGATAAATGCTCTTGAGAGCCTCTGGTTCTTCTAGAAAATATATGTCATCAATATATAGATTTCACAACGAATGGGAAAATAACAGATGTGGATGTCAACATTTACAAAACATATCGTCCCGGAACGGAAGTGTGTGGGCAACTTCAATGTATTATTGATTGATGAGAAATTCAATTCAAAACAGGGTTGCGTCGTGGCCGTGATCATATCACCACTAAAGTTGTGAGTTCGAACCCCGTTCATGGCGAGGTGTACTCAATACAACATTATGTGATAAAGTTTGTCAGTAACTTGCGACAGGTTGGTGGTTTTCTCCGGATACCCGGGTTTCCTCCACCAATAAAACTGACCGCTACGATATAACTGAAATATTGTTGAAAGTGGCGTTAAACACCTTAAACCAAAACTTCGATTCAAAACAAAATCTGAGCTATGGGGATGAGGCAATTGTCAAACTCGGGAAAGTCCACTGCTCACCTTCTTTTCAATGGCAGCTGTGGTGTTACAGACGGGATTAGATGGAGGAATGAAATCAGCCGAATTGTGACGAGCGAGTGGGTGAGACTATTGTAATCTGGCGCCAATATCAACATTATTGTGTGAAAATGCTTGAAACTTTTAAAAGTTTTAAGCTTTATATCTCATGAAAAAGTGCATTATTTGAAAACAACACTAGATTTGAAAACGTATTACTTAAATGTTCTTTTAATAACAAAGATAGCGACAAGTCTAAAATATGATTATAAATTATTACAATCTTGTATATGGACGTCCTGTGTGTAATAACGTTTAAATATACGATTTTAAGTGTCTATGTTTGGTTTGGTTTGGTTTTATGGTGTTTAACGCCACTTTCAACAATATTTCAGTTATATCGAGGCGGTCAGTTTTAGTGGTGGAGGAAACCGGAGTCCCCTGAGAAAACCACCGATAGGAGCCACTGAAAAACTTCATCACATAATGCTGTATCAAGTATGTCTTGCCATAAGCGGGATTCGAACTCACAACTTAGTGGTGATAGGAACTGATTGCACAGGTTGTTCTAAATCCAACAACCATAAGATCACGACCAACGAGATAGCAAGTCACATGAACAAGTACCAGATAACATGCCAGGCGAGTAAATACCAGACCGAAGTCTTTATTGTTGTATTTAACATGACGATAAGCAAAGAAATATCACTTTTTTATCGAACTTGTCTTCCTTTCAGAACACTAATCATAGACCAACACTCGCAGTCTGTGTGGGCATAATGACAAGTTCGATAAAAACTGACATTTCTTTGCTTATAATGTCATATATTACACTTTACGTTTTTATTTTCCCTATTTGTCTTTGTTAGCGCAGCCGGTCACTATTTTCGTATATGGATCGGCCAGGTACCTGCATTATTTTAGATAAAAAGTATAATATAGCAAATAGTTCATGTCACTTCGGGTCATATGGCAGTATATGGACCGATCCGTCACCAAAAAAATATTATATGGACCGAAGCTTCTTGGTGACGGACCGGTCCATATACTACGATATGACCCTCAGTGCCATGAACTATTTGCTATATAATAAACGTTTGTAATAGACCACACTGTCATCAAACAGATTGTATTTAAAATCTAATTTATCTGATCTGATCAAATTAGATCTAATCGATTTACTACAACCGGGAAAAAATTGTGAACTGGTTTTAGTGCTTAATTATACATATATTCTAGTATTTATTTGACCGGTGGATGAAATTATGACTATCGGTGTGAACCGGTTTAATTCCGCCACCTATACAGACCGACAAAAGTTAAGCACCAACCTAATATATCTAGACTTGATTTGATATTGTGTATATGAATATTAATAAAGACAAACTGTAAACAATTACAAGCAATGTAATTCTGATCTATTAGACTGTACCATAAACAAACAAATGTATAACAAATGTATAACATACATTTAGGTCGATGTGCATTTAGAACAATGCCAGCTAATGCAGAAAGCAAGTACACTGTGACAAAATGCACACACACAAAATGAAGGGGAAAGGTTTTTGCTAAAAGCCATTTCTATATAATTTCCGAGATATATATATATATATATATGATATTTTTTATTCAGAAACTACCCCTTTACAACGGGGACAAACATCAGCGGGGTACCAATGTTTGCGTCTATTCTTTTTGTATGAATTATTGTCATCACACTTAAGACTGTCTTTGACAAAATCTCTTTCTTCTGATATAGTTCTCTAACGTCTTCTACTACTGTGCACGAGTTTCCTGTGTTTAATTTTTGGAAATCTCTGTCATTCCTGCACAATAGCAGTCCTTCATTCTGCAATATTTGGCATACAGGGTTCCGCTGTTTATTCTTCGACCGATGTTATCCTACACGTTCTCTATTGGTTTCATGTTTGGAGACATGACTGGGTAAAAAATCGTATCCATTGCCTTTTCAAGTCATGATTCTATATCTGTGCGGTCTAGCATTGTCACCAATGTAGAGTGGCCTGCAAGCGAGGGGATGGCTGTCAATTTGCGGAACCACAATATTGTAAGTACGGAATCACGGTCGGTAAATCTGTCCATTCAAATTACTATTGAGAACGTAAAGGCCTGACTTGCACCTGAGTGAAAAACACCCCCACACAATTACACCACCTGCACCGAAAGATGTCATTGTAATTGCATGTTGTGTAAGTGTTACCTCCAACCACGCATGCGTCCGTCTACAGACAGTTAAAGGAATCGACTTTCATCTGACCAATGGACATTTTGTCAGTTTCGTATGTTCCATCGGAGATGGTCATATGTCCACTGAAACCGTACTCAACAGTGTCTTGGAGACAGCTGTAGACGTCACACCTGCATATATGCTCATAAGTGAGCACTATACAGTCTGCGAATTAGTATCTTCACATTGACGCGACCACCTGGAGGAGGCCAATGTTATCTTAACTTGGATGCAGTGGTGAATGAACTGGCTTTAGCTCGGCGAACAAGAATTATGTCGTTATGTAAAAATGATTTTCGATGTCTACCAGATCTAGGATGATCCGATTCTGCGCCTGTTTGGTGATATCGTTGTAATGATCTAACAATGATAGTGTGATGCACATTGAAATGAGCTGCAATGTTTCAAGTGCTCATACCTGTATTTGACATTCCTATACCTTGCCATCTTTCAGCATCAATTAGCATACGTCTAGTCATAGTTACTAATGTCTAAGAAAAGATAAACATTTACCGTTACAGGTGACAATCCATGTCAAATTTTAATGTCCCCAAAGAAGAGTTTGAAGATACTAAAGGGGTAATCAGAAGCCGCAAATCGAAGGACAGACAACACAGTGGCCAAAAGCAAAAGGACAAAAGCTTCCTCGTTAGCAGCAACACTCTATCAAGGAAATCCTGATAGAAACCATAAGTTCTGGAGTTTCGGGAAAGCACAAATGATCTTTATTTAAAACCGACTTGACATGTTGTACTTGAAAATAATCACTTGTTTTATCAATTTGTTTTGTATTGTAGCAATCGTTGACCAGAATAGATAAGAAAAAACTTAATTTAAATTGGTACAATATTAAGGAAAATATTAGTTAGTAGTGAGGTGGTGCTTAACTTTTGTCGGACAGTATATCTCTATCTGTACCAAGACAGGAACTAGATGTCAATTACCTTCGGTGTTGTTTTTTTTATTTGATGTGAGTTTGTGGCGAGTCGGCCGAGTGGTTTCAGATGTGGTTTGAATTTTCGATAACTACAGTCAAACCTGCCTATGCGGTCACCTCTATTAAGCAGCCACCTGTATTAAAAGCTCACCTTTTTGTGTCCTGCGATAGAAAATTTCATATGAATTGAACATCTTTTAAGAGGTCACATGTCTTATAAGGTCACTTTTTCTTTGTCCAAAGAGGACCTCTTAATACAGGTTTGACAACTATTTATATTTTCTATTTTAATCACAGACTCCGATACGTTTGAATAAAATTGCGGTTAAATTTTGACTTCAAAATCAAATTTAAATACCTATTGTGTACATAAAACAAATGATATCAATAAATTCATATTGCGTACTTATTGACCGAAGAACAAGTACAAAAAAGTATATCTACATAATGTTTAGGAAATTTGACTGTAATAGTATCATGATGGTTGATCCTTGGGAGTGGTCACCAGTTCCCAGCAAAACAAAAGAATATTACAAATATGGCAGTGCTCGAAATGAAAATGTGAATGTACTGGCCCAAATCAAATTCATTAATTTATTTTTATATAATTCTAAATAAAAACTGACAAATCTCCTGGTCCGAACACAATTTTAGTGGTCTTGGGTTGGAGGACCGGTGTTCATCGTGAGGATTGTACAGTTGTATAAAGCGTATCCAACGGAACAAACGTATTTCATTGACATTCAAATCCTCTGAGGATATTAGCTGTAAAAACCATATTTATATATCTTCTTTAAATATACACTATTTGTCAGGGTCAAGCTTAATTTAATAATATTGTCCTGTACAAAAGTTTAAGTAGTTAACGACCCCTACCTATTTATAGGTAAAACTAAAAACCTGGTTAAATATTATCATTTGTTTTTGATAAATGAGCATTTTTACAGTTTGGGTTCAACCGCGGTCGTAAATTCTTAAGACAAGCATTTTTATTGTCTCATGTACAGATATCCCATCCAAAACACCAGAAGCAATGCCATCAACACACTAATAGTAAAGCTACCAAAACGCCAATAGCAATGCCACCAAAATACCAGAAGTATTAACATCAAAACATTAATAGCAATACCACCAAAAACACCCAATAGTAATGCCACCAAAAAGCCAGAGGTACTTCCATCAAAATATTAATAGCAATATCACCAAAAGACCAATAGCAATGCCACCAAAAGACCAATAACAAAGCCACCAAAAGACCAATAACAAAGCCACCAAAAGACCAATAACAAAGCCACCAAAACACCAATAACAAAGCCACCAAAACACCAATAACAAAGCCACCAAAACACCAGAAGCCATTCCATCAAAACACTAATAGTTATACCTCCGAAACACCCGATAGCAATGCCACCAACAGACCAATAACAAAGCCACCAAAACACCAATAACAAAGCCACCAAAACACCAATAACAAAGCCACCAACAGACCAATAACAAAGCCACCAAAACACCAGAAGCCATTCCATCAAAACACTAATAGTTATACCTCCAAAACACCAATAGCAATGCCACCAAAAGACCCGATAGCAATGCCACCAAAACACAAGAGGTACTTCCACCAAAACACTAATAGCAATGTCAACAAATCCCTCATAGTATTGCCATCAAAACATTGAGAGTTATACCACCAACACAACAATATTTAAGACACCAAAACACCAGCCGTACTGTCACCTAATCCTTAATAATAATGTCATTAAAACATTTATAGTTATGCCACCAAAATACCAATATTTAAGCCACCAAAACACCAGAAGTAATGTCATCAAAGCATTTATATATATGCCACCAAAACAACAATATTTAAGCCATTGAAACACCAAAAGTAATGTCACCAAAACACCAATATTAAAGGCACAAAAAATAATATTAAACGTACAAAAACTCTCATACTAAAACTGCACAACCAAACCAAAACAATCCTCATATCACGTTATCCAAATGACGGAGTCATTTATGATCAAATTCATTTCAATAAGTAACATACCACAAACTTCACATTATACGAACCATGATCCCATTGATTATCAGTGTATTTTGAATGATACTTGTCTTTTCACACAAGTGTACAAATTATCGTATAACCACTGGAACAAAGGTATACCATTGAACAATAAACCTCTCAATAAGATATCAGATCAAAGATCAATAGTTGTTTGTCTTGTATATCTTAAATAGATTTCATTTTTTCGTCAAATTTCAACTTTTATCTCTGTTTGAAATGTTTTTTTTCTAATTTTATATTTTTTATGTTGTTTAGAATAACATGAAGCGCTCACGACCAATCAGATAGCTTGGTTGTGTTGTTCCTAACTGTGAAGAAACTGTCTTTGATACAAACCCATTAAAGTAGTTGACACTATAGAGAAAATATTTAACAAAGTGATTTTTAAGTATGTAGTTTGGTTTATAGTATTCAACGCAACTTTCAACAATATTTCAGTTATATGGTGCAGGTGATAAGTTTTATTGGTGGAGGAAACCGGAGTACCCGGAGAAAACCACCGACCTGTCGCAAGTCACTGACAAACTTTATCACATAATGTTGTTTTGTACACCTCGTCGTAAAAGAGGTGCGAACTCATAACTTTAGTGGTGATAGGCACTGATTGCAAAGGTAGTTGTATATCCAATTACCATACAATCACGACCACGACGGCCCCTTAACAAGTTAGCTGTGGAACCCGGTGTAGCTCTTGTGGCCTTTATTTCTATGGTCATAAAAAAGCTACGATTCCACAGGAAGTAATTACGTCTAAATTAGCACGTGACCGTTTATAAACAATAACAGTCAAACCTGCCCATGTGGTCACGTGACCTCTATTAAGCAGTCACCTGTATTAAGCAGTCACCTGTATTAAAAAGTAGCCTCTTTCTTGTCCTATCATAGAAAAATTCATATGAATTTAACCTCTTTTTAAGAAGTCACCTGTCTTAAAAGACCACACTTTCTTTGTCCTAAAGGTGACCTCTTACTACAGGTTAATACGTGCAACCAAAACAAAACATATTATTAGGGTTTTTAAAATAGAAACGATATGTTTGCGTGTTTTTACCACAGGTACTGACCACCGCAATATATAACATACTGAAATATTGTTGAAAGTGACGTAAAAAGAGGTTAAACAGCCAAATAAACAAATCGTAAAAGGGCCGTCGTGATCGTATGGTAGCTGAATTTACAACTAACTATGCAACCAGTGGCTATCACCACTAACATTGGGAGTTCGAATCACACTCAGGCGAGGTGTATTCGATACATTATGTGATAATATTTGTCTGTGACTTGTGTCAAGTCGGTGGGTTTCTCAGGCTAATCCGGTTTCCTCCACCAATAAAGCTGACCGCCACGATATAGCTGAAATATCGTTGAAAGTAGCGTTAAACACCATAAACCAAACCGTTGAACAGCCGTATAAACCAATCGTAAAAGGTAGAAAGTATAACATATTACGTAAGTCCCAATGTCTTTGATGTGAAATTCACATGTACTCAAAACCAATATATAAACATGGTTTCTTTGTGTTACAGATATAGATTTAAATTTCTTTCTAGCTGATAGAATAGTTTCAAAAATATTTAAATACGTGACACACATACAGTAATCTTGTTTATAAAAGTTTGTGACTAATATATATATATCAATAACCTTTGTCCAATATACAGATATTAACTTTTGTATTCTGTTGACATCAAGCCAACTTTTATTTTTTAATTAATTTTTTCTATATGTTCTGTTTCGTTTTTTTATGTTAATTGAAATGTGAATTTTATATAATAGGACCCAATGTAAAACACGTACTCATATCTATTTATAGTTTGTTTATAATAATACGACGTCATCTTCCGGAGGCAACAATTAAAGCATATCCAAATGTCCCTATGACCTTGGGAAATACATCGTTGGTGTAATGGTTAGCGTGCTCACCTCGAGTGCGGTAGATCGTGGGTTCGAGCACCGATCGGGTCAAGCCAAAGACTATAAAATTGGTATGTGTTGCTTCTCCGCTACGCACGCAGGATTAAGGAGAAAAAGATCAAACACCGGTTGGCGTTAAACAGCAATCACTCACTCACTCCTATGATTGTGGAATTATTTTTCCGATATCTTATCCAAAGAAAAAAATACCGACTGTAATGTTGTTGTTCTCTTTAGGTACGTGAGGGTGGCTGTGGTAGATTTCTTTAGGTACGTGAGGGTGGCTGCGGTAGATTTCTTTAGGTACGTGAGGGTGGCTGCCGTAGATTTCTTTAGGTACGTGAGGGTGGCTGCGATATATTTCTTTAGGTACGTGAGGGTGGCTGCCGTAGATTTCTTTAGGTACGTGAGGGTGGCTGCGGTAGATTTCTTTAGGTACGTGAGGGTGTCTGCGGTAGATTTCTTTAGGTACGTGAGGGTGGCTGTGGTAGATTTCTTTAGGTACGTGAGGGTGGCTGCGGTAGATTTCTTTAGGTACGTGAGGGTGGCTGCGGTAGATTTCTTTAGGTACGTGAGGGTGGCTGCGGTAGATTTCTTTAGGTACGTGAGGGTGGCTGCGGTAGATTTCTTTAAGTACGTGAGGGTGGCTGCGGTAGATTTCTTTATGTACGTGAGGATGGCTGCGGTAGATTTCTTTAGGTACGTGAGGGTGGCTGCGGTAGATTTCTTTAAGTACGTGAGGGTGGCTGCGGTAGATTTTTTTGGGCACGTGAGGGTGGCTGCGGTAGATTTCTTTAGGTACGTGAGGGTGGCTGCGGTAGATTTCTTTAGGTACGTGAGGGTGGTTGCGGTAGATTTCTTTAGGTACGTGAGGGTGGCTGCGGTAGATTTCTTTAGGTACGTGAGGATGGCTGTGGTAGATTTCTTTATGTACGTGAGGATGGCTGTGGTAGATTTCTTTAGGTACGTGAGGGTGGCTGCGGTAGATTTCTTTAGGTACGTGAGGGTGGCTGTGGTAGATTTCTTTAGGTACGTGAGGGTGGCTGCGGTAGATTTCTTTAGGTACGTGAGGGTGGCTGCGGTAGATTTCTTTAAGTACGTGAGGGTGGCTTCGGTAGATTTCTTTAGGTACATGAGGGTGGTTGCGGTAGCTTTCTTTAGGTACGTGAGGGTGGCTGCGGTAGATTTCTTTAGGTACGTGAGGGTGGCTGCGGTAGATTTCTTTAGGTACGTGAGGGTGGCTGTGGTAGATTTCTTTAGGTACGTGAGGGTGGCTGCGGTAGATTTCTTTAGGTACGTGAGGGTGGCTGCCGTAGATTTCTTTAGGTACGTGAGGGTGGCTGTGGTAGATTTCTTTAGGTACGTGAGGGTGGCTGCGGTAGATTTCTTTAGGTACGTGAGGGTGGCTGCGGTAGATTTCTTTAAGTACGTGAGGGTGGCTTCGGTAGATTTCTTTAGGTACGTGAGGTTGGTTGCGGTAGATTTCTTTAGGTACGCGAGGGTGGCTGCGGTAGATTTCTTTAGGTACGTGAGGGTGGCTGTGGTAGATTTCTTTAGGTGCGTGAGGGTGACTGCGGTAGATTTCTTTAGGTACGTGAGGGTGGCTGCCGTAGATTTCTTTAGGTACGTGAGGGTGGCTGTGGTAGATTTCTTTAGGTACGTGAGGGTGGCTGCGGTAGATTTCTTTAGGTACGTGAGGATGGCTGCGGTAGATTTCTTTAGGTACGTGAGGGTGGCTGAAGTAGATTTCTTTAGGTACGTGAGGATGGCTGTGGTAGATTTCTTTAGGTACGTGAGGGTGGCTGCGGTAGATTTCTTTAGGTACGTGAGGGTGGCTGCGGTAGATTTCTTTAGGTACGTGAGGGTGGCTGCGGTAGAATTCTTTAGGTACGTGAGGGTGGCTGCGGTAGATTTCTTTAGGTACGTGAGGGTGGCTGGCGTAGATTTCTTTAGGTACGTGAGGGTGGCTGCCGTAGATTTCTTAAGGTACGTGAGGGTGGCTGCGGTAGGTTGCTTTAGGTACGTGAGGGTGGCTGCCGTAGATTGCATTAGGTACGTGAGGGTGGCTGCGGTAGATTTCTTTAGGTATGTGAGAGTGGCTGCGGTAGATTTCTTTAGGTACGTGAGGGGGGCTGCGGTAGATTTCTTTACGTACGTGAGGGTGGCTGCGGTAGATTTCTTTACGTACGTGAGGGTGGCTGCGGTAGATTTCTTTAGGTACGTGAGGGTGGTTGCGGTAGATTTCTTTAGGTACGTGAGGGTGGCTGCCGTAGATTTCTTTAGGTACGTGAGGGTGGCTGCGGTAGATTTCTTTAGGTACGTGAGGGTGGCTGCGGTAGATTTCTTTAGGTACGTGAGGGTGGCTGCGGTAGATTTCTTTAGGTACGTGAGGGTGGCTGCGGTAGATTTCTTTAGGTACGTTAGGATGGCTGTGGTAGATTTCTTTAGGTACGTGAGGGTGGCTGCGGTAGATTTCTTTAGGTACGTGAGGATGGCTGCGGTAGATTTCTTTAGGTACGTGAGGGTGGCTGCGGTAGATTTCTTTAGGTACGTGAGGGTGGCTGCCGTAGATTTCTTTAGGTACGTGAGGATGGCTGTGGTAGATTTCTTTAGGTACGTGAGGGTGGCTGCGGTAGATTTCTTTATGTACGTGAGGGTGGCTGCGGTAGATTCTTTAGGTACGTGAGGGTGGCTGCGGTAGATTTCTTTAGGTACGTGAGGGTGGCTGCGGTAGATTTCATTAGGTACGTGAGGGTGGCTGAAGTAGATTTCTTTAGATACGTGAGGGTGGCTGCCGTAGATTTCTTTAGGTACGTGAGGGTGGTTGCGGTAGATTGCTTTAGGTACGTGAGGGTGGCTGCGGTAGATTGCTTTAGGTACGTGAGGATGGCTGCGGTAGATTTCTTTAGGTACGTGAGGGTGGCTGCGGTAGATTTCTTTAGGTACGTGAGGGTGGCTGCGGTAGATTACTTTAGGTACGTGAGGGTGGCTGCGGTAGATATTGTAGATTTTAACAACTATCAAGCATTACGTAAAAGAACTATGACCTCCTAAATGTTGCATTTCAGAAAAAAAGCCGACATGATTCTTTTTTTTTTTATATTATCATTATTGAAATGGAATAATTAGAGTATTACAGAGTAAATGCTCATTTAAATAAGTCTAGGTTTGTGTTCCCTACTTTAAAACTTTTAATCAAATAAGGATTTGGGGGGATTTTTGATAGATCTATTGTTGGCTTTGTTTCAAACAAAATATAAGAATTATTAATAATCCAATATACTTTAATAATTTGAATGAAATATGCTTACTGTAAATTTTAATTGTATATGTTAATCATTTATATTTGAATTTTTTTTAATACAGGTTTTCGAGGTCGCTTTTTTACCTTTCGTCGTTATAACAAGATGATAGCAAGTACTGACTATTTATGTAACACAAAAACATGAAAAAAAGCTGTCGTTTTTGTCTTAACTTACTAGTATTTGTTTTCTGCAAAATATGTTCTTTTCGGCTGTTTGTCGAATGTCTAAAACTCTTGATTTTGCATAAAATGGGCCCTTTAAATAGTGTTTGCAGAAATGTCTTTTTGTGCATACTTCAAGGGAGGTAACACAGTGGTGGATATGCATTGATGCTTTCAGAAGTGGTTTTCTGCCCAATCTATCCTTTCTTTCAATACACATTATTTATTTAGAAAAATCAAAGTTTATCTGCATTATCCTATATTAAAGGGGCATTAGCTACGATTTTGACAAAAACAATTGTATGTTTTGGAAATTGGTAAATAGCTTTAAAATGATGAAATAAAGGTAAATATTTCACATTAAACAGCTTATCGAACCACTTTTCGCCTTTTGAGAACGAAAATTTCCATCGATTAGTTATTTCCTTGCAAGCAAATAATTTGACCTCGCTTTTTCCGTATGCAACTGACCTTACTAGTGACAGGTAACAACGAATAATTTGTATTTTGTCGCTTATTAACTGCAAACTTGCATGGTTCTTTGTCCGTAATTAACACCGACTAAAAGCAAAGTCGCAAAAAATAAGAAATAAGTGCATTGTTGTACTGATTTAATGACGATTCGACAAACTCCGTAAACAATGTCGATAATTAATAGATTTCTTTATTTTCTTAAACACCATAGTAGGTACAGTGGTACAAAGAATAAGATGGCGTCCATCTCTTGATCGATCTCAAAACACGAGCAGTTGCACGATTTTTCCCCGATGCGCGTACATTTTATAACATTTATAAGTTACAGAAACACGTTTTATTAAGGCATCAACCATATCTGATAGTTTTTACGGGTAACAAAAATTTACGGTTTGGCAGATAATGCCCCTTTAAATAAAGAAATTATGTCATTTTTATGCTACGATTTGTTCTAAACCGTGTTTATTTCATAAGCATCATATGTGATTTTAAAGGCTAACATGCTCTCAACGAGAGCAGCATAACGTGGGTTCGATTCCTGGTCGCCAATTAAATTGGTATGTGCTGCTTTTCCGCTAAGCACACAACATTGAAAACGATCAAGACTTCCAATGGTTTGAGATTAATGCGTCCGGGTGGTGGAGCGACATGTCAACCTGCGGACTGTGAGATAGATTATCAAAATACAACAAAGCATATCAAAGCCAGCATCATATCATCACCTCATCAAAAGAATACGTCCTTGTTCTCGCCATAATATTCCTGAAAATTTACAATTTTTGCGTAAAGAATCAACATCATTTTTGTTATTATATCTAGGGTTATTAACTTACCTTTGTTTAATTACTTAGCTGTGTATCTTGTTCCACCGTAAGATTGCGTGGTTCCTTTCTCCGTTTCTCATTGCCGATTGCCCCCTTTTTTCTTCAATTGATATCATCAAAACTCCCAAGTCATGTCTTTGTGTACCAAAATAGATTTAAATGTCTTGATGTAAACAAAAACAGCTGATCGGAGAACGTGTTGAAAATATTTTAAAATTCCCCCTTTTTTATGAATGATGTACGTAGTTAAATAGCCATATTATGTCCACTGTCCAGTTGTTCTTTGTCTGCGATGTCCATTTCACCATAACTATTCACAAAGGAAATGTATTTTCTTTTTTGAATCACGTGGGTTGGCACCATTTGGAAGTCCCACCTTGAAATATTGACAAATCTTTTAAACAAAATTATCAAATGACCTCAAAATCGAAAACAGATTTTGGACCAATTCCAAAACTACGCAAGATTTTTCTTTGTGTACAGATTTGGTACGTTAATTTCCTCCTGGTAAAAAAAACTGGGAAATGAAAATGAACAAAAGAAGAATCGATACATGTTGCTAATTTCAGTACATGCACAGGTAGATCAGCATTATTACCTTAAGTACAAACTACATAATATACTGATACATATATAACAACGTTGCTTTTCAAATCGATAGACAGTTACGGCCACGGTACTTTGAACTAATCGACAGTTGTTTTCCTTTCTTTGTTCTGTCGATCAAAGTACAAAAAATGCAACGTTGCACATTTTTAATTGCAAGTTTGTGCAGATAGAATTAGTATGCAAACATTCAGTCATTAAGTACCTTTTAAATAACGATTTTAAATTGATATTATTAAATACTCCCCCAGATCATTGCCACTATAACGGACCGACCACTTAACTTTTATGGTTAGGGCTGTATATTTTTAGTATAAAAAAATCGGTATTTTTTCAATGACATTCCTTCAAGAAAACCATTTGGTCAGATTATTTATATTTGGCATCTCTCAGATCAAGATATTTTTACTCTACAATTTGTCTTTGGAGGGGGGTTAAAAATATTGCCCCCCCCCCCCCCCCCCCCCCCAAGTTACATGCTAACGAGTCGTTCCCTAGCCATATATCTGTCCTCGATACAACAGTAATGTTTTATTGAACAATGCAGACTTGACACTGGTATTATTCTAAATCACTTGAATTGAACCACAACTTTTTAAATATGAATGAAAGGTTAATTAGTACTGTTGTGTTCTCAGGTCGAACATTTGTTTAATAGCAGACTCAACCTCCATCTGTTCTTTCATGAACAATAGTTCACTGTGTTGAGAAGTATAACTCCTCCGAAAGGAGCACCGGCTATAGATATGTTGAACAAAACAAACACAACTTACCATGAGTACAGGGAGTAAATGAGTTCATTTGGGTAGCACATTTATGTGATCATTAGCCAAGATTGAAAATGCCGGGTCAAATATGTCACAATAGGGACATTCGACCCCGGCATTCTCAGTCTTGGATTTTGATCATGCAAATAATTATACGGGCCCGGATATGCGCGTGTACAAGTAAAATAAATCCTGATGGATGTGAAATTAGTCCGGAGGAAATAAACTTACTAGTAAAATAAGTTGTATATTTACTAGTAAGAAATATTCCATGGACTATTTCTGTGAGTTTTTAAAATAAGAAAATTTGTTACCGTGGTTTTATTCATACGGAATTATTTTACTTTGACCAATTTGTCGCTTACGGGTACTTTGAACTAATCGACAGTTGTTTTCCTTTCTTTGTTCTGTCGATCAAAGTACAAAAAATGCAACATTGCACATTTTTAATTGCAAGTTTGTGCAGATAGAATTAGTATGCAAACATTCAGTTATTAAGTACCTTTTAAATAATGAAATGTATGGAAAATATTATGCTCCACTACCAGCTTCGAATGAGTAATAGCTTGTTATATAAGGAGTGGTCGTTGTTGGTCCGTTGCAAGGCAATTTGTTTTACCCTATTCATTGTTTATCCTTGTTTTCCTATGACCATTTATAAAGCTAAATTTTCACCCAATGGCACATCCCAGTGCCACTTATTCATCTCCACGATTTATTGTTTGTAAACTTAAGTTCTCGTAATGAGAAGAGCTGAAATCGAAATATCGCTTGCATAACGTCAAACAACGATCAATCACTCAATCGTTGAGATTCCAATACACAATGTTCATGTCCAACTAATTTCTTGTATGAAACTGAACGTCTTTTGTCAACGCTGGCTATAACAGTAGTATTATCATTATAATACGGCGTCTATCACATTCAGGGACCCGGGGCCATCGTGGTCGTGATCGTATGGTGGTTTGATTAACAACTACATGTGTAATCAGTGCCTATCACCACTAAAGTGAGTTCGAATCCCGTTCGTGGTGAGGTGTACTCGAAACAACATTATGTGATAAAGTTTGTCAGTGACTTGCGACAGGTCGGTTTTTTCTCCCGGTACTCCGATTTCCTCCAACAATAAAATTGACCGCCACGATATAACTGAAATACCTGTTATTGTTGAAAGTGGCGTTAAACACAATAAACCAACCAATCAATGGGGGTATAGCAGTAGTATTATCATTATAATACGGTGTCTGTCACTGACATGCCAATACTAACAGTATTCCAGAACTATTGCAGACATGCCAATACTAACAGTATTCCAGAACTATTGCAGACATGCCAATACTAACAGTATTCCAGAACTATTGCAGACATGCCAATACTAACAGTATTCCAGAACTATTGCAGACATGCCAATACTAACAGTATTCCAGAACTATTGCAGACATGCTAATACTAACAGTATTCCAGAACTATTGCAGACATGCCAATACTAACAGTATTCCAGAACTATTGCAAACATGCCAATACTAACAGTATTCCAGAACTATTGCAGACATGCCAATACTAACAGTATTCCAGAACTATTGCAGACATGCCAATACTAACAGTATTCCAGAACTATTGCAGACATGCCAATACTAACAGTATTCCAAAACTATTGCAGACATGCCAATACTAACAGTATTCCAGAACTAATGCAGACATGCCAATACTAACAGTATTCCAGAACTATTGCAGACATGCCAATACTAACAGTATTCCAGAACTATTGCAGACATGCCAATACTACCAGTATTCCAGAACTATTGCAGACATGCCAATACTAACAGTATTCCAGAACTATTGCAGACATGCCAATACTAACAGTATTCCAGAACTATTGCAGACATGCCGATACTAACAGTATTCCAGAACTATTGCAGACATGCCAATACTAACAGTATTCCAGAACTATTGCAGACATGCCAATACTAACAGTATTCCAGACCTATTGCAGACATGCTAATACTAACAGTATTCCAGAACTATTGCAGACATGTCAATACTAACAGTATTCCAAAACTATTGCAGACATGCCAATACTAACAGTATTCCAGAACTATTGGTTCTGAAAGGAAGATGGAACTAAAAGACAAACATATAATACACTGAAGTTCTACTATCAGATTCGTTAAGCCTTAAAAACGATGGTTAGTGACGATGATGGTGACATCAAACAGCATGATTAATACAATTACATTACTTCAATCCTATAATCCATTTGACGTGCCCTACACACACCCCTTTTCCTCGTGGTCGTGATCGTATGGTAGTTGGATTTACAATTACATATGCAATCACGATATAACTGAAATCTTGTTGAAAGTGCCGTTAAGCACCATACCCCCCCCCCCCCAGTTGCACATTTTTGGTACCCCACTTACTGATCAGCAGTTCACTCATTTTGGGATTGTCATCTCTGCATTGTTACATTCTAATTAAGGGTAATAACAAAATTACCGAACTCCGAACAATCTTACAAAAGGTAAGTCAAAACTCATAAATATATAAACAGACAAAATCAGTCAACAACCGGAAAACTGTGAAAACAGTAATGACCCTGACTTGGTACAGGCATTTCTAAAGAATTGGTGGGTTGAATCAGATTTTAATGTTAGACGAAGAAAAAGTTTCTGTCTGAAGAAATTGATTTAAAGTTAATTTTCTTTTTCCATTTCTGCTGAATCACTCTTGAATAATTCATAGCACCGTGATTTACTTAATAATTTAACAATATCCTGTATTAAAGACAGAATACATTTTACATTTATGTGGGTAAAAAAATCGTTACACATAGTTCTGCAGCATGCAGAAAAGAAAATGAATATTTATGCAACAAATTTATATCAATGATTTTATAGACAAATCTCATTTTAAACACCTTAAATATATTTTGGGTGTAAATAAAAAGTCCACAAACTTAACTGTATTGTCTGAACTTGACAGATACCCTCTATATTTCTCTGTTGTCCTGTCAATGTTTAAAATATTGATTTAGAATAGACAAAATGGAAAGTGGTCTATTGTCTGATGCATACATGTATATCGCTAATCAAAGGATGGTTTCAGACAACACAGAATGCTGGTTGTCCTCTATTAAATTTATCTTACAAAAATTAAATATTCAACATACAGGAATAAAGTTGAATGAATTAGCAATGTCTGTAAGAAAAACAGTATGCCATAGTTTTTTAAATTATTGAATAAAAAGTCAAAAGAACCAGAGGGAAAACTTGACACTTATTTCAAAATTAAAAAATGTTTCTCTCGGGAAACATATTTATCTATTAACGATTTTCGATTAAGAAGGGCATTATGTCAAATAAGAATAAGTGCCCATGAGCTAAAAATAGAAAGGGATCGATATAAGAAACCCTACGTAGAACGATCTCAAAGAATATGTGAAAAATGTTCTTCAAATCAAACTGAAGATGAACTTCATTTTTATAATTAACTGTCCATTATACATTGACAATAGAGAAAGCATGTTCAATAATATAGGTGAGCTTTGTCCAAAATTGAAAGATCTACCCAATGAGGCAAAATTTATATGACTTTTTACAAACGAAGACATATCAGTACTTAAACTTCTGGGAAAATATATTATTGATTGTCTAGATATTAGAAGAGGGGATTATTGTTGTCATAAGTAGTGTTTATATGTATAGTGTATATCATTACTTTATCTCTGATTCTGTCCGGCATAAAATGTTGTATTGTTATATGTACATGTACATTGAATCAATATTTGTTTTATATGTAACTCTCTGCCTCTTCGGGGGCCCTTAATTGGAACAATAAAAATTAATTAATTAATTAATTATAATAGTCCCCAGAATGAGAAACAAATCCGCAGTTTCAGCTTTGATGATACATGTATATAGCTTTAAATATATTTTATTGTCTAACATCTTTGATGATCGTCGGGATGGGTATAGAGCTTCGAAATTGCAAATAAGAAAATAAAACGAGGTCCATTACCGGAGTGTATTTATAGTTAAGAAGGAATATCTTTGTTAAACTGTACACATACTTGGTACAATAGAAACACATTGTATACACACTTCTCCCATTGGAGACCATTAGGCCCCATCCTTGGGCAACATATCAGAATCAGCTCAATAAGTTGCTATTATCTACCACAGGTACTAGGGATTGGACTTCTTTCTTGCAACAACACCCCTACCCCCTCTATTTGAAGTATTTTTCCGATTATTTGAGTTCTTACAAGCATAGAAGTATCACTTACAAAAAAATGTATATCTAATCAAGATCAGTTAATAACATTAATTAATTAGCCCTACAGTTTACTGCCACAGGTACTCGGGGATAGGACTATCAAGCAGCTATAAGTACCTATCACCACTGATGTGAGTTCGAATCTCGATCAGGGTGAGATGTACAACATTGCGCCAGGTCGGTGATTTTCTCCTGAAATATTGTTGAAAGTGGCGTTAAAAACCATAACCTGTATCTCTGTATCTGTAGACGAACTTCTGCCAATCAAGGCACACCTCAATATGAGAGGAAGGTTAATCCACCACCATAATAATTACGACGCGTAAAATATATAGTATATATATAAAAGTCACTATCTAGTATACATAAAAGTCACTATCACCACAGTATAAAACACATAATATGTCAATTCACCACCATAATATAGCGACGCGTAAAATAAATATTTATAAAAGTTCCTATCACTGTCAAATAAAACGACTCATAAAATATGTATATACACTGGTTATTATAAAACTAGCAGATAAATAATCTAAAATCTGAAAGATTTGAAAAAGTGGGATTTTATCTAAAATCTAAGATCTAAAATCTAAAAGATTTAAAAAAGTGGGATTTTGCAGTTTTCATACCTTAAATAATCGGAAAGAACAAAAATTGGTACAAAAAGGGGATCTTATCTACGAGTACCTGTGTAATCTACACGTTTTCATATGACGCAAAATGTTGATCTCTATAATATTTACAAGTAGACCCATGCTGTTGTATTTGTTTACTACAAAAAGTTTTATAATTCATTGATTTTAATTTTATCTTAAAATTTTGAATCGATATCAACATTAAAATTGACAGGCTAGAAATTTGTCATTCTCTAGAAACGTAATCGGAGTGAAACAAACACGAGGTAAAGTCACGGAGTACTTTTCTCTTTGTTTGCTATAGAAATCTTTGTTATTTATTTGTCCTCTGTGTGGTATATGTAGGTACCATAAGATTACTTATATATAATACCCCGTATGTTTGTATAATGTTGGCAACGTTTCATTTTTATTGACAAATTTACAAAATATGTACTTAAGCCAATTTATGTAATGTTAAATCTCGTGTCTAAATATCGTTAGTGATATTCTTACTAATAAATAAATATAAGCCAAGGATTGTCGCACGTTATTTAAAGAAGGGACTTAATTAATACTTCAACTTCTCTTTGGATTTAAACGTTTTATAGCTAATTATGAGGACATGATTCATGATACCATTTATTTATGTTTGCTAGACAACATTTTTGTCCGTTTTTTGGCAACAAGTGGTTCGACAAGTTGTTGGAATGCCAATAGGAACGAATTGTGTTCCTCTCATTGCTGATTGTTTTTATACGGCTGTGAATCTCAAGTTATGGAATAAAACCCTAAAAAGATCCCTTCCTAGAACTCGCTAATTAATTTACTCAACAATAACTGTATACTTAGTATACTTAAACGATATCTATATGTAAATAATCCTAATTTTCTCACGTTTGTAAAGCAACTTTATCCATAGGCTGACATTACAAGTGATTCGTATCCCTTTCTCAGTGAAAATCAAGAGACGATTTGTCTTTCCCTATCGCCAATTTTCCTTTTCTTTGTATCTTTTTTAAGGAGGACGTTCCTTTGGTTCCATCACATTTCTCAGTTAGTTCGTCTTGCACGTATTTGTAATAATGTGTCCGACTTCAATTACCGTAATCACGTGATAACCGAACACTTTTACACCAAGGATACCGCTTTCATAAATTATTGAAAACGTTCACTAAATTTTATACAATTCAAAATGTAGAGAATTGATCAAAAAGAATTCGTGGGTAACAAAAACCCAAAAAGTTCAAAACTTGTAAAATCATTGAAAAATTGTATTCATAGTTGACTCTTAGTTGGATTTTTATAGTGCTGGCTCACTGAAACAAGTCTGTGGGTTCACGGAGACCTATTATCCTGATTCTGAGTCAACCAGCCTCTGTGCTTACCCCTTAATGTTACATGCTTTCTGAAGAAAACAGCAAATACCAATTTATAGTCTTTGGTTGGATCTGACCATGAATCAGCCATTTACTTGCCACACTTAAAGCATGTCACTCCATTTAGACACAGATTCCTAGCCAGTCAATCTTTTCTACTTAAAGCATGTCACTCCATTTAGACACAGATTCCTAGCCAGTCAATCTTTTCTACTTAAAGCATGTCACTCCATTTAGACACAGATTCCTAGCATGTCACTCCATTTAGACACAGATTCCTAGCATGTCACTCCATTTAGACACAGATTCCTAGCATGTCACTCCATTTAGACACAGATTCCTAGCATGTCACTCCATTTAGACACAGATTCCTAGCATGTCACTCCATTTAGACACAGATTCCTAGCCAGTCAATCTTTTCTACTTAAAGCATGTCACTTCATTTAGACACAGATTCCTAGCATGTCACTCCATTTAGACACAGATTCCTAGCATGTCACTCCATTTAGACACAGATTCCTAGCATGTCACTCCATTTAGACACAGATTCCTAGCATGTCACTCCATTTAGACACAGATTCCTAGCATGTCACTCCATTTAGACACAGATTCCTAGCATGTCACTCCATTTAGACACAGATTCCTAGCATGTCATTCCATTTAGACACAGATTCCTAGCATGTCACTCCATTTAGACACAGATTCCTAGCCAGTCAATCTTTTCTACTTAAAGCATGTCACTCCATTTAGACACAGATTCCTAGCATGTCACTCCATTTAGACACAGATTCCTAGCATGTCACTCCATTTAGACACAGATTCCTAGCATGTCACTCCATTTAGACACAGATTCCTAGCATGTCACTCCATTTAGACACAGATTCCTAGCATGTCACTCCATTTAGACACAGATTCCTAGCATGTCACTCCATTTAGAGACAGATTCCTAGCATGTCACTCCATTTAGACACAGATTCCTAGCATGTCACTCCATTTAGACACAGATTCCTAGCATGTCACTCCATTTAGACACAGATTCCTAGCATGTCACTCCATTTAGACACAGATTCCTAGCATGTCACTCCATTTAGACACAGATTCCTAGCATGTCACTCCATTTAGACACAGATTCCTAGCATGTCACTCCATTTAGACACAGATTCCTAGCATGTCACTCCATTTAGACACAGATTCCTAGCATGTCACTCCATTTAGACACAGATTCCTAGCATGTCAATCTTTTCTACTACTTCTTAACGCTGTATACTTAGCAGAGAAGCAGAAAATACCTATTTAATAGTCTTTGGTTTTATCAGACCTTTCAGAGTGACACAAGAACGGTTAGGGTATGGTTATGGTGTTTAATGCCACTTTCAACAATATTTCAGTTATATCATGGTGGTCAGTTTTACTGGTGGAGGAAACTGGAGTACCCAGAGAAAACCACCAACCTGTCACAGGTCCCTGACAAATTTTATCACATAATGTTGTATCAGTACACCTCGACATGAACAGTATTCAAACTCACAACCTTATAGGTAGTTGTAAATCCAACTACCATACGATCACAACCACTATGCCACTCCCCCTCTCCCCCCACACAAAGGGTTTGTTTGTTTGATGGTAATATTTCAATTAAATCTTAAACCACAAAAGGGCAAGTGACATATGTAACAAAGAAATAGAATGACAATTATTAATTTTTATTACATAATTAATAAAATAATGACACATTATTTAAAGTAATGGCAGTGGATCTGTCTTTAAAATCACAACATTAACATACAAGCTAAAAACAATTCAAGATGAAGAGTTCAAACCAAAAATACAAAATTTGTCTTCAAACTGCAATCAAATGTTATACCAATATATTACCAAGGTAATAGTTGCCATAGTTACCACTATTGATGGTATAGCTATGACAACACATAAATGTTTTTATCCATAACATAGATTTGGAATAATTAATCACTTTGTTTCCATTGTTTTTGGTAAGGATTGTAAAGACTATAGAAACTGTATGCCTGTTTACAATTTGAAACCAGTCTATTCTATAACATTAGTTGATACTTTATGGATGGTGAAATTCAACACATTTTTTAAAGAAATTGTAAAAATTCTAGCTAAATTCATTAAAAGAATCTTCCTGCAGAGCAAGATGTGACTGAAACACGGCTACTTTAATTTTGCTTTGGAGTCAATATTGGGTGAGAATTTTGCCCACATTCCCTGATTTGGTGAGCCCTGATAGTATATGCGTAATAATATGAGTATGGACACAATGTTTGTCACTTCAAGTGGATTTCAAGATTCTAGGTATCGTGAGCCCTGACAGTATATGCATAATAATATGAGTATGGACACAATGTTTGTCACTTCAAGTGGATTTCAAGATTCTAGGTATCGTAAGTCTACCCCTATCACCCCTGCCATCATGAGAGACATATTGGATAAGCCATGTGTTCATACTTTGCCTTTGTCTACAAGGACACAGCTGTTCATTGATCAAGTGACAAAAGTGTAGTCTCACAGTTAAGGTTGGTTTGGTTTATGGTGTTTAACACTATTTCAGTTATATCGTGGTGGTCAGATTCATTGGTGGAGGAAACCGGAGTACCTGGAGAAAACCACAGACCTGTCGCAAGTTACTGACAAACTTTATAGCATAATGTTGTATCGAGTACACCTCGCCAGAGTGGGATTCGAACTTACAACATCTGTGGTGATAGGCACTGATTGCAGTGGTAGTTGTAAATCCAACTACCATACGATCATGGCCATGATGGCCCCTAATTATCCCTATTTGTTTGAATAAAATACCAATATTATATATATAGTTTATCTCTTTTGAAATCAAGATCTATTTTCTATTATTACATAGATGTCCGTGAAATACTGAGATTACCCAAGTGAAATAAAACTGTTTATTTTCTTGTGACATCCTAGTACCAATGTCATCAGAAACAAAAATATCATTCAGTGTTCACACCAATGGAAAACAAGTTCCATTTTTATATGTTATATTACTGCAAACAAAAGCATAAAATCTATGTAATAAATAGCCAATCTAAGTAAAATTAAAACTCCGTACGTGCTGTCTATTTTCTATAAGGTTTTTATGTAGTCGTCACTTACAAAACAACCGATAGAAAATAGGGAGCAAGTGCAGAGATCTAATCTTAATTAGATTGAATAAATAGCATACCAAATATAGAAAATAAATAACTCGTAATTGACCAATGACAGCAATTCACTCATGTGTGTTTCATTTATTTTTGATATTAAGAATGCAAGCAGTTTTTGTCTTAAATATTTTTACCTACTTGCTCAAAAGCCAAATTTAGAAAAAATTTCTATTTATTCAAACAAATTCTTTCATAATTTTCACTTGTCCGAATCCAATTTTAATTGTGCCGAGCTTCGGGCAAGTGGGTTAGCACAAAGACAGTGCAAGAGTAGTAATACTATAAATATTTATCACTGTTGATGATTTGATGCAAAAATACTATACAATATTTAATACTTAACAATACAGAGTAAAAACCTGTCTAAACTTTACTTGAATATGCCATTAAACTGTTTAAATACAGTCGGCATGACAACCAAAATATCAAATATTAATAAATGTGTGATCGATAACAGTTCTCAATTAAACTGCTTTAATGACACCGTTTTAACTTCACCTCATTTTGTGCCCATCTACAACCAAGACCTAGATTTTTCTTGGTTTTGAGATTTTACAGTGAGAAATTAAATTTTTGACCAGCCAATTATTTTCTTTGTCCTTTGCAATGACGTCAAACAAACACAAACATGGCAAACTTGGTACATGTATGTTAAATGTAATAATTACATTACTTTCAGTTTTTCATTGAAATGTTACAATATGATTGATCATGAAGTGGTCACATGATTATAAAAGAGATGTTCTACATCCCAATAAAACTCAAACCTGAACTTGCATCCATGACGATGTCAGATGTAAACAATCAATGGCGTAGTAATTTCCAACAGTAAATAATCTAACACAAATAAAATTCACAATGAAAAATTCAACAATATTAAATTTTGGTGTGATTTAAATGTAACTAGGAAGAACTGTTTTAGATACCTAAAACTTATGTCTCCCCTTAATGTGGCCATCTGTACAACAATAAGTTACACATTATGAGTTGAATGATACTATTCAAAAAACAATTATTTGACCTTGAGGTCAAAGGTCAAGGTCCCACGAAGGTCATTACGGTACATGACACACCGTCTTATGGTCATGCACCCACATACCAAATATCATTGACCTATCTCGAAAGACAAAAATGTTATGGCCCAGACAAGAAAATACTATTTAAAAAACAATTATTTGACCTTGAGGTCAAAGGTCAAGATCCCACGAAGGTCATTACGGTACGTGACACACCACCTTATGATCATGCACTCACATACCAAATATAATTGACCTATCTGGAAAGACAACAAAGTTATGGTCCGGACAAGCTTTGCTGAGAAGAAGCAGAAGCGGAAGCAGAAGAAGCGGAAGAAAAAATCAGACTAAAACAATATGTCTCCCTTCGTTCGAAGGGGAGACATAATTATAAGAATTGAATGCATTTTTTTGTAGTTTTATAGGCCTTTAAAAGCGTGGACCGAGTCACAAAATGTGCTTCGGTCCACACTTTTACATGTCAATAAAACTACAAAAAAATGCATTCAATTCTTAAATAAAACAATTACAGCACTTCATTTTGTGCAATATGATGTGTTATGGAGCACTGAAAAGCAATATTGACTAAGGCTAAAGGCCTATATTGCTTTTCAGTGCTCCATAACACAACATATTGCACAAAACGAAGTACAATAATTGCATAATATTACGTATAAAGATCAAAGACAAAATTTACATATCATTGATAAATACCCTTATCTCTGGTTTTAATGCCAATATTTCAAAACTTTCTTTCTATAATTTTAAAATTCATATTGAACCTATAAACCTGTCTAAATCATCATTCACTATTTGATGTATAAGAAGCAGTCTTTGATTGGCTTATAAAATATACAACTTCAATGTGATGCCACATTTTAGCAAGAACATCAGGTGATATGCTTAGCTGTCATAGGGGGGGGGGGGGGGGGGGGGGGGTGAATGTATGTCATAAGTTTTTACTTATAGCATTAGTTATTGTAAGGATAACATTAAATGTGATAATGGCCCTAAATGTCAGCTAAACAACGATGTGACCATCGTTCAAAAACTTGTTGTCAAACCCTCAAACACTTCGACAATGTTATTTCCACCTGTTGCGAAAATGGTGTCGAAGTGCCTGAGAGTTTGACATGTTTTTGAATGATGGACACACCGTTGTGTAGTGGACATTAAGGGGCATTTGACGCACTAGCAAATTTAATGTTATCCCTATAATAACTAATGCTATAAGTAAAAGCTTACCTTCAAGCGGCACAAATAGGCATCCAATTATGACATACATTCACCCCCCCTCCCCCCTGTATCACTTCATTCACAAAATTCATAGGATAAAATTCATCCATCGAAACAATGGGCAATATAAAGTATATTCTCACCATTTTCAAAATATCAAAATGATCTCCCTTTGATTCTAAAAATGTGAATCTTTATTATCTCCTTTCCCTAACCTTTTAAAGGAAGATAACTTTAGATTTCCCTCTGGTGCATCTGATTCTCTCCCTTCTAAATATATCAAAATTATCTCCCTTTGAGTCTAATGGGTAAAAATGTGAATCTTTATTATCTCCCTTCCCTAGGAGAGAACTTTATAGCCAAGTTACCTTTGGTGCATTTGATTGGTCAATTTAAAAACATGTAATTAATACTTATAATATGCAACACATAATGTATTTGAGTCAAGTATTTCAGAATATTAATTTGTCAACCTTTTTTCATGCAAGAATTCATTTTCTCCACAGAATCATAAATTTTGTATGAAAGTTTTGGATTTTTTGTTAGGAGTCTCTTGCAGCCAGCCAAAAAGTACAACAAGAGTTGTCATTACAACATCAAAACTCCATTAAACATTAAACAGTGCACATTCACTAAGGACAGATGAACTGATAATTTGTAGTGAAAAATATCTTTGATTATTTTTTTTAGTTAGTTCTTTGTTCCTACATTAATTTCTGATCAACATAAAAAACTTATTTTTCTGTAGAAGACAAATCATGGATTTCTTATTAACAAATAATTGTACATATTCTAGAACAATACACTGAATATTAAAGACAAGTTTCCTTTAAATGGTTTAGTTCTTTCAGAGAAACAGATATTAAATATGTTCACATATGGACCTATATTAATCTTTATTCAGAAATAGTGGCCATCTTGGATCTCTGATCTATATAAAAAGCCTAATTTTTGTGAAGTACAACCAAATGTTCATTCATGTACAATTAAAGTTAAAAAAAAGTTAGTAGCTTCTGAAAAATAGTTTTTTTTTATTAATTTTCCAATAAGGTCCTATGTGAAAGTAAGTTCTGTAGTGGTGGCCATCTTGGATATAGGTGTTGTTTGCTCTTGCAAATCAATTGTCTTGCAATTTGAAGATTTTATTCATTTTATAATCTGGCCTTATTTACAACTCAAAGCAGTCTTTGCCTTAATTTTTTTCATCTACTTGCCCGAAAGACAAATTTAGAAAAAAAAAAATTATTCCAACAATTCTTTCATAATTTTCACTTGTCCGAATCCAGTTTTACTTCTTCCTGGTTTCGGGCAAGTGGGTTAGTGCAAAGACTGTCAGAGTGTAAATAAAATAAGTCAAATATACAGAATTATCTCCCTTTCTCAATCTATAATTAAAGGGAGATAAATCCCTTATGCCAAAACAAAATATACAGTGTCTAAAATAGAGGTATACCCATTCTTTCAGCAAAATGCAGCCCTTACATTATTTATTAACACTAACTTTGAAACTTATAATGCATGTAGGTTTAACTTTTAATGATTAGCAATAAAATGAGGCTGTAAGACAAACAACACACAAAAATAGACACAGACCAAATGATGCAGTAGGTGTGTTTCTTGTTTACTGACGATCTTTACTTTCAAAATTACATTGATTGAAAAAAAAAAACCCAATCTTTTATATTTTAAACAAAGAAAATCAAAGGCTGAAGCAACAGCACTGCGCTAGTGAACAGTCAATTCTGGTCATGATATAACCAAGACAACAATACATTGTGTCATGATGTAACCAAGGTAACAAACAATAAGTTGTGTCTTAACCTGAAAATATTTCCAATTAACATACAATTTTAAAGACAGCATGAATTGTTCATAGTTTATATTATATTTTGTAAAAATTAAATTCTGTATTTATTGACTGAGGTTTCTGAGGTTTTAAACCTAACTGTGAACATAATTCTGGTCATTTACAACATCAGTTTTTTTTAAAGTCATACATCTCATTAACTAAATGTTCATTCTAATACCCATCTAATTGTAAATTACCCTTTGACCCCTAGAAGGTCAAGGTAAAAATACTGCTACTATCAATTATGACAAAAAAAACATTCAAACATTCCTTTGTCCATCAATAAGTATTCTATGCCTCAGCAATGGTTGGTCCACATCAAATTTGGTCATTGGTAAAAATACCTATCCCTAATATGAGCTATTTTTAATTTTATGTTACGTCTTCTGTTATTGCGATTTTCTTGATGTTACTTTTCTTTGTCTGCTTCTGCAAATAGAAAAATGACATTTTGTTACTATGGTTATTTATCTTAGTATCAATACTGTACTTACTTATGCTGGATTTCTTTTAAATATACACCCAAACCTGTCTTAAAGAGAGGGTTATGGTGTTTAACACCACTTTCAATTTTTTTCTCTCTCAGTTATATCATGATGGTGGAGGAATACGACGTAACCAGAGAAGATTATCAACCAACGTTAGTGGAGATAGGCACTGAGTGCATAGGTACTTGTAAATCCAGCAACCATACGATCACGATTACGACGGCCACTTCTGCCTTACAGGACACCTGCATATAGCAAATCACTGTCTATATAGGGAAGTTTCATTTTCTCCACATAATGAATAGAACATGCAATTCATACACATACATATTTATTTAGACAGTCTTACTTATATTATTTTACATACATATTTATTTAGACAGTCTTACTTATATTATTTTACTTACATATTTATTTAGACAGTCTTACTTATATTATTTTACATACATATTTATTTAGACAGTCTTACTTATATTATTTTACTTACATATTTATTTAGACAGTCTTATCTATATTATTTTACATACATATTTATTTAGACAGTCTTACTTATATTATTTTACTTACATATTTATTTAGACAGTCTTATCTATATTGTTTTACATACATATTTATTTAGACAGTCTTACTTATATTATTTTACATACATATTTATTTAGACAGTCTTATCTATATTGTTTTACATACATATTTATTTAGACAGTCTTACTTATATTATTTTAACTGTAAAATTGGAAATCTTTTAAATGTGAATTGTAATTAAATTTTCTCATCATTACACTACTTACCTAGCTTCTGTTCTAGAGGACGTATATTCAAACCACATGACGTGTGGAATTAATGTCGAATCTCGTAACATAAAAAATTCACCAATAGGACTGAAAGAACAAAGTAAAATACTTTATAAACTTACCAATCAACATTGTCATTTGATATTTGTCTGAGAAAATTAATGCCAAATAGATGTCACATTTTTTTTTTATATATATAAAATTGCATTGGCAAAAGTAGACAATTGATCGCTTTAACTGGCAGATGTGAAATAAAATTAAATGCAAAGCTTAAGTGTCTTTTCATGCAAGTACTTTTCCATTTCAATATATCTCCCCTCCAAGGAAACCTAAGTGAAAAAGAAGTGACTGCTTAAATGAGTCAGACATAATTGTCATGTGTATTTAATAAAAAAGTTTGATAAATGAAAACCACAAATGACAACATGAAACACCATCCATCAAGGGAGCAGTATATGTCAAATTTTTGTTGCATGTGGTTTTATCAAAATGTGATAAGAATTTACTTACTGAGCAGCTAAAGTTGGAAATAGAGGAGTTAAAACAATCTGTACAACACCAAACCATACAGCTCCTAGAAATATACCCATTAAAGCACCACAGGATACTTGGAAAAATGTATGGTATGCTAAATAAACCCTGTAATACAAATAACTTGATGAGAGCCCTGGAAAAATGTATGGTATGCTAAATAAACCCTGTAATACAAATATCTTGATGAGAGCCCTGATACTGTTTCTTGTTTGCATATCTTTTATTTTAGATGTATGGCATCAGTCTTTGCCTTAATTTTTTTCACCTACTTACCCCAAAGCCAAATTTAGAAAATTTTTCGATTTATTCAAACAAATTCTTTCATAATTTTCATTTGTCCGAATCCAGTTTTACTTGTCCCGGGCTTCTGGTAAGTGGATTAGCGCAAAGACTGTGGCATAATAATCACAGCTTTTGTAAGTTTTTTTAACCCATGTTTAATAACCTTTCTGATACTCCTGCATTGTATGATAAGAAGTGTAGTGTTTCTTGGTTGGAAGCTGAAAGAACCTCTCTTCTTCTGTAAATTGACCTTTTCAATGGGAGGCAGCCCATAAAAGATAATGTTCATTTGCTCAATCTTTTAGTTTTCTGTGTAATGTTTTGTAGATCATTGTTTGTCTTTTTTCTTTAGGCCATTATAGTCTATCCTTCTTAGATTTACGGCTTCTGATTATCCTTTTAGTATCTTCAAACTTTGCTTACATGGGTAAATGAGCAATGAAACATACAGTTTGTATTTTTACAGTGTTTAATGCCACTTTCAACAATATTTCAGCTATATCGTGGTGATGAGTTTTATTGGTGGAGGAAACCGAAGTACCCAGAGAAAAGCACTGACCTGTCGCAAGTCATTGACAAACTTTAACACATAATGTTGTACACCTCGTTCTGATCGGGATTCAAACTCACAACATCAGTGGTGATAGGCACTGATTGCACAGGTAGTTGTAAATCCAGCTACAATATGATCATGGCCACGACGGCCCCTCAAATATACAGATTTATTCCAATGTCACAATTGTAACCATAATAAACGTAATGAATAATATGACTGCAACTGAAATCATCCCAAAGAATGATATGTTTTGGTCTGGTGTATTTTATAGTCAAACTTTATGGAAGAAAATAACATTAAAGTAAGAATTATAATTGTATAAGAACAGAAAATTACTGCAGACTTTTTATCTATTTTATACAGGGTCAAACCTATAATCTGACATCCCGATAGTCCGCAATCCAATAGTCCGACAGACTAAAAGTACATTTAATAGCCATTCTGTGAATATAAAATATCTGTTCTTTATAAGAAATATTCGCTTAGTAAAGTTTTGTGAACTGTGAAACCAAGATCCTTCGTCAAGCTGGCATTGCAAGATTCTGCTGTGGTTTACTGATGCATTTATTAAAAATCTGACGTTGAAAGATTATTATTTGGAACAAATTGCCTGCTACATCAGCTCTGTCGAATAATTTAACAGCGATGAAGACGAAAACATCATTTAATTTGATCCAAAAATAATCCCCCCACGGAAATCGTATGGTCGTCACTTTAAGATTGTCATTGAATTAAAGAAGTTTACTATTTCTTCATTTAAGTGAATGACAATTCTGCCATACAAGTACAAATTCAAACAAATATTCAAGAAAATTGGTTAAACTAAAGAGCTTTATCTTATGTATTCCTGCGAATCTTTACCTTGTTGCTGATCTTACTTGAATGGTGAAAGTGAAAAATAAACACATCTCTGTCGGACTATCGGACCAGCAGGCTTTCGGAATATCGGACTACCGGACTAACAGGCTGTCGGATTATCGCTACGCTCCCGTTTTATACTGGGTAAGTATGTATACACATAGTCAATTCCTCCTGAAGGACAACATTTCATTCTTTGAACACATATTTCATCATTTCTATTTTTAGTAACTTACGATCCTGTCTATTTTTAGATACTTACCTACTATAAAGAATTAAAGATGAAACAACAAAACAACCTATACTTGTAATATATTTCCAGAGATCATCTATCCAGTTACTATTTCTATATACCCTGTAATACATAAAACAATTATATTTATACAGTTTTAATTTAAATACAGTCAAATGGGAGCATAGCTATAATCCGACAGTCCAACAGAGGTGTGCTTGTTTTTCAATTTCACCGTTCAAGTAAGAACAGTAACAAAGTAAAATTTGCGTGAATACATAATAAAGATATTAAGCTTTAGTTTGACCAATTTTCTTGAATATTTGTTTGAATTTGTGACGACATACAATTTTCGAGTGGAGATTGATTTTGGGTCAAATTAAATCTTTTTGTCGTTAATTTATTTTTTTCCACACAGACAATGTAGCAGGCAATTTGTCTGGACTGAAAAGAATGTCTTGGCTAGATGAGCAGACCGTAACAATAGGCAAAGGCTACATATTCCAGGTCTAAGCAATATATTCGGACCTTTTTCCTTTGAATTCTCTAAAACAAATGTCTTGAAAATTAATTTGACGAAAATATTTTTAATATATGCTTCAGTAAACAACATAATAATCTTGCAACGCCAGTTTGACGACAGATCTTGCTTTCAAAGAGCACAAAACTTGACTAAGCGAATATTTCTTATAAAGAACAGATATTTTATCTTCATAGAATACAGACAATGGACAAAGTACTCGGACGCTTCCAATATTCTCTATATATTACATATAAAACAACAATTTTTCAAAAAATTATCCTGCAGTCAATTCATGTCTGATTCTGTTAATTTTTGTGTCTATAATAAATCAGAATTTAATGTAGTTTTACTCTATAATTTCAAAATAATTTTCTATGGTAAACATTCTGTGAATACACAAGATAAGCACACAACTAAATTAATTTCTTTCGAAACACAATGCAATGATAGTACTTTTGTAGACAAATTATTTAAATCTGTGTTTATATCATTGCTACTTGTAAAACATGCTTCAAAAAGTTATTACAAATTACTACTATAAACTACATATCTTTCTGCTTTTCTTGATAAAATAATTATCAAAATCGGACATGAATTGACTTCAAGATTATATTTTGAAAAACTGTAGTTTTCTATGAAATATATAGGGAAAATTGGAAGTGTTAAAATAAATTTTTTTGAGGGCCCGAGTGGCTCAATAAGTTAGGTAGTTGGATTACCTAACAACTCATACAACCCTATCACCAATACAGTGTGGGTTCGCGCTTGGCTTTGTAAATTATAAAAAGGGTGCACTTGACTCGCAAGTGATAAAGTTTACCAGTTGCTTGCTCATGGTCTGTGGTTCTCTCCATGTACGCCGGCTTCTTCCACCACTAAAACTGGTTGCCATGATATAGCTGAAATATTGCTGAAAGTGGCATTAAATCAATTAAAGCAACCACTATCTGTAGCTATTAAATGTACTTAGTCTGTCGGACTATCGGATTATAGGTCTGAACCCCCAGTCAAATCTGCCCATGCACATGCAGTCACCTGTATTAAAAGGTCACCTTTGTCTTGCTATAGGCCTGTCATTGAAAATTTCATATGAATTGAACCTCTTTTAAAGGTGACCTCTTAATACAGCGTTGACTGTACATGTACATTAAAAGCACTTGGTAGCCATATTTGTTTATTGGTTGTAAATTTTCAAGAATTTTGAGCTCATTTATGCCATGAAATAAAAGCCCTAAGGGAACAACAATTTAACTTGTAAAGTGGTGCTATTTTTTTTCTTTCCTGAAAAAAAATTATGTTGACAAATTTTACAGAAAAAAAATTAATTGACCTGAAGTATGAAAAAATAAACAATCTGGACCTGCAGATTTAACAATAAATTTTGACAATATTTGATGAAAATAACTGATTTTCCATTTCTAAAAAAGAAATAATCAGATTGTTGCTTCGTATGAAAATATTTTTCTGGCTCATTTATTACTTTTTTGTTCACCATAACTAAAACATTCAACTTACCTAATAAATAAAAAGAATACCATATATGTTGAAAAGAACCAAGCAAACTGAGCATGACTTGATGGCATCCCATATTCTGTAAATAAAGTCTGTCTATCTAAAAAATAGATTTGTTTTTATTAAATTAATCATGTAATAATAATTAAATAAAAATTATGTATTCATTTAGATAAAGAATAAAAATGCAATACTGTAATAAATAAAAACAGCTTCAGAGATTTTGAGATCATATTAAATTAAATCTTTTTTTTATTATTCATCTGGACTGGGTTGCACAAACCTTACTTAAATTTAAGTCTCAATTAAACCTTAAGTGTAAATTAATTCTATGTATATTTCAAGTAAATTTAAGTGTCAATTAAGTTTTAATTGACATTTAAATTTAAGTAAGGTTTGTGCAACCCAGTCCTGCTGTATTGAGAAACACGGGCAATTTATCTCCCTTTAACTGAATATTAGTGAGTGAGTGGGTTTTTTTTAACACCAAGTGAGCGATTTTTAAGCTATATCATGGCAAGAATAAAATGCATTTCATTCAGTTATTGATGATGTCTACTCTATACTGGGTAGGATTTTTATAGTTTTGACTCACTAAAACAACAGTCTGTGGACAGACATGTCGCTACACTGGACATATTATCCTGATTCTAAGCCAACCAGTCTTTTCTTTTGTTCCTTAATATTGCTATCTTAATGGAAAAGTAGTAAATATCAATTTTTATAGTCTATAGTTTGACTATTTATACCAAAATTTAGACAATCAACTGCCCACTAGCACACTGTTACCATTGAGACAGGTTAAGATATAAAAGGTGCTGCACTAACATGCTAAAATTGTCTAGAGAATACACTAATGTATTTACAACAATACTAACTAACATACTTCTTAATGGTCTGTGTTCTCTTATAATATGTTTTAATACTAAATTCAACAGCTCATTCAGTAGTATACCAATAAAATAGGAAATCTGAAATAAAAATATATCATGTGAAAATATACATTTAAATGGTTGTTTCTGCTATTTCATGATGAGAACAGAATACTAATCGAGAATTACTATTTACCTTCAGCAGTCCTCACGATGAGCACCGGTCCTCCTGCCCAAGATCAGTAAAATTTTGTTCAGACTAGTACATTTTCAATTTTTTTATTTAGAGCTATATAAAAATTAATTCAAGCATTCGATTCAGACCAGTAAATTCAAATTTTCAATTTGGGAATGCTTTATGGAATATATGTACATGTGTTAATAAAAAGTTTCAATCTAAAATTTTATTAATCATTTTAGATGTCTTCCATCAAGACATTAAGTTAACAGAATTACAGAATATCATTTCATTCAGTTTTTAGGTGCTTTGATAGAGAAATGTTCAACAATTTATCAACCAATGAAAGTACATGTAATGATATGGTACAATGTATATACCATAAAGTTATGCAAAAAAACAAAACACTTCAGGCAAAAACATGTTCATATATAACTGTATTCAATACTTATATACACATGTACTTCCTGGACTGCTAGGCCATACAAAATGTTCTTGTTTTTTTTTATTTGGTTTGCCTGACCAGGATTTACCAGGATTTTTTTTTTATACTATTTTTTTCTTTTTGTTTATGCTTGCATTAAAGTTAATCTTTTTGTCTGGATATTTGAGAAAAAAAATGGAGGAACATGTATTTTATAATGTACATAGATGTAATATGTGTAAAACAAAGATTATTCTAAATACTTACTGTATGTAAATCTCTTCTAAATATTACTAGAGATCCAAAACCAATACAAACACAGAATGGGACCAGACTAAACCAGGCTAATACATAGCCAATAAAATCACCTGAAATAGATCAAACATTAAATATAAATATGATAAATATTATAGGAAGAAAAGTTTGAAGACACCAAAGGGGTAATGACAAGCTGTAAATAAAAGACGGACAGACAATACAATGGCCAACAGAAAAGTACAAAAAGACACACAATGATCTACAATACACAGAAAACTATAGATAGAGCAACCCGAACCCCATTAAATAATAAGAGTGAACCCATGTGTTGAGGAAGAGTGAGACTGCTCCACTAGTGTCACCTGTCATGTCACTCTGGTGATAAGTCATCAATGATCAAAGGTCATGATTGTGATTAAGGAAAAATATTTAAGGTAATTTGTGACTCATGGTTAACCTAACATGGTTGTAACCATAAAATGTTCAAAGTACATGTAATATGTAATAAGACTTATCAAATAGATGGCATCAGAACCTCAAACTTTAATGTGACCAATGATCAGCATATTGTTTCAAATGACAAGTTCATAACAACCATACAAAAGTATGTTATGACTCTCATATGTACACAGTAACTTTTTGGGGGAAGGGGTTGGGTTTAGTCTTACTAATGTCAAATGATTTAACAGAATGCTTACTACAAAATGTAGATATAGTCAATTTGTATCATTCTTAAATTTCAAAGAAAATTCAGAATTTTTGTCCGTCTGTTGTCTTATGCATTCTCTGCCTATGCTCATTATGAAGCTTGTGAATGAAAAATGCAGCAGTTACGGCTGGGCATAACTACAAAACATGTTAAATTACCGGTATTATTCTTTTTATAATCCACTCATTTCCCACGTATGCACATATTTTGTAGCATATCACATAAATCTATGCAACATCTTTTTAGGTTACAACTTACAAATAAGCACAGAATATATATACTGATCATTATTATCTGGAACATACCTTCGTTTAGTTTACAGAATGAACAAGGTTTACTCTAAATTTATCATTGCAGCACAGATTATGAGGAATGTTTACAGTTGTTTCAATCATTGAAAAGACTGCATACATTTTGTTTGATTTGTATTGTCATTGATGGCAATAAGTAGGTGCGTTCAGAGTATTGCCATTGGTGGCTAAATGTTACCATTGGCAAGACATTTGTACTAATGAACAATAATAGCCACCATTGGCTACCATTCTAACAGGCTGTCTAAGGTGATGTTAGCGGTAAGTCACGTGTTCATAAGAATCCAAAATGGCGACATCTTTGCCAGTCCAACCACAGGGACGTGCTCCCGACCACTAAAAGCGGCGACTGGGAATGATGAGCTGTATCTGGCGTCATAGGTAAGTGATCATGATTCTATTTACATATTTATGCAGCAAAATATGTCTACTTTTGAATACTCCAGCACCTGTTAGCACAACCTTGAGGTGCAGGCGTAATTCATGCCGGTTCAAGACAGGGGTATCTGAAAAAAAATTCCCGAATAGAACTATGCATGGTTGATAAGGGATTCGGAAGCAGGCAATATCAGAAAACAACTCTGGCTTCGAATCCCAAAAGGGATTAACCGTGACGATAGTTATACATTGTCATTGCAGAATTTTGAGAAGGTACCGTATGGGTGGGATCTAGGAGTTGTGTCTCGCAGATATCTTTATGATTCTTCAGTGCATATTTCTATAAATTTACAATAATTGTCCCTAACACTCTTCTTAACCACGTAGGCGTTAATTTTCTCCGTTTACCAATTGATGTAATGACGAAAGTACTGACCACGAGATTTGGTCAATATTTCTAATCTATAGTAATTTATGCATGACCCTGGGGTAATTTTATTTGCATACCTTTTGGATATTCAACATGTGTAAGTGATATAGACTTCCAATCTATATTTTGCGCGCTAAATTCTCCTGTGTCTTGTGCCAGATTTCCAATGTTGACATCTGCCATATTGACCGGAAATCGATAGTACGCAAGCGACAATAGCTATAAAATTTATGAAACAGGAGAATTTTCATTGGTCAATCAGAAAACGAAAGTAGTCATTGTTGAGACCTTAAATTTGATTGGATAGTATTTTTAAAAACAAAAATGACTTCGAGAGCACATGCATTGTCACTAAAAATATTAGCGGAATGTTCAACTACAAAAGCGCGAGCATGTCATATGACACTGCCTCATTCAGTTGTAGAGACTCCAGTCTTTATGCCAGTTGGCACACAAGGAACATTAAAGGGTTTACTACCAGAACAACTGGAAGAACTGAATTGTAAAATTATGTTGGGGAACACATATCATCTTGGTCATAGACCCGTAAGATTGTATTTGATTTTATTTCATTATAATTTTAACATTCTTAAAAAAAAATAGGGTAGGTGAGAATGCAAAACTTTTTAAAAATTGTTACCAGGGTTACTGTATTCAGGACTAGAAATAGAATCTAACTAACAGTGACTGATTGTCAATAAATGGCAATAAAAAGTTAAGTCAAGGGCAAGGGTAGACACTAAAACTTAAGATTGGTAAGGTGATCAGAATCTTAGGTACTTGGTTTTCAGTATTATTATGGCATCTGTCTGTACCTACAATAATATTGAGAATGAGAGTGATTACGGCTATATTACAACAGATATATATATACAATGTACATTGTTTCAAGTACATCTCGCTGTGGGCAGAGTCAAACCTTAGTGATTGTAAGAGTTTTCTGACAAATAATCACAGGCCTCCCTCTATCAGTCCGAGAATGGTTGGTCAGAACTTGGTCCCTTATAAAATACATGACAATTAAAATAAAAACACATCTTTTCTTTATTTCACATTTCAAGAGAATATATATATAGAAAAAATATTTTAACAGAGCAATCAATCTTACTAGAATGTAAGCATAAATTCTGAAAAGTATAATTTAATATTGTTTTTCAGGGTCCAGACTTATTAGAAAAAGCTGGAGGTCTTCACAAATTTATGAAATGGGACAGATCTTTGCTAACAGTAAGTCAAGTAGAAAAAAGATTGGGGGTTAATTGGGGTTTGTGTAATGTGTGATATATATCATATTTCTATTAAAAAATGGAAATTAAGGTTCGTTAATATTCCTTTTTAGTATTGTCTTTCTGTCAGTTAGAATGATTTCTTTGTTCAAGAATTTCTTAAAATACAATATATAGATACATTTAACCAGCAGACCTTGTTTCAGTGAGCTAGCACTATAAAAATTCAACTAAGCTTGTTATTCTATTACAAGCGGAAATCTCATCATCTCATCGAAATGTACGAAAAGTTGAAGATACCAAAGGGGTAATCAGAAGCCGTACATCGAAGAAGGACAGACAATACAATACGGTTGTTTCGAATCATGTCAATTCCGACCATGTTCCGTCTTTTTCGTGTCTTGACGTCTGAAATGTTAGGCAGACGACTTTTGGTGTTTACCCTAATTACTGTGACAACATCAACATATCATAGACGTAGATGCGGTAGATGATAAGTAATTGTAACATGGAGACTCCAAGAAAACAGCAGAATAAATGATGGTGTTCGATACCCACAGGGACAGAAATTAACTTTTATAGGCAGTAGCCATCTGGGCCCCTAAATTTAAAAATCTGGTAGCCCAGGTGTAAATGTAGGGGCCCAGGTATTACCGGTGAGGACCACGAAGCGATCTGAACATGCTAGGGGGGTTTGGGGGCATGCACCCCCCCCCCCCATGAACTATATTTGATGAAGGTAAAACTAGCTAAATAAGAGAGCATTTTTTTACTCTTATTTTATAAAAAGTGGTTTGAATCTGAATATGACCTACATCTAATCCTTTTGACAAAGTTTGACTTTTCAATCAGTAATTCATTAAATCAAATACACATTGAAAAAATCTCATTTAAAAGACATGAACTACACACTGACCAGGGATTATAGTATATTGTTTTGATGAAACTTTCCGGAAATTCATAAATTTTATTAATTGCCGTTAACGGAGAAGGTATGGGAAAATCCTGTATATGGTACATTTAATTTATACTTACCTTACGCTTTTTTCAGTGCTTGTGTCTTATTTATATAAATTAGACAATATTTAGAGGAGGAAAATCCAGAAGAGACTAGAGAAAAGCTAGCCGCAGTTGCGAATTTCATAGATGCAACGGGCCGCTTTGAATAAACTCAACCTCGATCAAAGTACGTAACGCATTCAAGTACGTAGTGACAATATTCCACACATGAGATAGTTTAACAGCACCAAGAGACAAATTTGTGCCATAGACCGTTGATTGAGGATTGAGGAGAAGTACCTATTTTGTAAAACACCCAAAATTAAAGGCCTTCTTTCAATGAAACTCGGAAAAATTGGTAAAGAAATTTAAGAAATGAAATCATCACTTTACTATTTTCCATACTGGTTCCCGGGAATTATTACGCAAATTACAGTAGACAAGAAGTAGAAAGAACCAGAACCAGTGAAATGTTTATGTTATATTTCACGTGGTCGTATTGTAAACAACTCGCGTCAAACTTGCGACAGGGAAATATAAAATTATTAGTCGCCAGCTGGGCTCCTTTGAGGTATTATTTAGTCGCCCAGATGAAGTTTCAGTCGCTGTGGGCGACCGTTAATTTCTGTCCCTGACCCACCGTCTGTCTGATAACAGAAATATATCAAGACAGACCGTGTTCCTTTCATATTCATCATGCTGACAGCAGTAAATAAAGAAAGAAAGCAAATTTAAATTTGAAAGAAGTAATTGTCTGTGCATTGAAGTCTTTGAAACAAATAAAATAATTTAATTAATATCTGTCTTTTACAGAAAATGTTAAGAATTCTTTAAGTTGCGGAACGTTAAAATGCCACATATCGATTGGAGTTTTCGTTGTGTACATTGACCACGGAAGTCCAGTGCCTAACATTCCATGAAAATAAGAAACTTTTGATGGAATGGAAATGATTCGAAACAACCGTATTGATGTTGTACTATTATTGAATACAGTAGTTCCATTCCTATAGAACCACTAGTATTTTGCAGAAGGGTTGGTCTAATATAAGAGTGGGACTACTGTATTTGTTTTACTTAAAGGGTGGGTATATGAATTGTTTATATCAAAATTAATATTTGTTTCTATTTCAATGGCCAAATGAAAAAGGACAAACAATGATCTACAAAACATTACACAGAAGACTAATGATAGAGCAACAGGTACCCCACCAAAAACGGTGGGTGAACTTGTTCTTGCCACACTATAACTGATAAATTGTTCCCTTGGTGTTCCATAGCAATCACTCACTCACTCTAAAAATACCACTTTCCCACTGCAGAAGCAGTGGCCAATTATTGTAAAATAAGACTACTACATAAGTTCAAAATGTGTTCTTTTACAAAGGATAGTGGTGGATTCCAGATGGTTTCGTTACTGAAGTTGGCAGAGATCACAGAAGAAGGTGTCAAGTTTGAATCACCTCATGATGGATCAGAAATGATGCTTACACCCGAAAAATCAATAGAGATACAAAATTCTATAGGTAACCATAGATACTAGAAAAAAATAAATGGAAGAATTCTGAAACATTACAAATACAGTAGTCCCCCTCTTATATGACGAAAGGCCATCTGTCCTATCAGGCCAGATTGAGATTGTATATTACTACTAAATAATCCTCCTCAAAAGAGGCTAACCCTCTTACTTGGCCACTTTTTATTTGCGGAAGGGGTGGCCATATTAGAGGGGACTACTGTATCTTCCCTCCAAAAAAAATCTTCTTTTCTTTTTTTTTAAACTATGCTATAAGTGACCACACTACACAATTACCCAGTGTTGTTTGAAGTTCATCAGTAAGATAATAATAGTTTATAACATCAGTAAGATAATAATAGTTTATACACATCAGTAAGATATATAGAATCTAACACCGGGGAGAGTACAAGATAGGGAAATCTCCGACACCCGAGGGTAAGATTTCAATCGTTCTCTTTACGAGGCTTGCCGAGTTAGAGAACGATTGTAATCTTACCCAAGGGTGCCGGAGATTTCCCTATCTTGTACTTTTTCCGGTGTTTCATTTTATTTCTCACTAAACACCTAATTGTTTTTGTTTACATTCCATCGAGCGTTTTCCCACAATTTATTTTTCCATTGCTGAAGTAAATATTTGATTTATCCATATGCAACCGTATCTCGGCAGTATTTCAAATGTATTTCATCATAAAGTACAATATATTTAATAAATATATTATAAATGTTACAACAACAGAGATAAATACCTGTAAAAAAATATTTGAATTTGGTCAAAGGGAGGTAATTTCTTTCTTTACGTTAGTTACTAACAAGGGAGAGCACTCTATTATTTACTCAAAGTAAACAAACATTGACTGGAAGAGAGCCCGAAAAAAGAATCAAACACTGTGAAAGGTGCACGTTAGCTAGCAAAATATAATACATAAATGAATTTAAAAATACTTATGTAGTAGAATCGTGGTAAATTGTTTATTTTGAAAAGGAAAAGCATGGAGAATTGGGGGGCAGTTGACATAAGCTGTACAGCATGCATTTGCCGGTAAAACGCACGTGATTTTTTTGTCTTGCACTAGTGCAAGATAAGAAAATCTCACATGGCTAAAAATAGGAACTGGTCTGTCTCAAAAGTGAGAAAATAATAGTTTATACACATCAGTAAGATAATAATAGTTTAAACACATCAGTAAGATAATAATAGTTTATACACATCAGTAAGATAATAATAGTTTATACACATCAGTAAGATAATAATAGTTTAGACACATCAGTAAGATAATAATAGTTTATACACATCAGTAAGATAATAATAGTTTATACACATCAGTAAGATAATAATAGTTTAGACTCATCAGTAAGATAATAATAGTTTATACACATCAGTAAGATAATAATAGTTTATACACATCAGTAAGATAATAATAGTTTAGACACACCAGTAAGATAATAATAGTTTAGACACATCAGTAAGATAATAATAGTTTATACACATCAGTAAGATAATAATAGTTTATACACATCAGTAAGATAATAATAGTTTAGACACATCAGTAAGATAATAATACTTTATACACATCAGTAGGATAATAATAGTTTATACACATCAGTAAGATAATAATAGTTTAGACACATCAGTAAGATAATAATAGTTTATACACATCAGTAAGATAATAATAGTTTAAACACATCAGTAAGATAATAATAGTTTATACACATCAGTAAGATAATAATAGTTTATACACATCAGTAAGATAATAATAGTTTATACACATCAGTAAGATAATAATAGTTTAGACACATCAGTAAGATAATAATAGTTTATACACATCAGTAAGATAATAATAGTTTAGACACATCAGTAAGATAATAATAGTTTATACACATCAGTAAGATAATAATAGTTTAGACACATCAGTAAGATAATAATAGTTTAGACACATCAGTAAGATAATAATAGTTTAGACACATCAGTAAGATAATAATAGTTTATACACATCAGTAAGATAATAATAGTTTAGACACATCAGTAAGATAATAATAGTTTATACACATCAGTAAGATAATAATAGTTTATACACATCAGTAAGATAATAATAGTTTATACACATCAGTAAGATAATAATAGTTTATACACATCAGTAAGATAATAATAGTTTATACACATCAGTAAGATAATAATAGTTTATACACATCAGTAAGATAATAATAGTTTATACACATCAGTAAGATAATAATAGTTTATACACATCAGTAAGATAATAATAGTTTATACACATCAGTAAGATAATAATAGTTTATACACATCAGTAAGATAATAATAGTTTATACACATCAGTAAGATAATAATAGTTTATACACATCAGTAAGATAATAATAGTTTATACACATCAGTAAGATAATAATAGTTTATACACATCAGTAAGATAATAATAGTTTATACACATCAGTAAGATAATAATAGTTTAGACACATCAGTAAGATAATAATAGTTTATACACATCAGTAAGATAATAATAGTTTATACACATCAGTAAGATAATAATAGTTTATACACATCAGTAAGATAATAATAGTTTATACACATCAGTAAGATAATAATAGTTTATACACATCAGTAAGATAATAATAGTTTATACACAATTTCTCTTAAATAAATAAGTGTTTCATGACTTGAAGTTGATAATACATAAAAATATAAAGCTATGGTATACAGATCATTATCAATACATTTGTTCCTCAATTTGTTTTGTAAATCCAGTTGAATTCATGTGAATATGTCATCCTATTAATATAACTGTTTGAATGAATGAAAGAATAGTGGGATGCATTTGTTTTTTTGGGACATAATGACCTTTAATTAATATTCCTTCCACGTTATATTTGTAGGAGCAGACATTATAATGCAGTTAGATGACGTTGTACATAGTACAACTACTGGACCAAGATTAGAAGAAGCGATGTGGAGGTATGATACATGTATCTATAAACGTTTGTGTCACATATTGAACGACTTTGTATGTATTTGGACAGCACTGCATGTACAACAATACTGAAGCAAAATTAATACATGATAAAAATAGTAAAATATAACAGTGTCAGATAAGATCTATGCAATTGACATTTAATGAATTTTAGGGCAATATTGATTACCATAGTTAGTTGTGTATTATCCCCACGTTTTTGCTCTGAAAAATTTTAAAAACATACATGTTTCCACTAACCTACCAACCCTAATACCTGTTTCCACTAACCTACCAACCATAATACCTGTTTCCACTAACCTGCCAACCCTAATACCTGTTTCCACTAACCTACCAACCCTAATACCTGTTTCCACTAACCTACCAACCCTAATACCTGTTTCCACTAACCTGCCAACCCTAATACATGTTTCCACTAACCTACCAACCCTAATACCTGTTTCCACTAACCTACCAACCCTAATACATGTTTCCACTAACCTACCAACCCTAATACATGTTTCCACTACCCTACCAACCCTAATACATGTTTCCACTAACCTACCAACCCTAATACATGTTTCCACTAACCTACCAACCCTAATACATGTGTCCACTAACATACCAACCCTAATACCTGTTTCCACTAACCTGCCAACCCTAATACATGTTTCTACTAACCTACCAACCCTAATACCTGTTTCCACTAACCTACCAACCCTAATACCTGTTTCCACTAACCTACCAACCCTAATACATGTTTCCACTAACCTACCAACCCTAATACATGTTTCCACTACCCTACCAACCCTAATACATGTTTCCACTAACCTACCAACCCTAATACATGTTTCCACTAACCTACCAACCCTAATACATGTGTCCACTAACATACCAACCCTAATACCTGTTTACATTAACCTGCCAACCCTAATACATGTTTCTACTAACCTACCAACCCTAATACCTGTTTCCACTAACCTACCAACTCTAATACATGTTTCCACTAACCTACCAACCCTAATACCTGTTTCCACTAACCTACCAACCCTAATACCTGTTTCCACTAACCTGTCAACCCTAATACATGTTTCCACTAACCTACCAACCCTAATACCTGTTTCCACTAACCTGCCAACCCTAATACATGTTTCCACTAAGCTGCCAACCCTAATACCTGTTTCCACTAACCTACCAACCCTAATGCATGTTTCCACTAACCTACCAACCCTAATACATGTTTCCACTAAACTGCCAACCCTAATACCTGTTTCCACTAACCTGCCAACCCTAATACCTGTTTCCACTAACCTACCAACCCTAATACCTGTTTCCACTAACCTACCAACCCTAATACCTGTTTCCACTAACCTGCCAACCCTAATACCTGTTTCCACTAACCTACCAACCCTAATACCTGTTTCCACTAACCTACCAACCCTAATACCTGTTTCCACTAACCTACTAACCTACCAACCCTAATACATGTTTCCACTAACCTACCAACCCTAATACCTGTTTCCACTAACCTACCAACCCTAATACATGTTTCCACTAACCTACCAACCCTAATACATGTTTCCACTAACCTACCAACCCTAATACATGTTTCCACTAATCTACCAACCATAATACATGTGTCCACTAACCTACCAACCCTAATACCTGTTTCCACTAACCTACCAACCCTAATACATGTTTCCACTAACCTACCAACCCTAATACCTGTTTCCACTAACCTACCAACCCTAATACATGTTTCCACTAACCTACCAACCCTAATACCTGTTTCCACTAACCTACCAACCCTAATACCTGTTTCCACTAACCTGCCAACCCTAATACATGTTTCCACTAACCTACCAACCCTAATACCTGTTTCCACTAACCTACCAACCCTAATACCTGTTTCCACTAACCTACCAACCCTAATACATGTTTCCACTACCCTACCAACCCTAATACATGTTTCCACTAACCTACCAACCCTAATACATGTTTCCACTAACCTACCAACCCTAATACATGTTTCCACTAACCTACCAACCCTAATACATGTGTCCACTAACCTACCAACCCTAATACCTGTTTCCACTAACCTGCCAACCCTAATACATGTTTCCACTAACCTACCAACCCTAATACCTGTTTCCACTAACCTACCAACTCTAATACATGTTTCCACTAACCTACCAACCCTAATACCTGTTTCCACTAACCTACCAACCTTAATACCTGTTTCCACTAACCTGCCAACCCTAATACATGTTTCCACTAACCTACCAACCATAATACCTGTTTCCACTAACCTGCCAACCCTAATACATGTTTCCACTAAGCTGCCAACCCTAATACCTGTTTCCACTAACCTACCAACCCTAATGCATGTTTCCACTAACCTACCAACCCTAATACCTGTTTCCACTAAACTGCCAACCCTAATACCTGTTTCCACTAACCTGCCAACCCTAATACCTGTTTCCACTAACCTACCAACCCTAATACCTGTTTCCACTAACCTGCCAACCCTAATACATGTTTCCACTAACCTACCAACCCTAATACCTGTTTCCACTAACCTACCAACCCTAATACCTGTTTCCACTAACCTACTAACCTACCAACCCTAATACATGTTTCCACTAACCTACCAACCCTAATACCTGTTTCCACTAACCTACCAACCCTAATACATGTTTCCACTAACCTACCAACCCTAATACATGTTTCCACTAACCTACCAACCATAATACATGTTTCCACTAACCTACCAACCCTAATACCTGTTTCCACTAACCTACCAACCCTAATACATGTTTCCACTAACCTACCAACCCTAATACCTGTTTCCACTAACCTACCAACCCTAATACATGTTTCCACTAACATACCAACCCTAATACATGTTTCCACTAACCTACCAACCCTAATACCTGTTTCCACTAACCTACCAACCCTAATACATGTTTCCACTAACCTACCAACCCTAATACCTGTTTCCACTAACCTACCAACCCTAATTTTTAGTGCCTTCCCTAAAGTTTTTATTGCCATTTTGAACCAGCAACATTGATGTTGTCCCTGTATAACCAAGATGAAAATTTGAAGAAAATAAAAAGTTTTGCCTACCTACCTACCTACCCTTTTTTCAAGAATGTTAGAGGAGACACAATAATTCAGGTAGCATGTCCCTAGCCAAGACCTAGTTTTCTATTGGCATAATGATCTCTTTGTCTTTGTTGTGTTCAATGATTTTAGGTGAGAGCTGGTTGTTATACCCCCACTCGCAGAGTGGTGGGTATACTGGAATACCCTTGTCCGTCTGTCCGTCCATCCCTAAACCTTGTGTACGTAACTAGTCATTTGTCTTTTGTTGGATTTTATTCATATTTGGTATCTTGGTTGGCCATGATCTGAGCATGCGCATATTATACCGATTTCACGGATGGTTGATTCTTGCGAGAGTTATAGCCCTTTTCATGTTTGTTTGACCATACGTTCGTCAGACTTGGGGTTAATTACTTTCAAATGTAATCGATTACATTACAATTACTTTGCAATTTTCATGATTACATTACATTACGATTACATCAATTTTCAAATGTAATCGATTAAATTACAATCACTTTGTAAATGTAATCGATTACATTACTGATTACATTTAATGTCATGACAACCAATATATTAGTGTTTTATGTTATTTTGTCTCATGTGCATCTGTCCAATATCTCTTTTTTTTTCTTCTTTTTTTTCTTAATCAGAACTATGAATTACAATTCAGTTGTAATGTGATCATTACATTGCAATAACAAACAGTACATTGTAAATTATAAACAGCAATTCTCATTTTCCTATTTTTCATAAAATATGTCTTCTCTTATTACTATATATGACCAATATTGATTCCATCTTATACTATTAGTAAATATTATAACATACATTTGCACATTTTAATAATATATATCAAATAATTTCAAACATCCTGTGAAAGTCTATTGGGGATAATAAACTAACAGTTAATTACCTGATAAAATTTGTAATTAAGGTATTATTTATGACACCAATTTCACACCATTTGAATGTTTGTCCTTGATATATAATTCAGAAGATAAAAAAACAAAAATCATTCTGATTCTAAAAACTTGCTTAAAAATGTACATTATTTCTCAGTCTAAATATGAAAACTAAATCCTTAATTTATGTAAATAGGTTTAATAAAATAGCCATTACAAGTTGCATAGTAACCCACAAGTAATGAAAACATTATCATATAATACAATATTAAAAGGAAAATCAGCACCAAAATAAAAAGCAGAAATATCACATATATCTGAATATCAGATACAAGAGCCCCATTATAATATTCTTTAAAAAAAAATCCAAAATTTTACAAATATTACAACTTGCTATTTATCAGTTAATTTGTAATATACATGTATGTACGAGCATCATAAATAAATGTTTCTGAAAATTATAATTTACATTTTGCTTTTAATATAATAACTTTATTGAAATTTAAATCTCTTTTTAAACTTGTATAAGAAATCTTCATGATATAGCATTTGGTTTATATAAAATATTTCTTCATCTTATGCAAATCATGAGGATATGGTGATTGTCTTTCATAAAAGCAATTCCATATATGAAATCTTGAAAGTTTTGTCAGATAATTTAAAATTTTAGATCTTGTTGTGTTTTACACAAGCTGACAAACCGTTTTCATTGAATTTTTGAAACCCTAAAGAAATTGAAATTGATATATTATTTGTTTGGATATCAAGTCTTTGAAGTCATAATTTATACTTAATAATTTTTGTAGCTGTGATAGTTTTGATTGCAATTAAGCATATAATAATATCTACATTATGTGTTTAATAAATTTCATGAAGAAAATTCATTTACATAAATCATACATTAAATATCTAAGGAGATATATGTTTCAATTAAGACAAAATAAGTCAAAATGATGAAAAGTAATCTAAATGTAATCAGAAAGTAACCATGATTACAGGGTCAAAATGAATGTAATCGATTACAACCGATTATGATTACAATTATGAGAACCCCATGTCTGACGTCCGTCCGTACATCTTGTGTACGTAACTAGTCGTTTGTCTTTTGTCGCATTTTATTCACATTTGGTATCTTGATTGGCCATGATCTGAGCATGCACCTATGATACCGATTTTACGGATGGTTGATTTTTGCGAGAGTTATAGCCCTTTTCATGTTTGTTTGACCATACGTCCGAGTTATAGCCCTTTTCATGTTTGTTTGACCATACGTCCGTTCGCACATCTTGTGTACACAACTAGTCATTTGTCTTGTCGCATTTTATTCATATTTGGTATCTTGATTGGCCATGATCTGAGCATGCGCATATTATACCGATTTCACGGATGGTTGATTTTTGCGAGAGTTATAGCCCTTTTCATGTTTGTTTGATCATATGTCCGTTCACACATCTTGTGTACGCAACTAGTCATTTGTCTTTTGTCGCATTTTATTCATATTTGGTATCTTGATTGGACATGATCTGAGCATGCGCATATTATACCGATTTCACAGATGGTTGATTTTTGCGAGAGTTATAGCCCTTTTCATGTTTGTTTGACCATACGTCCCTCCGCACATCTTGTGTACGCAACTAGTCATTTATCTTTTGTCGCATTTTATTCATATTTGGTATCTTGATTGGCCATGATCTGAGCATGCACATATTATACCGAGTTCACGGATGGTTGATTTTTTGCAAGAGTTATAGCCCTTTTCATGTTCCCTTAAGAGCTGCTGCTATAAATTATTTCCTTAATTAGCTATGTATAATATTTATATCTAATCTGTAATGCATCATTTTTCATCATTCCAAACGTTTACTAGCCAACTGCACTGGGAGGATACACATCTCTTGATTCCAACACCCTTTACACTCCTTTATGCCTCTCCACCACGTTAAGTCCCACTATAATCTAATACTTTACTACACATCAACTTATGTAGAGCGAGTGGGGGTATCACAGCAAGACAACGCGTGCAGTTTCATTTGTTTTGTTAACCATCATTGTTTAAACTCTCTTTTCATAATAAAACTTATAAACAATCATCAGCTGAAATATCAAAAGAAGGGGATGCATGAATGTGTACTATACTCACCTTATTACGGTAATACATTTTATTGTATTTAAAGATGTAAAATCCGATCAGCCTGATCGGGAGACATGTGCAGTAAAATGTCATTTATAGTAAAGTGGGCTGGGAGTTACTGATAAACAACAGCTGATAATGGTAAACATAAGCACAATGACATGGATGAGGACTCTTACATGAATATATAAACACAACATCAAACACATAAAATTAAGATTTCTAAATTTTCATACTTAAAAAGTTACGTCTTTAAGTTATAAATATGAGCCATTATGTAAATGACAAAAGTTTCTTTTACTTTTTTAGGACAATAAGATGGTTAGATAGATGTATTAAAGCCCACAGAAGACCACATGATCAAAGTATATTTCCTATTGTACAAGGTGGACTGAATGGAGAGCTTAGGAAAAAATGTGCTCTAGGTAAACATTACAGATTAGTAATAAATGTTTGTTTGTTTGATGGTGTTTAGCGCCACTTTCAACAATATTTCAGTTATATCGTGGTAGTCAGTTTTATGGATGGAGGAAATCGGAGTATTCAGGGAGAAAACTAACGACCTGTCGCAAGTCACTGACAAACTTTATCACATAATGTTGTATCGAGTACACCTCGCTATGAATGGGTTTGAACTCACAACTTTAGTGGTGATAGGCACTGATTGCACAGGTAGTGATCCAACTACCATACGATCACGACCATGATGGCCCCATAGTAAGAAAGGATATGGACGTAAATGAACATGACAGACTATCCAAGTTTACATTTAGACACAATTTAAGTAAAGGAGCAGTACTTTTATTGCTGTTCTATGAGTGTAAATGAACACAAGAAACTATCCAACTTTACACTTAAGACACAATTTAAAGTAAAGGGACTGCACTTTTATTGCTGTTCTACATTTCACAGTCACAGTCTTCAACAAAGAGTATAACTCATACACTAAAATGAGTGAATGGACCCTAGCCTGCACTTTATAAGTATTCTTTACACTAATGAGTGAACAGACCCTAGCCTGCACTTTATAAGTATTCTTTACACTAATGAGTGAACGGACCCCAGCCTGCACTTTATAAGTGTTCTTTACACCAGAGCTCCAGATAATTTTCAAGTCCAAAGGGTAATTACCCCCTACTTTTGAAAATGATGCGTATTTGCAGATTTCCTTTGCACTGTTGTACTCTCTACTTCAGAAAAGATTGCTTACATGTACACTTTTAAAATTATGTTGGACACAAGTGTTATTCAATAAACACAGGATGCAAGTGAAATGTATATCTCTGTTTAATTTGACACGATTGTGTCATGTTTATTAATAAAATGTTGTAAATATTTGTTTTTTGCTCGTCGACTTCGGCAGTTTTCACAGCCGTGTTGATAAAGTCATCAATGATTCCTTTAACTATGCTGTCACTAGACACAGATGAAACTGTCAGGAACTTTTAAAAAAGTATATAATTTTCCGTAGCGCGCTTATTCATGTTCTTGCTCATTTTCAACGAACAACGTGTTCCCAAATTCACTTTCGTTTTAGTTCTTAACTAAACCGCATTTATTTGTAATATTGACCGCGATTGGATGATTTATCCTAAACATCCAATCAGATCTCTTTTGACATCGATGCTTAGAAAGGCAAACATTCAGTACCCCTCGGATGTATACACTTTCTCTTTCGAAAAGTGTACAGAGAAGTAATTACGGGGAATTTCTCAAAGTCAAAAATGTATTGTTTATGTACACGATGTATTATCATCAACAGCGTACAAGTACGCTCCGAATTTGGAAAGTTTGCTTACACAGCAATATGTATGCGGAAATGTACACTCTGATCTGATAATACATGCGTTTTTACTCGTTTTCATAGCGTAAAAAATGCAAATACGCAGCTTATCTGGAGCTCTGTTTACACTAATGAGTGAACGGACCCTAGCCTGCACTTTATAAGTATTCTTTACACTAATGAGTGAACAGACCCTAGCCTGCACTTTATAAGTATTCTTTACACTAATGAGTGAACAGACCCTAGCCTGTACTTTATAAGTATTCTTTACACTATTGAGTGAACAGACCCTAGCCTGCACTTTATAAGTATTCTTTACACTATTGAGTGAACAGACCCTAGCCTGCACTTTATAAGTATTCTTTACACTAATGAGTGAACAGACTCTGCACTTTATAAGTATTCTTTACACTAATGAATGAACGGACCCTAGCCTGCACTTTATAAGTATTCTTTACACTAATGAATGAACGGACCCTAGCCTGCACTTTATAAGTATTCTTTACACTAATGAGTGAACAGACCCTAGCCTGCACTTTATAAGTATTCTTTACACTAATGAGTGAACGGACCCTAGCCTGCACTTTATAAGTATTCTTTACACTAATGAGTGAACAGACTCTGCACTTTATAAGTATTCTTTACACTAATGAATGAACGGACCCTAGCCTGCACTTTATAAGTATTCTTTACACTAATGAGTGAACGGACCCTAGCCTGCACTTTATAAGTATTCTTTACACTAATGAGTGAACAGACCCTAGCCTGTACTTTATAAGTATTCTTTACACTAATGAGTGAACAGACTCTGCACTTTATAAGTATTCTTTACACTAATGAGTGAACAGACCCTAGCCTGCACTTTATAAGTATTCTTTACACTAATGAGTGAACAGACCCTAGCCTGCACTTTATAAGTATTCTTTACACTAATGAGTGAACAGACTCTGCACTTTATAAGTATTCTTTACACTAATGAGTGAACGGACCCTAGCCTGCACTTTATAAGTATTCTTTACACTATTGAGTGAATGGACCCTAGCCTGCACTTTATAAGTATTCTTTACACTAATGAGTGAACGGACCCTAGCCTGCACTTTATAAGTATTCTTTACACTAATGAGTGAACAGACCCTAGCCTGCACTTTATAAGTATTCTTTACACTAATGAGTGAACAGACTCTGCACTTTATAAGTATTCTTTACACTAATGAGTGAACGGACCCTAGCCTGCACTTTATAAGTATTCTTTACACTAATGAGTGAACAGACCCTAGCCTGCACTTTATAAGTATTCTTTACACTAATGAGTGAACAGACCCTAGCCTGCACTTTATAAGTATTCTTTACACTAATGAGTGAACAGACCCTAGCCTGCACTTTATAAGTATTCTTTACACTATTGAGTGAACAGACCCTAGCCTGCACTTTATAAGTATTCTTTACACTAATGAGTAAACAGACCCTAGCCTGCACTTTATAAGTATTCTTTACACTATTGAGTGAACAGACCCTAGCCTGCACTTTATAAGTATTCTTTACACTAATGAGTGAACAGACCCTAGCCTGCACTTTATAAGTATTCTTTACACTAATGAGTGAACAGACCCTAGCCTGCACTTTATAAGTATTCTTTACACTAATGAGTGAATGGACTGTACCCTAGCCTGCACTTTATAAGTATTCTTTACACTATTGAGTGAACAGACCCTAGCCTGTACTTTATAAGTATTCTTTACACTAGTGAGTGAACAGACCCTGCACTTTATAAGTATTCTTTACACTAATGAGTGAACAGACCCTAGCCTGTACTTTATAAGTATTCTTTACACTAATGAGTGAACAGACCCTAGCCTGCACTTTATAAGTATTCTTTACACTAATGAGTGAACAGACCCTAGCCTGCACTTTATAAGTATTCTTTACACTAATGAGTGAACGGACCCTAGCCTGCACTTTATAAGTATTCTTTACACTAATGAGTAAACGGACCCTAGCCTGCACTTTATAAGTATTCTTTACACTAATGAGTGAACGGACCCTAACCTGCACTTTATAAGTATTCTTTACACTAATGAGTGAACGGACCCTAGCCTGCACTTTATTAGTATTCTTTACACTAATGAGTGAACGGACCCTAGCCTGCACTTTATAAGTATTCTTTACACTAATGAGTGAACGGACCCTAGCCTGCACTTTATAAGTATTCTTTACACTAATGAGTGAATGGACCCTAGCCTGCACTTTATAAGTATTCTTTACACTAATGAGTGAACAGACCCTAGCCTGCACTTTATAAGTATTCTTTACACTATTGAGTGAACAGACCCTAGCCTGCACTTTATAAGTATTCTTTACACTAATGAGTGAATGGACCCTAGCCTGCACTTTATAAGTATTCTTTACACTAATGAGTGAACAGACCCTAGCCTGCACTTTATAAGTATTCTTTACACTATTGAGTGAACAGACCCTAACCTGCACTTTATAAGTATTCTTTACACTAATGAGTGAACGGACCCTAGCCTGCACTTTATTAGTATTCTTTACACTAATGAGTGAACGGACCCTAGCCTGCACTTTATAAGTATTCTTTACACTAATGAGTGAACGGACCCTAGCCTGCACTTTATAAGTATTCTTTACACTAATGAGTGAATGGACCCTAGCCTGCACTTTATAAGTATTCTTTACACTAATGAGTGAACAGACCCTAGCCTGCACTTTATAAGTATTCTTTACACTATTGAGTGAACAGACCCTAGCCTGCACTTTATAAGTATTCTTTACACTAATGAGTGAATGGACCCTAGCCTGCACTTTATAAGTATTCTTTACACTAATGAGTGAACAGACCCTAGCCTGCACTTTATAAGTATTCTTTACACTATTGAGTGAACAGACCCTAGCCTGCACTTTATAAGTATTCTTTACACTAATGAGTAAGCGGACCCTAGCCTGACTTTATAAGTATTCTTTACACTAATGAGTAAACGGACCCTAGCCTGCACTTTATAAGTATTCTTTACACTAATGAGTGAATGGACCCTAGCCTGCACTTTATAAGTATTCTTTACACTAATGAGTGAACGGACCCTAGCCTGCACTTTATAAGTATTCTTTCCTTTTGCTGATATACTTGACATCTGGGAATTCATCTGTACATTTCTTAACAAGTTTTTATGCAGACCAGGGTGGCTTTTGAAGCATATACCATTTTAGATTATTTAAGACACCACTTGACCTAACACACTAAAACTTTAAGGCTATTTTACTTACCGTAAGATATTATAATTCCAAGCAGGGACCGGGTGGCTCAATGAGTTAGGTAGTTGGATTACCTAACAACTCATACAAGCCTATCACCAATACGGCGTGGGTTCACGCCCGGCTTTGTAAATTACAATCTCTCCGGGTACTCCAGCTTCTTCCACCACTAAAAATGCTCGCCATGATATAGCTGAAATATTGCTGAAAGTGGCGTTAAACACCAAAAATCAATCAATCAATCAAATATAATTCCAAACCTTTTAGAATTTCTTTCTGTGAAAACGTTTATTATGTATTTCATTATAAAACAGGAAAATCTGGTTTGTTTGTCTTCTGACAGAATTTCTCATTTGTTTAGTGTATATTTATAGAATTGATTAAAAGAGATGTCTCAGGATATGCTATTGGAGGTCTGAGTGGTGGTGAAGAGAAGAAAGATTTCTGGAGGATGGTCGACCTCTCTACAGACGTATTACCTAATGAAAAACCAAGATATTTAATGGGAGTTGGGTAAGAGTGTTAGGCCTTATGGTGTTTAACATCACTTTCAACAATATTTCAGTTATATCGTGGCTGAAAGTTTTATTGGTGGAGGAAACCGGAGTACCCGGAGAAAACCACTGACCTGTCGCAAGTCACTGACAAACTTTATCACATAATGTTGTACACTTCGCCCTGATCGAGATTCATACTCACAACATCAGTGGTGATAGGCACTGATTGCATAGGTAGTTGTAAATCCAACTACCATATGATCATGGCCACGATGCCCCCATAAGATAGATAAGCAGAAAAATTATTGTGAAGAGGAAAGAAAAACTTTTTATTATAATATTTACAGCCCATTCCCAGTTACTTTTATAATTATGAAAAGAAAGTTTAAATAGTGATGATCAACAATTCCATCAATATCAACAAAACAAACAATTACCTCTTACCTCAAATGATTTAACACAAAAAAGACCACGACATATGGCATTGGAAATTGGAGGTCCTGAAAAAATAATTTAGTTATATTTCAGTGGGTTTAACGTTCTTCAGTAGTTAATTTTGGAAAATCATTTATATTTTTTTGGGGCTTTTGAAGAGATCCACAGTTTGTAAGATTAGGAAAATAAACTTATTTTTAAGAATAAAATAATTTTCAGTACATTATTGGGTACCAAAATAATAAACAAATAATATGTGCTTATTTAAAGTTGTGAAATTATGTAATATTGATAAGTGCCAAATCCATAGGATGATGAAATCCAACTACAATGTACCATAAAATCAAGACTTCAGAGAACCGGTTTTTAGCTCACCTGGCCATAGGCCATGTGAGCTTTTGTCATGGGTAAGCGTCCGTCCGTCCATCTGTTAGCTTTTCACATTTAAAACCGCTGAACAGAAATCAGCCAAACTTGCCAGAAATGTTCACTGGATGGTCCTCTACCAGATTTGTGTTTTTGGTGCTGATTTGAAATCCAACATGGCTGCCAGGGTCCATAATGTGTTCTCATTGGCTGAAATTTTAAAAATCTTCTTGTCAGAAACCACTAAGTCAATTGAATTGTGACTTTGCAGGAATGATCATTGGGTGGTCCTGTACTAAATTTGTGAATCGTTTGCCGATCGGAAATTCAAGATGGCCGCCATGACTCGACTTAGTTTAACATAGGACCCTATGGGAATTTCACATTTTCATCTTTTTTTCTGAAACCACAAAACAGATTTGAATCAAACTTGGCAGAAATGTTCATTGGATGGTCATATACAAGTTTTTTGTTTTTGGCGCTGATCGGAAATCCAACATGGCTGCCAGCGCCCATAATGTGTTCTGATTGGTCGAAATTTTTAAAATCTTCTTGTTAGAAACCACTAAGCCAATTGAATGGTAACTATGCAGGAATGATCATTGGGTGGTCCTGTACTAAAGTTGTGAATCGTTTGCCGATTGGAAATTCAAGATGGCCGCCATGACTCGACTTAGTTTAACATTGGACCCTATGGGAATTTCACATTTTCATCTCTTTTTCTGAAACCACAAAACAGATTTGAATCAAACTTGGCAGAAATGTTCATTGGATGGTCATATACAGGATTTTTGTTTTTGGCGCTGATCGGAAATCCAACATGGCTGCCAGGGCCCATAATGTGTTCTGATTGGTTGAAATTTTAAAAATCTTCTTGTTAGAAACCACTAAGCCAATTGAATTGTGACTTTGCAGGAATGATCATTGGGTGGTCCTGTACTAAATTTGTGAATCGTTTGCCGATCGGAAATTCAAGATGGCCGCCATGACTCGACTTAGTTTAACATAGGACCCTATGGGAATTTCACATTTTCATCTTTTTTTCTGAAACCACAAAGCAGATTTGAATCAAACTTGGCAGAAATGTTCATTGGATGGTCATATACAAGTTTTTTGTTTTTGGCGCTGATCGGAAATCCAACATGGCTGCCAGCGCCCATAATGTGTTCTGATTGGTCGAAATTTTTAAAATCTTCTTGTTAGAAACCACTAAGCGAATTGAATGGTGACTTTGCAGGAATGATCATTGGGTGGTCCTGTACTAAAGTTGTGAATCGTTTGCCGATTGGAAATTCAAGATGGCCGCCATGACTCGACTTAGTTTAACATTGGACCCTATGGGAATTTCACATTTTCATCTTTTTTTCTGAAACCACAAAACAGATTTGAATCAAACTTGGCAGAAATGTTCATTGGATGGTCATATACAGGATTTTTGTTTTTGGCGCTGATCGGAAATCCAACATGGCTGCCAGGGCCCATAATGTGTTCTGATTGGTCGAAATTTAAAAAATCTTCTTGTTAGAAACCACTAAGCCAATTGAATTGTGGCTTTGCAGGAATGATCATTGGGTGGTCCTGTACTAAACTTGTGAATCGTTTGCTGATCGGAAATTCAAGATGGCCACCATGACTCGACTTAATTTTAACATAGGACCCTATGGAAAAAATGTTTAAAAGTTTTCTCCTCTGAAACCAGTAAGTCAGTTTAAAGCAAACATGGGATGAATGTTCCTTAGGTGGTCAACTTTCAAAATTATGTCCTGTGACCCCGACCTCCATCCAAGATGGCAACCATCAGCGAACATAGTTTTAACATAGGACCCTATGGGAAATGTATTTAAAAATCTTCTTCTCTGAAACCAGTAAGCCAATTTAAAGCAAACATGGCATGGATGGTCCTTAAGTGGTCAACTTTCAAAATTGTGTCCAGTGACCCTGACCTCCATCCAAGATGGCCACTTTCAGCAGACATACTGTAGTTTTAACATAGGACCCTATGGGAAAAAATGTTTTAAAATCTTCTCCTCTGAAACTAGTAAGCCAATATAGCAAACATGTCATCGATGGTCCTTAGGTGGTCAACTTCCAAAATTGTGTTCAGTGATCCCGATCTCGGTTCAAAATGGCCACCGTCAGCAGACATAGTTTTAACATAGGACCCTATGGGAAAATTGTTTAAAAGTCTTCTCTTCTGAAACCAGTCAGCCAATTTAAAGCAAACATGGCATGGATGGTCCTTGGGTAGTATACTTTCAAAATTGTGTCCGGTGACCACGACCTCCATCCAAGATGGCTGCCATGAGCAGACATAGTTTTAACATAGAACCCTATGGCAGTATGGGATTTGAATAGTAACTTAGATGTATTCAGCATGCAGACATTCTTAAGAGGACTTATTTATGTCAGGTGAGCGATACAGGCTCACCTGAGCCTCTAGTTATCTTTAAATATTCATGAGGTTGTGATGGCGACAATTGACACATAACATTAACAAATTCTTTTTTTTTATTTTCTTTTCAGTTTTGCTGTAGACCTAGTTGTATGTGTTGCTCTAGGATGTGATATGTTTGACTGTGTTTTTCCCACTAGAACTGCTGTAAGTATCATATCGGGTTAAAGGCTAATATTTACAATAGCAATGGTAGAAAGCTAGTATTGATGACAGCATTTTAGAGATTGGAGCCACATGGCAGACAAGGGGGTTATGATTATTAATATATAAATATTTTGTTAGAATTAGGATTATTAAAATTGGGATTGTTGGTGAACTATAACTGTTAAAGTCTCGATTTTGCCCCCCTCACCACAAGTTTATCTACCCCCCCACCACCTTTAAAAATCCTGGCTACATGCCTGAGGGTTATGGGTGTTAACGCCACTTTCATCGATAGTTTTATCAGTTGTGACTCAAACCACAGACCTGCGTAAAGTAACGGACAATCTGTATCACTTAGGCAAGATTAGAATTCACAACTTTGGTGTTTAAAGGCACTTGTTGCATAGATAGGCGAAAAACCAATTACCATTAGGTTGAGGCCATTGTGACCTCACAGTATTTTATAGAGGTAGTATTTACAGTAGCATAAAATACAATAGAAACATTGACCTTTACCAAAACAGATAATATAAATTTAACCGCATCAGTGGCCTAATGGTTAGCCTGCTCGGGTCAAACCAAAGACGAAAAAATTGGTATTTGTTGCTTCTCCGCTAAGCATGCAGCATAAAAGAGAAAGAACAAAGACTGGTTGGCTCGGAATCAGAATAATGTGTCCAAGTGGAGCGACATGTTTACCATCATCTCATTGAAAATGAAATTGTTCTCGTCATGATATAGTTGAAAAATCACTCACTCATAAATTTAATTAGTGTGCAAAAATATGTTTAAAGGCTCTATTAAAAAAAAGTAGTCATAAACATGTAAATTTCAAATTTCTTATAAACAAGGATCAAATTACAGTCAATCTAGTATTCAATGGTCACGTTGAGATAAATAAAAAATGATCGTATAAAACAGTTGACGCTTGTTTAAGATCGGTCAGTCGGTATTATTAGTTCTGGTCTGTAAAGATTGAAGTATTACTCTTACCAGAAGGCAATTCATTGTGGTCGCATTAAAATGCTGTGGTGTTTTTGTAACTATTTATAGTTAATTAATTAGTTTTTAGCTCACCTTGCCAAAGGCAAAGTGAGCTTTTGCCATCAATTGGCGTCCGTCGTCCGTTAACTTTTCACATTTTAATCTTCTCCTCTGAAACCACTGAGCCAAAGGAAGTGAAACTTGGTAGGAAGCATCTATGGAAGGTCCTCTCTCAAGATTGCTCATTTCGTCCCGATCCATTAACAAACGTGGCCGCCACAGGCAATTCTTGTTTCTGATTGGCCGATTTTTAAAAATCTTCTCCTCTGAAACCGCTTGGCCAAATGAAGCGAAAATTGGTAGGAAGCATCTATGGAAGGTCCGCTATAACGATTGCTCATTTCGTCCCGATCCGTTAACAAACATGGCTGCCACAGGCAATTCTTGTTTCTGATTGGTTAATTTCTAAAAAAAATCTTCTCCTCTGTAACCGCTTGGCCAAATGAATCGAAATTTGGTAGAAAGCATTCTTGGAAGGTCCTCAATAAAGAATGCTCATTTATTTCCGATCCGTTAACAAACATGGCTGCCACAGGCAATTCTTGTTTCTGATTGGTTGATTTCTAAACAAATTGTCTCCTCTGAAACCACTTGGCCAAATGAATTGCAACTTGGTAGGAAGCATCTATGGAAGGTTCTCTATAGAGATTGCTGATTTAGTTCCGATCCATTAACAAACATGGCTACCACAGGCAATTCTTGTTTCTGATTGGTTGATTTCTAAAAACACTTCTTCTCTGAAACCGCTTTGTCAAATGAATAAAAACTTGGTAGGAAGCATCCTTGGACGGTCATCTATAAAGATTGTGCATGTAGTTCCCATCCGTTAATAAACATGTCCGCCACAGGCCATTCTTGTTTCTGATTGGTTGATTTCAAAAAATCTTCTTCTCTGTAACTGCTTAGCCAAATGAACCGAAACTTTCTGTATTAAGTTTCCTCAAAGCAGAATGAAAGGTGAGTGACACAGGCTCAGCCCACTGAGCTTCAAGTTCGATAATTTTTATAGTTTAATTAGTACCATCATGTATTGAGATTACCTCAAAATTAAATTACCGATGATTTATTACGGTAAAGTCCAGAATGATCAGTGACCGTTTAAAGCCAGTTAACTGATACAATGGGATAAACTTTGAGTGACCACTGACTGTTATTTTAATTAAAAAAAACATGTGCATCTTGATGGGAGGGCTTTAAACTGACCATCAAGGCAGGTTTGACTGTAAATTAATATTGTTCGATTGAGATGTATATATATATATATACAGTCAAACCTGTCCATGTGGTCATCTCTATTAAGCAGTCACATGTATTTAAAGATTGCCTCTTCTTGTCCCGTCATAGAAAATTTCATGTAAATTGAACCTTTTTTAATAGGGCACCTGTCTTAAAGGACCACTTTTTCTTTGTCTCAAAGGTGACTTCAGAATACAGGTGTGACTGTGTTAATCTTTATCACTTATATTTTTGTACTGAGCCAGAAAATTAACAAGAATAAAATGTTTGTAAGTTAATATTGTTGTATTGGGGATTATCTATCATTATGTATTTCTTCAGAGATTTGGATCAGCTTTAGTATCTACTGGTCAACTGAGTCTAAAATCAAAGATATTTGCCAAAGATTTCCGTCCTATAGATGACCAATGTCCATGTTCAACTTGTAAAAACCATACAAGGGCTTATCTCCATACCATAGTACAAAATGAAACAGTTTCCTGTCATTTACTGACCATACATAATGTAGCCTATCAGGTAATATTGTGTAAGAGTAGTGCATATTCTATCTCGGGGGAAAATGCAATGTCCCCAAAGGAATTTGATTCCGGGGCCTCTTGCTTTGTAAGCCAACACTATCTCTCTGAACAATGCAATGTTTGCCATGGAATTCAATCACTGTACCTATTGCATTATAAGCCAACATGCTACCAACTGAGCTTAAGAAGATCTCCGCTGATGTAGTTAGTGGATGGTGGTGATGAACCTACTACAGGTCCTATAGGGGGCGGGCGTGGTCGTGTTCGTATGGAAGTTAAATTTACAACTACCTGTGCAAGCAGTGCCTATCACCACTAAAATTGTAAGTTCAAACCCCGTTCATGGTGAGGTGTACTCGATATGACATTATGTGATGAAGTTTGTCAGTGACTTGCGACAGATCTATGGTTTTCTCCGAGTATTCTGTATTCCTCCACTTTTTCTGTTTTAGAGTTATGCCCCTTTTTGCCACAAATACAAATTTTAGGTGAATTTTTTTACACAAGGTCAGTAATTATCCAGGGTAGGCCACCTTTGATTTCAGACTTTACCAATTTTTTCCGTTCTAGAGTTGTGTCCCTGTTTACTTTAGCTAGAGATGGGGCATCAGTGTTCTAGAGTTGTGTCCCTATTTACTTTAGCTAGAGATGGGGCATCTGTGTCCTATGTTTCTAGAGTTGTGTCCCTGTTTACTTTAGCTAGAGACGGGGCATCCGTGTCCTATGTTTCTAGAGTTGTGCCCCTGTTTACTTTAGCTAGAGACAGGGGCATCCGTGTCCTATGTTTCTAGAGTTGTGTCCCTGTTTACTTTAGCTAGAGACGGGGGCATCTGTGTCCTATGTTTCTAGAGTTGTGTCCCTGTTTACTTTAGCTAGAGACAGGACATCCGTGTCCTGTTTCTAGAGGTGTGTCCCTGTTTACTTTAGCTAGAAACGGGGCATCCGTGTCCTATGTTTCTAGAGTTGTGTCCCTGTTTACTTTAGCTAGAGACGGGGCATCCGTGTCCTATGTTTCTAGAGCTGTGTCCCTGTTTACTTTAGCTAGAGACGGGGGCATTCGTGTCCTAAGTACACATTCTTCCATTTTTTAAATTATTAATAAGCAAAGAATACCGTAAGGGGCAATCAAAATGGACAATCCAGAGAAACTTGTAACATAGACGAAGACACAAGACGAATTTAAAATTCTTTAAAATAACATGATATAAACTAAATGCAATCTAAATTTGATCATTATTAGATTGACTTATTATGCTTCAACATTTTAATATTGTTTTTGTTTATTTTCAGTTGAATTTAATGAGGTCTATACACAACAGTATTTTAGAAGACAAATTTCCACAGTTTATCAGAAACTTTTTCAGTGAGATGTATCCTAACATGGACTACCCACAATGGGCAATTGAGGCTTTAGAATCTGTTAATGTAAAACTAGACTGTACGGACGCCGTTAGCTAATGATAGATAAGACGATAATGACTCTGTTAGCTAATATCTACGATCTTCTAATGTAATAAAACATAGATATCAAATTTAGTGTGTGCGACGCATTTCTGGAATTAGACATTGAAATTAGAAAGTACAGAAATTGCTAGCTAACATCTACGATCCAGATAATATAGACTCTGATAGCTAGCATTATCAATCCTCTGTGTTAAACAAGATGATACAGGCTCTCTTTGCTATAATCTATGATGGAGTCGTGCAATTTGGTGTACAAAAAAGAAAGAACAACAGTAAGAAAAGCAGTTTACATGTCAAAATTATATTACATGTATTTAGTCTGAGTTATCTCCCTTTTTATCTCACTAGATTAAGTCAACAACCATTTTAAAAGTCTTTGTTTTTTTTATAGAGTATAAAAAATATATCAATTGTCATAAAAATTTTGAGGCTCAGTGGAGAGCAATTGATGCTTTTTTATCATTTTAAATTGATAAAAACTATTTGGAAATTGTGGCAGATTAAGAAATGCTAAATAATTATTTAATGGAAATACACAAAATGCCAAATATATTCATATATTTGATACTACAGTTGTCCTCTTGTAATTTCACTCCTGCAATGAAAAATGGCCTTATGTAAGGGGTGGCCTGTCTTGAGGAGGGAAAATTTAAACACTTGAGCAATAATAGTATAGATGTTTGAAAGAGTAGAATGAACTATTAAAACTATGGACTGATTATATAGTGCAATGAAGTTAAAAACAATAACATGTTATTTTTATTTCCAAATCTTGATGTTTACTAAAGTAAGTGATTGTTGTTTAATGCTAAATGAGCAATTTTTCAGATATATTATGGCGAGAACAATTTATCTTTGATGAGATGATAGTGATGTCTCATTTGTACTAGACCAACATGCTTAGTTGGACCTTATTGGAACTACACTTGGACACATTATCCTGATTCAGAACAAACCAGTCTTTGCTGGAACTACACTTGAACACATTATCCTGATTCAGAACAATCCAGTCTTTGCTGGAACTACACTTGGACACATTATCCTGATTCAGAACAAACCAGTCTTTGCTGGAACTACACTTGGACACATTATCCTGATTCAGAACCAACCAGTCTTTGCTGGAATTACACTTGGACACATTATTCTGATTCAGAACAAACCAGTCTTTGCTGGAACTACACTTGGACACATTATCCTAATTCAGAACAAACCAGTCTTTGCTGGAACTACACTTGGACATATTATCCTGATTCAGAACAAACCAGTCTTTGCTGGAACTACACTTGGACACATTATCCTGATTCAGAACCAACCAGTCTTTGCTGGAACTACACTTGGACACATTATCCTGATTCAGAACAAACCAGTCTTTGCTGGAACTACACTTGGACACATTATCCTGATTCAGAACCAACCAGTCTTTGCTGGAATTACACTTGGACACATTATTCTGATTCAGAACAAACCAGTCTTTGCTGGAACTACACTTGGACATATTATCCTGATTCAGAACAAACCAGTCTTTGCTGGAACTACACTTGGACACATTATCCTGATTCAGAACCAACCAGTCTTTGCTGGAACTACACTTGGACACATTATCCTGATTCAGAACAAACCAGTCTTTGCTGGAATTACACTTGGACACATAATCCTGATTCAGAACCAACCAGTCTTTGCTGGAACTACACTTGAACACATTATCCTGATTCAGAACCAACCAGTCTTTGCTGGAATTACACTTGGACACATAATCCTGATTCAGAACCAACCAGTCTTTGCTGGAACTACACTTGAACACATTATCCTGATTCAGAACAAACCAGTCTTTGCTGGAACTACACTTGAACACATTATCCTGATTCAGAACCAACCAGTCTTTGCTGGAATTACACTTGGACACATAATCCTGATTCAGAACAAATCAGTCTTTGCTGGAACTACACTTGGACACATTATTCTGATTCAGAACAAACCAGTCTTTGCTGGAACTACACTTGGACACATTATCCTAATTCAGAACAAACCAGTCTTTGCTGGAACTACACTTGAACACATTATCCTGATTCAGAACCAACCAGTCTTTGCTGGAACTACACTTGGACATATTATCCTGATTCAGAACAAACCAGTCTTTGCTGGAACTACACTTGGACACATTATCCTGATTCAGAACCAACCAGTCTTTGCTGGAACTACACTTGGACACATTATCCTGATTCAGAACAAACCAGTCTTTGCTGGAATTACACTTGGACACATAATCCTGATTCAGAACCAACCAGTCTTTGCTGGAACTACACTTGAACACATTATCCTGATTCAGAACCAACCAGTCTTTGCTGGAATTACACTTGGACACATAATCCTGATTCAGAACCAACCAGTCTTTGCTGGAACTACACTTGAACACATTATCCTGATTCAGAACAAACCAGTCTTTGCTGGAACTACACTTGAACACATTATCCTGATTCAGAACCAACCAGTCTTTGCTGGAATTACACTTGGACACATTATCCTGATTCAGAACAAACCAGTCTTTGCTGGAACTACACTTGAACACATTATCCTGATTCAGAACCAACCAGTCTTTGCTGGAACTACACTTGGACACATTATCCTGATTCAGAACAAACCAGTCTTTGGTGGAACAACACTTGGACACATTATCCTGATTCAGAACAAACCAGTCTTTGCTGGAACTACACTTGGAAACATTATCCTGATTCAGAACAAACCAGTCTTTGCTGGAACTACACTTGGACACATTATCCTGATTCAGAACAAACCAGTCTTTGCTGGAACTACACTTGGAAACATTATCCTGATTCAGAACCAACCAGTCTTTGCTGGAACTACACTTGGAAACATTATCCTGATTCAGAACCAACCAGTCTTTTCTTCTCATTAATTCAGCAGTGAAGCAACAAATACCAATGTTATAGTCTTTGGTTTGACCCTTGAACCCACAATCTACTCCACTGGAGGTGAGCATGCTAACCATTACACCGCTGATGCAGTTATATTTACTAAATACACCATGCTAACAAACAAAAAACAATGTAGATGCAGCTGTCTATAAATAGAATTTGTAATAAAACTTTCTTGATTTAAGTTAATAAAGACAAGCTGTGATAAGATTTCAATTATGATTTTCAATTGTACATGTATTTAGTCTGAGTTGTCTCCCTTTGAAGATTACCTGGCCAAGACAGATTTGGGCAGTTTATTGTTACCATGCTAATTATATTCAGACTGGTAATCTCACTTTGTGCACAATTTTTAACAATACCACCTATTTGTGAAAAAAATAGGGTGCTATGGTGCTATTTATAAACAATAGTATGATATTTATGAAATATAAAGTAGGCTGCCATTTGTTAATAAAGCTTGCTATAGGCTAAATCAGATCTATTTATATATATTTTGCATGCCAAATTTACTTAGCGTTATTCCCATGTCCTGACAACTCTGACCATATGAACCCCAAGAACACTATCATTTTTCCTTTTAATGGGGTGGGTCCATTGGTCAGAGTTAAAGGTTACACAGTATACCTTGGCCAAAATTTGTTTCTGGAATCAAACTCAAGGAGCCTTTTATATCCAAACTTGGCTGATTCAGTGACCAAAGGACTTGGATCCAACATTTATCAATTTCCAGAATAATTCCAGTAAACTTTAGTCCGCCAACATGAATCTTTGCAGCTAAAGTTGCATTAATATTTGAGTAGCATGATTGATTTGATTTGATTTGATTTTTGGTGTTTTAACGCCACTTTCAACAATATTTCAGCTATATCATGGCAACCAGTTTTAGTGGTGGAAGAAACCGGATTACCCATAAAGTACCACCGACCATAGGCAAGCAACTGGTAAACTTTATCACTTGCGGCTGCGAGACGAGTACACCCTTTTTGTAATTTACAAAGCCGGGCGCGAACCCACGCCGTATTGGTGATAGGCTTGTATGAGCTGTTAGATCCAACTACTTAACTCACTGAGCCACCAGGGCCCTCAGACTTGCATAAGAAAACCCACTTTAAATGTCATTGTCAATCAGACAAAAAGACTTTTTCCAGATTAATTTGAGAAGCCTTTGATGCAGCATTTTAAAACTACAGCCTGGTATATTTCCTAAGTGCAAGTGAAAAACATTGTTGGTTTTTGGATCCAAAGGTAAAAGTCACATGATACTTAATAGAAAACCTCTGCATCTTTATGCGACCCCCAACAATTGTGTAATCATAGTATGTTGTACGGGTCTGTGTTAGTCATAATTTGTATGTAGACACACTGGTTTTACAGAACAATTCCAAGGTTTTAACACAATGATTCTTGTCACAGAATAAACGTTTATGTATGTGGAGGGTTTATTTTTTCAACTGCTTTCAACACATATTTTCTAAAATGAAAAAATGCATTGTATTAATGTGTAGCTGCATTACGTTTTTGGTATTTAAGGGGGATCAATTTCAAAATTTTAATATTTTATTTTTAACCTTGTTGGGTTTTTTCTCTACTAAATGTTCATCTTGAAGGGCTATTGGTAGTTCAGTAACTGTTTGTTTCCAGCTATTTCATTACCAATAGGTGTCTAATAAGGGGCCCAAATTCAAAATTTCGCATGTATTTGGAAGGTACATAGACTTTTTATTTTGCATTCTTTTTTGAATTGTTTTTTCTTCTTTATACTGATTGTTTTCGTGTTAAATTAAAGATAATTTCAGTCAAACTGGTGTAAAAGGAAATCCTTCGCAGCTTGTTAGGTCCCGGGTGGCTCATTGAGTTAGGTAGTTGGATTACCTAACAACTCATACAAGCCTATCACCAATACGGCGTGGGTTCGCGCACAGCTTTGTAAATTACAAAACAAGGTGCACTCGACTCGCAGCAACAAGTGATAAAGCTTACCAGTTGCTTGCCCATGGTCGGTGGTTCTCTCCGGGTACTCTGGCTTCTTCCACCACTAAAACTGGTCGCCATAATATAGCTGAAATATTGCTGAAAGTGGCATGAAACACAATAAAATCAATCAAACAAACCTCAGCTTGCTGCGGTGCGCTAATATTGCTGAAATACACCATGTTCTAGATATAGGATCAGTGCCCTCTGCGAGTGATACAAATTATTCACTATAACAAATGGCATTGCATAACATATATATATATATATATATATATCTCAATTTAAAAAAGAAAATTCTTATTTTAATAAGACGTTCTTAATTTAATATGACCGTTCTTAATTTAGAAAGAAATTCTTAATTTAACAAGGTTTTTCTTAATTATTAAGAATTGGAGTAGGAAATTAAGAAAAAGATTCTTCTAGTGTAGCATATTGACAAATATAAACACACAAGAGACAAATTATTCGGTCTATATCACCACTAATGTTGTGAATTCGAATCCTGCTCATGTGAAGTGTCCTCGATACAACGTTATGTGATTAAAGTTTGTCAGTTTCCTCCAGCAAAAAAATTACCATCATGATATAACTGAAATATTGTTGAAAGTGGTGTTAAACACAATAACCATACCCTAACCCAAATAGCAATGTGTACGTGTTGACTAAAACAGGGTTGTCTTTGCCATTTTGAAGACTGGTGATAATAAAAATTCAGGTTTTTACATTTTTGATTGATTGTACAATAAAAATGTTAGTGTTTTATTGAAAATTGGTGTTATTTTCTCATTATTTATTGCAAGACAGTACATTTGGTTATGATTACTTTTAAAGATTATTTGAGTGAGGCTATTTTTGTTACGCCCTCCCCCTTTTTTATTTTAATATGTTGAAATTCCGTTATTTGAATAAACCAAGGATTTATATCTTAAATAAACTATACAAAATATTATATATTATTTATAATATTTTTGATATCATCTTTGTAATATAAATAAACATTGTTATCTTCTAAAAAAAAGTTCAACAATACTGGTACATTTTTGTTGTACCAGTATATGCCAGTATTGTTGTCGCAAAGTACAAGTGATCCTATGGGACATATAACTATATTAATTTAGAGTAAAAAATGTAAGTTTCCCAGAACAAAAAAAAATGGTCTTACATTGTTACATTCAGAACGGTCCCCAAAATTTAATAAAATCTACTGTCTGGCGAATTATCTACAAAGTTTTTCCTTTTTTTCTTCTAATACCGTTTATTTATACAGATGAGAGAATTTATGTGTTAATTCATTACTTTACGATGTCAGTTGTTTTACCATCAAACGCCCGGGAAGAATGTCATGGCTGCCACCTTAATTGAGGTCTTAATTTCCTGCGCTAAAATTTAAGTGAACACGTCATGACAGTGTCAAAATCAATAAAGCGTATCGATTTCCAACATGTCGTATTTAAAATACTAATTTATTAATGATCGTTAATTATAAAGATAAATTTGTGTTTATATGTTTCTGATTACCATGTGATGTACTTTTAATCATGCCAGTGATGTACTTTTAATGTTAATTGGATCACGCCAATATACTGTGCTATTTCCATTAAAATATTGAATTGAATTGAATTAATTACATCTAAACTGTGAAATCACTTTTCATTAAAAAAAAATGTGGGCAAGTTTTTTTTAGAAGGCAACGTGACACTACTGGTAGCGGTTACAGACGTACATGTATGGCACAGTGCCGGATTTAGGACAAATGATGCCATGTGCTAGTTAAGTTATGGGGTCCCTTACTTGGGCAGTCGGGCACACATGCTCAGGAAATTTAGGAATAGTTAAAATTTTACGTTATATTAGGTCAGACATGTAAAAAAATAAAATTTGGCAGGAAAGTGGGCCCTCTGGCCAACGGGGTCCTATGCTTAAGCACGTAAATCCGGCACTGTGTCTCAGGGGCATAAATTTAGACGCCAGGAACATGTGTTTTCTCAACTGGAAAGCGTTGGTCTAATTGCATAAGACAATGGTCAATGAATGGAAAGAAAACATTCACTTCAAAGTACTGCATAGCTGTGTCATCGATGAGCCATTCTTGGTGGTGTTCTTGGTTTTTCGATCACTACATCAACATAATCCGCTAATGCCTCAATTTCCCCCATAACACTGTGCATCATCTGTACACGGGAAATAGCTACTACTGAAACGTAACACCGATTTACAAGTTGTCAAGGTAAGCAAGAAGTCGCTTTACTGCGAAAGCACAACGTTTTAGTTGAAACTATTAATATGGCAGATTCCAGATAAATACCGCTTATACTTTTTGGCTCATATAATAAAGGAACTCCGTTAAAATTGTTTGATGCGCGATAATCCTCATCTAGTACTTCAGAAAACAACTTTCCCTCACAAAATTTTACGAAATAAAATGATGTAGACGCTTTCCATGAGTAAAACGTAACTGGAAAAATAAAATTTAGTGACGAAACATTTGAAAGTATATCCCCTTTGATACACTGTTAATTGGATTTGGAATTATAACAACATGAATATCGACGTTAGTGTACGGGTTTTAGCCGAAAATAATGTGTTTGTGTACGGGTTATAGCTACCGTACACTAAATTCGCTAAAACCCGTACACTTTCTGATCATAAAAAGTATCCGATTTCTCTTTAATGATGCAAAAATGAAATCAATTTCCGCATGTTCTGGTCACACTTAGTTGATTGAACCATATATCCGTAGTTTATGACAAATGTATTAGCTACTCTTAGAATCATCTTTAAATGCCAGGAATGAGCAAGTTTCGTAAGTACTAGTGACACACATGTGTCGATTTTTAATCAATTACAGGACTGATCTTGTATTTTTTTTAGTGTTCGTTAATTGTCACGAAATACTATTCCCGGACCTATAATAAACGCCATGTTATTAAAATATACAGTTTTAATCCTTAAAATTATATTATTTCTTAATGTGAATGTAAAATATTATCGCCCATTCCATGGTAGCTATTTCCCGTGTACAGATGATACACAACGCATAAGTTACGGAAAGTATTATCCTCTCTCTGTTCTCTGATGACTTTCTTGCAAGTGTTTGCATCAATACTTAGAAATTACACTGAGTTTATGGTTACGATTTAGTTTTATCTTAAGGTGTTGTGTTTATCCATTATTATTATACCTCACATAATAAAGAATCAACTCTATTGGTTAAAGGATAATCACATGACATAAAATAATCTGGATATTTTTGCTTCTAATCGCTGCCAACGGTGAATAACCTCAAGAATTGCACACGTCCATTGAATAACCCTATTATTCAACGGTGAATAACCCTCGAAAATTACAACGTCCAGTGAATAACCCTAATGGAATAATACTTCAACAATTCAAATATTAAACAGTATATTTCAACTGTTTGTTCGGTATAATAAAACAGTTATGGCCCTCTGAATCGGTGAATATCCAAAATGGTCAACCCCACTAGGGTTATTTCCCTCGTGCTAAAGCAGCCCCGAGAGAAATAGCCCTAGTGGGGTTGACAATTTTGGATATTCACCTCTTCCGGGGGCCGTAATTGTATATTGTTTACCTCAGTTGCCTCAATGGATGCTACCACAGGCACTCGGGTACACTCTGTGATTTTCGTTATTTTTATTAAAATTTAATATTTTCCCTTTTAGTGCCTCTATTCTAACCTTCTCTACGCAGAATCACCTAATTTTGACGTATTCTACACATTTTGATACAACCCATTTTTGATATTATAGTATTGTGTGATGTAATGTATTAATTTGTTCTTGTGTATACCTGGGTGTGTTTGATTCAGTCACGCACGGGTTATTTTAGTAGATACGCTGACATCGTCATTACACACAGTCACACAACGGATGACATATCAATCTACACACACACACTGGAGGTCACATAGGAAGAAATTATCCACAATGAATATCTTTGTTGTGGGTTTGGTATTTTACATCGTATATATAACAGGCAAGTATCTTATTTTTTAACAAGAAATGAAACGTTTTCAAATAATGTCGTCGATCAGATGAAGATACATATATATATATATATATATGTTTGTTCTTTTAAAAAAAAAATCAAATTGCAAATCGAACACACCCTTAACAAGTATTGTACAAGAGCAGACAGTACAAATAGTTTGGGAATACTTTATATAGCATAAAAAGAAAGAAATATATAAAACGTTGTGTGCATTATTGTCAATCACCAAAGTGACGGACAGATTGGTCATGGGTTTTTTTATGGAATCTGATTTTTTGTGTGCATTATTTGCTATGCCAGTTCATGACTCATAGGTTTGATTATTTCAATGTCCAAAGAGTGCATGATCAAAGGTGTGAACCCTCAATGTTCATATATTCATAAGTTGTATTTTAATGTCACAAAATTGTATCAGAAGTATGAAAAGTTGCCAAATGTACGTCATATTTACAATGTTTTCAAGTTCAGAGGCACCTTTTCTACATTTCCAAATTAAAAAACGTTATATATATGATGGGAGTGCCTAGTCTACGCATTAAGCATCATGGTGTGCTATTTATTTTTACAATTTCTTACATAAAATGAAAGATAAGAATTCTATAAAAAATGATGTCGCATCATGAAAAACCGGAAACTTTACAACCCATTATTAGTATGATGTCTAATAATAATAATAATAATAATAATAATAATAATAATTTTATTGATTTAAAGTCCAAACATTGAATAATCATCAAAACAGAACTAAGCTAAATACATACAATACATGTACAAAGAAGATGTTATCACAGCTGAGGAGTGTATGAATTATCTCCCATTGAAAATTACTATATTTATAAGGATTGTACACAGTGTCACTCAATGTACATTTTTTGTTTATACAAATATTTAAATATTTCTGTATATCCTGTAATAATAATTTTGCTTAATAATTAAGTTATAACTTCCCTTTCAAATCTTGATTGATAGAATACAATTTATTCACACCTAAAATACATATTTTACATATATCAAGATCATTAACGGTACTACTCAATATGAATTTAAATTTTTGGAACTCATCCATATCATTAAATGAAGGAACCACTGAACTTATATTAGAAAATAATTTGAAAACAGCATTCTATATAAATATCAACTAACTCTTATTGTTTTTGGTTCATTTTTTTTTGTTTCAAATAACATATTGAATGACACTAAGAAATTTTGAAAAAATTAATTGGCATATCGGTCTAGTACAAAGCGTGAATTATCATTTTTATCTCATGGAAATGCAACTTGTTCTCGTCATGTTGTAGATGAAATCTTCGTTGAACTAGTATAGGTTCTTTTATCTCTTTGCATGGATATTATTATCCTGCAATGAACTCGTTGGAACATGCTGAGCTCCTGATGCACGAACAAGAAACTGTTACCTGCATACTGTGGCGTACACAGTACATGAATTATGTCATTAACTCGTTGGGTCATGATATTGTATGCTAGTGTGAAAAATGGCAATAAAAAACAGCTGTACCACCGTTGGGGGATTATTGGTAAATATTGGTGAAGGTGTAGTAGCTGGTGTTAGTTTGAAAAATATCACCTATTCGTATATTCCCTCGGTATATAAATATCACCTATTCGTATATTCCCTCGGTATATAAATATCACCTATTCGTATATTCCCTCGGTATATAAATATCACCTATTCGTATATTCCCTCAGTATATAAATATCACCTATTCGTATATTCCCTCAGTATATAAATATCACCTATTCGTATATTCCCTCGGTATAAAAATATCACCTATTCGTATATTCCCTCAGTATAAAAATATCACCTATTCGTATATTCCCTCAGTATAAAAATGTTACCTATTCGTATATGCCCTCAGTATAAAAATATCACCTATTCGTATATTCCCTCAGTATAAAAATATCACCTATTGGTATATTCCTTCAGTATATAAATATCACCTATTCGTATATTCCCTCAGTATATAAATATCACCTATTCGTATATTCCCTCAGTATAAAAATATCACCTATTGGTATATTCCTTCAGTATATAAATATCACCTATTCGTATATTCCCTCAGTATATAAATATCACCTATTCGTATATTCCCTCAATATATAAATATCACCTATTCGTATATTCCCTCAGTATGAAAATATCACCTATTCGTATATTCCCTCAGTATGAAAATATCACCTATTCGTATATTCCCTCAGTATAAAAACCCTACCCATATATATTCGTAGTGCTAAAACCATACATTCACAGGGGCGCCCGCCCCTGATTCATATACCAGTATTAGATTAAGATCCATAATAAATACACACAGTCACTCAAGGCCCGGATGGCTCAATGCTTTAGGCTTGTACCAGTTGTTAGGTAATACAACTACCTATCAGCAATATGGCGTGTGTTAGCGCCCGGCTTTGTAAATTACAAAAAGGGTGCACTCGACTCCGGCTTCTTCCACCACTAAAACTGGTCCCCATCATAGGTGCCCGATTTGTGGACCCCCTTTTTTTTTAATCTTTCAATTCATCACTTTTGTGGGACGTAGCATTCCCCCCTTTTTTCATTTCCATGGCTTAGAAATATGTAAAACAGCAATAATATGCCGTTTTCTCATTGCATAAGTCGACTGATATGTATATAGAGATGCCGTTTTCTGATTACATATTTCTAAGCCATGGAAATGGAAAAAAAAATGAAAAAAGGGGGGAATGCTAGGTCCTGTCCACAAGTACCTGTGATTCTAATGTATCTTCTGACATCTATGTACGTGTTTGTTTACATGTGACCCCATTTCTAGAACAGGTGACCTACTACCCTATTTTCGTACACCTTACCAAATAATAGTTTTTAGACCATGTATATGTTGAGATCGTTTCCAATAATTCTGGTAATCATTTAAAACGTTTTTATTTATGTTAATTTGTTTTACAAATTATGTTAATTTGTTTTACAAATTGTTTTTATTTATGTTAATTTGTTTTACAGATTGTTTTTTATTTATGTTAATTTGTTTTACAGATTGTTTTTATTTATGTTAATTTGTTTTACAGATTGTTTTTTTTTTTGTCATCATGAACATATATCCCATATCAGTACAAATATTGACATGATATGTTGAAAATTTAATGCTTTTTGTTGTTTTTGTCATTAATTTGATGCGGTTTAATTTTGATTTCTTTGTTTTTAAACTTTGTTATGTTTGTGCGTTTTAATTTTGTCCTTGTTTTTAAACTGTTTTTTTCTTAAACAAACTGGAAGTACAAGTTAATCATTTTATTAAACATAGATAGCATGATTTCTGACAGTACTAATCACTCTTGCAATAGGGCCATAAAAATACATCTCCTTTCCTGATCACACGTTTTTCAGTAGAGTAGATCAACTGAACCCAGTGTTTGCATTGGTCACATTGTACCCATTTCGTGAATATTAAACATGGGCTCTCTCTGACTTCATTTGGGGTGAATAATTTGCATACACAGCACTTTTCATCATCTCTTCAGAAGTGTTATTGGTATTTGTAAGTTGTTGTTTTTAGGTTTCAGATTTTGATTTTTATTATTAATAACTTTTATTTTAACAGTTATTGAATTTATGGTGCTTTAGAGGATTTTTTTCTTGTGCTGTTCATCTGTGTTGTCCATAACGTCAGTTAATGATTTTTCCCGATTTTGACGCCATTTTCGTAAATCTGCCAGAGTGCCGTGTACGGTATAAGGAACAAGCAATTTTTAAACGCAATTTATTATTTGTTTGGCCTATTTACACAATAAGCGCACTTCGGATTCGAATGCTGAAGACAACAAAAATGGCGTATCAGGAGCGGTGGGTCTAATTGAAGAATAATGAAGAAAAATGAAGAAAAGAACCCAAAACTGCTATTGGTGTTGTTTTATGTGTTATTTATAACAATATTATGCATTTAATAATCATTTTGAATACAAAAATAAATAAAAAATTAAGAAAAACGATATAGTTTAGCAAATATTATCACTATTCTTCTTTTCCCAATCGCGGCGATGCTGTCCGTCTCTACTCAAAAACACTCAAATATATATATACACTCAAATAAAAACAAAATAAACTCAAATATACACATAATGTATTAAAAAAATTATTTAAGATTGTTTTTTTTTTTTTAGTTTCTTTATCATTTTATTCATTAATTCGGTGTTCTTGGTGTAATACCACTAAAGAATTATCCATGGCCTTCTATGTTAAATAAAAATCTTTTTGAGATTTCAGACAATCTTTATCACGTCATCCATAATGTTCCATGTCAACCAGATATATACTTCCCTTAAAGTTCAAGATAATGATGTTCTAAGAATAATGATAATATTTGCTGAAATATCATTGTTTTAATTTTTTTTTTTTTTTTGTAATAAAGTACAGAAAATGATTATTAATTCCAGATTTTCATATAAATAACACTTAAAACTATGTAAAACGTAGATTATGGCTTCTTCTCTTCATGTCGATCTGCAAATCGCCGCGATTGGGAAAAGAAGAACAATGATAATATATGCTAAAATATATCGTTTTAAATATTTTTTTTTGTAATAAAGTACAGAAAATGATGATTAATTCCAGATTTTCATATAGGTAACACTTAAAACTAAGTAAATCGTAGATTATGGCTTCTTTTCTTCATATCGATCTGAAAATCGCAGCGATTGAGAAAAGAAGAATAATGATAATATTTGCTAAAATATCATTGTTTTAAAAAAAAATTGTTTTTCTAATAAAGTACAGAAAATGATTATTAAATCCAGATTTTCATATAAATAAAACTAGAAACTATGTAAATCGTAGATTATGGCTTCTTCTCTTCATGTCGACCTGCACATCGCTGCGATTGGGAAAAGAAGAACAATGATAATATTAGCTAAACTATACCGTTTTTATTATTATTATTTAATATTTATATAGTCAAAATGGTGATTAAATACATAATTATACTATAGGTAGCATTTAGAACGACATAAATAACAGAACCACGTTATCGCAGTGGTGACTGGCCACAATAGTTAACCTCGGAATAATATTCATACGTTTACCGATTTCACTTCGTTTATACTTATACACCAGAAAAACAAAAAATATCGAAAAGAAGAACAATGATAATATTTGCTAAAATATATAGAGAATTTTGGGTTCGTTCAGAGAACTTCCGTTGGTACCAATCAATGTTACCATTGGTAATAATGTCAACCACTGGTACTATCGGTTAACAGAATACTCTGAACGGTACTTTTATTTACCAATGGTAGTAAAATTACCAAAGTTGCCTTTGGATAACCATTGGCAATAATGTCAACAACTTGTACCATCGGTTGACAGAATACCAATGGCAATAAAATTACCAACTTTGCAATTGGTATACCAATGACAACAATTGTACCAAATGGATACCAAAGTTGTCACAATTTAACCAATAGTACCAATGATAAGCCGACAATGTTTACCAATGGTATAAAATCTAAAATGGCCCGACAATTAATTTGACCTCTAATAATTCAAAAACAGAATGCTTATTCCACACTTTTGTACGGTTCTATCTACCAATACCATCTGAAGTCTACGGATGCATTTCTACTAAATACTGATGAAAGAAGATGCCCTGGGTCTATACCTCGCATTGAAAATTACTATGAGCTGACTATTCCAAGGTATTCTCCCGATGATTTCAAGATGCATTTTAGACTGACTCGAGAAACTTTTGAAGCAACATGCTTAAGACTGTCTCGTCACGATGCATTCAACAGACAGAAGGGCCCAGCACCAAATATAGAAAAAGAGCTACTTATGTACTTATGGCATATCGGCAACTTTAGAGTGTTTCAGATCTATGGCTGACCTATTCGGCACATCAAAGGATAGTTACCATGCCAGCATTAAACGAATGTCATCCATACTTGTAAGTGTGATGTCTGAAGTTGTCAAGTGGCCAAGTAATCAACTCAACAGGAATGTAATGTTACGAGTGACCAATTTAGTGAAAAATCACAATTACAGAATATTATTGTGGCAATTGATGGTTGTCATATTCAAATAAAGGCACCAAACATCAGCCGCATGCATATTTCAATAAAAAAAAATTGTACTTTTAGGTTGTTGTAACTCCAAAATGTAGTTTAACTATGATTGGACTGGCAACCCAGGAAGTACACACGATGCAACTGTATTGAGAAGTAGTGACCTGTTTCAAAATAGCGATGTTAAGATTCCGGCAGATTTCTACCTTCTCGGTGATTCAGCTTTTCCAATTCTAGATTGGCTCATAACACCATTCCGTGACTGCGGGAATTTTACACTAGAACAGAAACGCTTTAATAAAGCTTACAGTCAATGTAGACAGGTGATTGAGAGAGCATTTGGGATGCTGAAATGTAGGTTTTGAAGATTACTACGCTTTGATATTTCTGACATAACATTACTAGTTGATTCTGTTTTATCAGCATGTGTTTTGCACAATTTGTGTTTATTTGAGAATGATGTGTTTGAAGCTGCTGAGATCGAAGAAGACGACGTATGTAATGGTGATTATTACGAACGAGAAGAACACGACGTATGCAATGGTGATTATTACGAACGAGAAGAACACGACGTATGTAATGGTGATTATTACGAACGAGAAGGTCACGACGTATGTAATGGTGATTATTACGAAAGAGAAGGTCACGACGTATGTAATGGTGATTATTACGAACGAGAAGAACACGGCGTATGTAATGGTGATTATTACGAACGAGAAGAACACGGCGTATGTAATGGTGATTATTACGAACGAGAAGGACACGACGTATGTAATGGTGATTATTACGAACGAGAAGAACACGACGTATGTAATGGTGATTATTACGAACGAGGACACGACGTATGTAATGGTGATTATTACGAACGAGAAGGACACGACGTATGTAATGATGATTATTACGAACGAGAAGAACACGACGTATGTAATGGTGATTATTACGAACGAGGACACGACGTATGTAATGGTGATTATTACGAACGAGAAGGACACGATCTATGTAATGGTGATTATTACGAACGAGAAGAACACGACGTATGTAATGGTGATTATTACGAACGAGAAGAACACGGCGTATGTAATGGTGATTATTACGAACGAGAAGAACACGACGTATGTAATGGTGATTATTACGAACGAGGACACGACGTATGTAATGGTGATTATTACGAACGAGAAGGACACGACGTATGTAATGGTGATTATTATGAATGAGGACACGACGTATGTAATGGTGATTATTATGAACGAAGACTCGACGTATGTAATGGTGATTATTACGAACGAGAAGGACACGACGTATGTAATGGTGATTATTACGAACGAGAAGAACACGACGTATGTAATGGTGATTATTACGAACGAGAAGGACACGACGTATGTAATGGTGATTATTACGAACGAGAAGAACACGACGTATGTAATGGTGATTATTACGAACGAGGACACGACGTATGTAATGGTGATTATTACGAACGAGAAGGACACGACGTATGTAATGATGATTATTACGAACGAGAAGAACACGACGTATGTAATGGTGATTATTACGAACGAGGACACGACGTATGTAATGGTGATTATTACGAACGAGAAGGACACGATCTATGTAATGGTGATTATTACGAACGAGAAGAACACGACGTATGTAATGGTGATTATTACGAACGAGAAGAACACGACGTATGTAATGGTGATTATTACGAACGAGAAGGACACGACGTATGTAATGGTGATTATTACGAACGAGAAGGACACCAGTTGCAGGGCATTCGAAGAAGACAACAGTTAATAAATCAAATTGTTAATACATAACAATATAACTTTTAACAAATGCTTCAATTCAATTAAAAAATCAATACCTTCTTTTGTTTGACTAGAATTTTTTTTTATAATAAAACAGTGAAAAAAAGTATAAATATGTGGTCACATATAAACTAACAACGTATTACAATAACAAAAGCATTATATCTTCGAAAAATCAAATCAGTGAGAAAATACAGTTTTTGACAAAATTACAGTCATAATTTTTCTATTAAATTTTCCATAAGCTTGTTTTGTGTGTTCTGCATGCCTTTCATAGCTTCTAACAATCTGTTATCGCTCTATTCAAGAAACTGTTTTAATTCGTCAAATCTATTCCGCTTTTTAGCAGGAGGGGCAGTGTGTGTGGACTTTGGATCCATGACATCCTCTTCTTCTTCATCATCATCTTGGTTACCACTGTTGTTGTTGTTATCTTCTTGTGTACCAAGAGAACTTAAGTACAGGTGGTTTGAAAGCTGGATCATCGTTTAAAAGTAGCTGAATTTATGTCTCAAAATAAAAAGGTTTTTGGCCTCTTACATTCAGACAGAAATTTTCTATTACCTCTTTTCAACGAATACAATTTGTCTCTACATTGAGTGGCACTTGCAGCTGATCCACTGATGTCTTTTGCCATGCATTTTGCGACATCTGCCCATAGTTTTTTCGTCAGTATGAAATCCTTATCAGATGCAGTTTTTTTCTCTTCCAGTTTACTCAGCATCTTTCTAGTAATTGCTGTTTTCCACTCATATCTGCTAGTGCTAGAGTTATCATCATCTTCATCGTTATCGTCAGATACAGATGTATGTATTTCCTCCTGTTGGGAGTTTTTAGGTTCTGGTGTTTGACGATCATTTCCTGCAATAATGACTTCAGGATGAGCTACTTCACCATTGACAATCTCAAAATATATTGAATTATCTGTAGGCCCTGTGGGTAGTTTCTTCGAAAGCTGATCTTTCACCATATCTGCATCTATATAAAAAGGGGACAATTATAAACATGTAATGGATGTCAAGTAGCTTTACAAATCAATATTATATGGGAGAAAAAGGCAGATATTGAGGAAAGTCACGAAGTAAGTAAAGTTAAGCAAAGAATATAAACAGAGCAACACGGTCTCCATTACGTAGGAATATTCCAATCGAACATTATCGGTCAATCACAGGTCAAATTAATTTTTATGATTAATATAGGCCAGCAATTTTTTTCTTCCGTTTTTTTCAATTTTCAAACCGTTTCGTCGATAAATATTTTGAATATATGTACAGATATTTATGTATGAAACATTTGGCAAGGCTTATTTCAAACTTATGCAATAAAATATAGCTCGATATACTTACTTTCAGCTATACAATTCATGTCATCAGGTTTAATCAAAAATTTAAACATTCCTTCATCACGGATTTTCATTTGCAAAGGAAATACTTCCATTGCAAGATCCTTCACAGTTGGCGTTGGTAATTTTGTCGCCATTTTGAAAAGTCAGACCACGTGGTCTTACCAATCCTAACATATCACTCTAGGTAACCCGTATAATCCAGTCGTTATATTACGCTCCCGCTGGTCGCTACATTAACTGGAGACTATCGGCCGATAGAGGGCGCTGAAATATTCGAGTTCCACTCTAGGTTGTTGGCAAAATATTTTGCCAATGATTTTTTTTATTGGCTACCATTGGCACTGATGTCATGCCAATGGTAAAAAAAATTACCATTGGCAAATAAAAGTTACCAACGGTAGTACTCTGTACGCTCCCATTATATGGCTCTTTCCGTATCACATCCCGTATCAACCCGAGACACCAATATCATCCCGAGCTCTCGGGATGATATTGGTGTCTCGGGTTGATACGGGATGTGATACGGAAAGAGCTAGCTCGGGATGATATTGGTGTCTCGGGTTGATACGGGATGTGATACGGAAAGAGCCATATCATATTATGTTTATCATATACTTAAACATGAGAAAGTTTTGTTCTGTATTATGAACCTTTAGTCACGTGATCAATATCATTTTAAGGGGTATGATAAAGGGGTGATGATATCGACATCAGTCACGACAGACATGTTCTTTCAGTATTATATATGCAAATTTCCTTTATTTAGTACTAAGTATATGATAAATCGTTTTAAGTAAAAAAAATTGTACTAAAGTACAGAAAATGATGATTAAATCCAGATTTTCATGTAAATAACACTTGAAACTATGTAAAACGTAGATTATGGCTTCTTTTCTTCATGCGATTGGGAAAAGAAGAACAATGATAATATTTGCTAAAATAGGGCCTATATCGTTTTAGACAATTTGTTTTTGTAATAAAGTACAGAAAATGATTATTAAAGCTAGATTTTCATATAAATAGCAATTAAAACTATGTAAATCGTATGTCATAACATACGATTTACATAGCTTCTTTTCCTTATGACGGTGATTTTCATATAAATAGCAATTAAAACTATGTAAATCGTATGTTATGGCTTCTTTTCCTTATGACGGTGTCATGTGGACCTGCAAATCGCTGCGATTGGGAAGAGAAGAACTGTATCTGTATCTGTATGGTTACTGAAGATTAACTCAATTCTAAGTAAAAGTCCTTCAGGGGTGTGTGCGCATGTAAGTTCTTAGTCGCGCTTCAGGAGAACATGCTTTAAATCTGTCCACTGTTTTGCTGGTAACTGTAGCTTCAGGTAAGGAATTCCAATCAATAGTAGAACGGGGTATAAATGAGTGTTTGTAGATGTCAGTGTTACAAGTGTGAATTAATAATGTCTTTGTGTGTCTATTTCTCGAGGGTCTCTGATTTGGCTGAATGTGTTGATCGGCGGGGATTGCCACCAGGCCATTGATGATCTTGTAGAGCAGGATCAATCGTTGGTCCCTACGTCTGTCTGCTAGAGGCTGCCACTTAAGGTCCTGAAGCATGGCTGTTACGCTGCTATCCCTGCGGTAATCATTTTTTACGAAACAAACTGATAATATTTGCCAAACTATATCGTTTTTCTTAATTTTTTTTTAAATTTTTGTATTCAAAATGATTATTAAATGCATAGTATTGTTATAAATAACACATAAAACAACACAAATAGCAGTTTTGGGTTCTTTTCTTCATTATTCTTCTTTGTTCTTCAATTCGACTTACTCATCAGGAGGGATATTTGAAGTGCGATGTGTCTGATGGAAAAACGATGGATATCAACTGTTGATTTATTTGGGAATAAGGAAAACAATAGGTTTTAAGATGTTTGATAAATATATAATCATAATACATGCTTGATACGCATTTTATTCTTTTGAAATACACAATTAATTTCTTTCTTTTCAAGGCTATTTGAATTTCGGCGAAAGTGACGTAAAAATATATTTTTGTAGCGGCGTACGGCGCACGTGAAAATTTGTACAAATTTACGGTATGAACGAATTTAGGGTAACTGACGATATGTATGTTGATCGTTGTTTGTCCTTGCCTTACTCCTCAACCTTCTCTCAGTACAAGAAACACTAACCCATTACAATATCAAATTATATCCATCAGGACAAACTATTATAAATACAGTTTTTTTTTCCACATGCAGTTGTACTCTGGAACTCACTACTTTATACAGTTGTTAATGCTGGGTCCCTGGTTCAGTTTAAACAACTGATCCAAGGTCAGAACATCTAAACATCTTAGTTAGCCTGTAAATGTGTTAAATTTTTGCACCTGTTTTTGTTAATTTTTGATTTCACTGTTATTTTCATGAAATACCCCAAAAATTTCCGCGCCTCCCTCCGCTCGGCGCAATTTTTTTTAAGTACGCCCCCCCTAACTTGAAATCCTGGATCCGCCCCTGATTAGGGATCTGTCATTTTTAATTAAAAAACTGATAATATAAAACTAAAAAATAATAATAACAATTTTACCAGGCATGCGCCGGAAAGTAAACATGTACATCAGTACGTTGATGGTTTTCCGTAACCAAAGAAGAAGGAGAGGATAAATAGACCTAAACAATGAGAGGGGGTCTCTTTTGGGAGATCCAAGATGATAATCCTGTCTGCTTTTTTTTAAAGATAAATAGACGATAAACACTTTTACTACATGTTGTATTAAAAGTAAAAAAGGGGAATTTCCCAAAAAAATAATTGCAAAATGTTCATCTTGATGTCATATTTACTGTCATAAATTGAAAGGAGCTATATTATTTTGAAAAGAGATATAAAAAGAGCCCAAATTATGGAATTTGGTATACAAAATTGTGATTATGAACTTCCAGTGGTATGTTAAATAGACAGTTCTTTCACATGGCAGACAAAGATTTTTAACAGGAAAACTCAAGCCCAAGTCATGAATAAAGATAAGAATATTATACAGATATGTTTCAACACTCCTATCCTCTTAGAATTCATGTTTTCATCTAAAGTAAACATGTTAAATGCAATTACAGTTCCCAGATTATTTGTCAAAGTAATATACCTTTATTTAAATTTTATCAGTTAATTTGCATATGTTATTTAATTAAAGGAAAATTGTTTATTCAGGTGCTGTTCAGATCCTTCAAAAAAGAAAAGTTGTGTGTCTTACGAATTCAGTCCCATGTCATGATGGCACACACTGTATAGAGAGAACAAAGTTCTGTGACAAGACCAACGATTGCTCGGATTCTTCAGACGAATTATTCTGTGGTAAGGTCAAGGTTATGTGTACCTCAATTAAATTTTGAAACTAAATAAAAGTAAAATGTGTGCACACAATATGTACAATGAGAAATCTCACTCCCTCTGGGAAAGTGATGGGCAGCTCTATATGTTACCATGGCAACAGTCACCAGTACAACAAAAGTTACATGTATGATGTAACCAGGCAGGAGATAATACAATTGTATTATTGTAATGCACCATTATGCAGTGCCGCATTTAGGACAAATGAGGCCCTGTGCTAGTTAAGTTATGAGGCCCCTTACTTATGAGGCCCTGAAGGAGGTAGACTCAGTGGGTCTACACAGGCAGTTAGGCATACATGCTCAGGAAATGTAGGAATAATTAAAATATTAAAATTGCACTACAAAAAGCAAAAATCCATCGTAAAAAAAAATTGGGGGCAGGAAGATGGGCCCCCCTGTGCTGTGCTTAAGCACAATGATAAATCCAGCACTGCCATTATGCATTGCTTTTTTTCAAGTAATAAAACAAGACTATCCACTAGAGACAAGTACAACATACTAGAACAGCTGCTCTAAATCTGAATCATCATTGAGTTTTCAAAGCAGAAGGATGACAACTGAAATTCAACGGAGAAGACAATACTAAGTTGAAAAATTTGTCTCATCCTTTTGTCATTATTTAGACAATAAAATATGTTGAAATTAACTGAACAGGGTCTTGCTTTGAGTAGATAATGTTTTGAAATATTGATAAAAGGACTACATTATTTAATAAGATCCCAACCTTCTTTTCACACCTAAATTTCCAATATCCAAGCAAAACGTCAATCTGACGGCATACTTTTTGTCTGTTGGATCTTCGTAAGATGGGTAAATAAAATTCATAGAGAACACTGTCATTTTCATCCATGTCTGTGTGACTGATACACCTCCTTCATTTTAACTTCAGCGACTCCTCATTTGTCATGCCTAGCCATGTCTGTGACTTACTCCTCCTTCATTTTAACTTCAGCGACTCCTCATTTGTCATGCCTAGCCATGTCTGTGACTTACTCCTCCTTCATTTTAACTTCAGCGACTCCTCATTTGTCATGCCTAGCCATGTCTGTGACTTACTCCTCCTTCATTTTAACTTCAGCGACTCCTCATTTGTCATGCCTAGCCATGTCTGTGACTTACTCCTCCTTCATTTTAACTTCAGCGACTCCTCATTTGTCATGCCTAGCCATGTCTGTGACTTACTCCTCCTTCATTTTAACTTCAGCGACTCCTCATTTGTCATGCCTAGCCATGTCTGTGACTTACTCCTCCTTCATTTTAATTTCAGTGACTCCTCATTTTTCATGCCTGTTTGCCCTACATTCGGATACATGTAAAATATAAAAAAAAATCCTAATCCAAAGACTTTATTTATAAATAACAACTTTTTTGTGACTTAGTCAAATTACTATATGGGAATCTTCTAATTGATACTCATTCAACAGTTTAATAGAATTATTTTCTCATATATTTTTTTCTTGTGGGATATGACTATATTATATTTTCTCATACAATGAGAAAAATTGATGAATTACATCATACACAAAAATACTAAATATTATGTTAAAATTTTAATAGGAAACCAGAACTGTACATCAGAGGAGTTTCCTTGTTACCATGGAGAACAGTGTGTGCCACGCCTCCACATCTGTGACCATTACCAGGACTGTCATGACGGTTCAGATGAAGATGTGTGTGGTATGTTTACAGGATATGTTTTACATTGATAAATTGCTATGAACATAAAAAATGATTGATCTATTGATCTATTAACAAGACTGGAAAATCAATGATTTGTAAAATTTTCTCCTTATTCTTTACACGCGAAGAGGTCAGGGATGATTTTTTCCAGTTATATAACTGATTTCAGCTATTTTCCCAGAAATTGCAGAAAGTTGCTGGACACTGTCAGAAGAGGTCAAAATGGACCATTTGAAAGGGGGTGTAAATGGTTTCAGCTATTTTCAGTTATTTTATATATTCTAACCAGAAATTATCCCTGTATTACAAATGTTTGTCTTTTTCTTTAAAAGGTGTTACGAAGGGATAATGTTACAGGTGAAACCTATTTTCAGGCTCATTTTGTGGAAGATTTTTCTTACAATTTTTTCAAGAAAAATAAAATATTTGTTTTCTATTTTGAATTTATTTTATGATCCATTGTCAATTAAAAAAATATCTGTTGTCATAAGAAATCCATCTTTTTTGTTTAAATTAAATAGTAATGATTGACCATGAGCTTTAATTACCAAAAACCACTCCTCCAGTCCTCCAGCTCCCCATCTATTCCAAAGCATTTTTGGTACCTCATCCATTTAGAACAAACAGTAAGAAACTGTAGCAATATAAGTGCAGACCTGATAGAGGACACCCTTGAAAACGATTAGAAGAATGCCTGTTACTGTTCTTTTTAGTAAAGTTTGGCAGTATTATTTACTTTTTGACATTGCAGGATAAACACAATATACATATATCATTGATAAAATTGAAATTTATTGGCCATGGCTGCAAAACAAGCTATAAGAATGAGACTTTACCTATTTCTAAAGCTTGTACAAATAAATGTTACATTTTTCGACAATGTACATATATTGTATATACATGTATATCACCCATCCTACACACTTATTTAATCCATCTCAAAGCCAGTCCATTTGTTTCCTTTCACTGTTGCCTTCATGCTGTTTGTAAATTTTATATTGAAAAACATCATATACGATTTTTAATATAATCATATTATTTTATCAGAACAGTCAGAGAGATGCAGCCTGTCACATGGTAGATATTTGTCTAATTTAATGTGATAATTGCTTTATATTAGAACCATCAGAGAGATGCAGCCTGTCACATGGTAGATATTTGTCTAATTTAATGTGGTAATTGTTTTATATCAGAACCATCAGAGAGATGCAGTCTGTCACATGGTAGATATTTGTCTAATTTAATGTGGTAATTGTTTTATATCAGAACCATCAGAGAGATGCAGCCTGTCACATGGTAGATATTTGTCTAATTTAATGTGATAATTGTTTTATATCAGAACCATCAGAGAGATGCAGCCTGTCACATGGTAGATCTTTGTCTAATTTAATGTGATAATTGTTTTATATCAGAACCATCAGAGAGATGCAGCCTGTCACATGGTAGATATTTGTCTAATTTAATGTGGTAATTGTTTTATATCAGAACCATCAGAGAGATGCAGCCTGTCACATGGTAGATATTTGTCTAATTTAATGTGGTAATTGTTTTATATCAGAACCATCAGAGAGATGCAGCCTGTCACATGGTAGATATTTGTCTAATTTAATGTGGTAATTGTTTTATATCAGAACCATCAGAGAGATGCAGCCTGTCACATGGTAGATATTTGTCTAATTTAATGTGGTAATTGTTTTATATCAGAACCATCAGAGAGATGCAGTCTGTCACATGGTAGATATTTGTCTAATTTAATGTGATAATTGTTTTATATCAGAACCATCAGAGAGATGCAGCCTGTCACATGGTAGATATTTGTCTAATTTAATGTGATAATTGTTTTATATCAGAACCATCAGAGAGATGCAGCCTGTCACATGGTAGATATTTGTCTAATTTAATGTGGTAATTGTTTTATATCAGAACCATCAGAGAGATGCAGCCTGTCACATGGTAGATATTTGTCTAATTTAATGTGGTAATTGTTTTATATCAGAACCATCAAAGAGATGCAGCCTGTCACATGGTAGATATTTGTCTAATTTAATGTGGTAATTGTTTTATATCAGAACCATCAGAGAGATGCAGCCTGTCACATGGTAGATATTTGTCTAATTTAATGTGGTAATTGTTTTATATCAGAACCATCAGAGAGATGCAGCCTGTCACATGGTAGATATTTGTCTAATTTAATGTGATAATTGTTTTATATCAGAACCATCAGAGAGATGCAGTCTGTCACATGGTAGATATTTGTCTAATTTAATGTGATAATTGTTTTATATCAGAACCATCAGAGAGATGCAGCCTGTCACATGGTAGATATTTGTCTAATTTAATGTGATAATTGTTTTATATCAGAACCATCAGAGAGATGCAGCCTGTCACATGGTAGATATTTGTCTAATTTAATGTGGTAATTGTTTTATATCAGAACCATCACAGAGATGCAGCCTGTCACATGGTAGATATTTGTCTAATTTAATGTGGTAATTGTTTTATATCAGAACCATCAGAGAGATGCAGCCTGTCACATGGTAGATATTTGTCTAATTTAATGTGATAATTGTTTTATATCAGAACCATCACAGAGATGCAGCCTGTCACATGGTAGATATTTGTCTAATTTAATGTGATAATTGTTTTATATCAGAACCATCAGAGAGATGCAGCCTGTCGCATGGTAGATATTTGTCTAATTTAATGTGGTAATTGTTTTATATCAGAACCATCAAAGAGATGCAGCCTGTCACATGGTAGATATTTGTCTAATTTAATGTGGTAATTGTTTTATATCAGAACCATCAGAGAGATGCAGCCTGTCACGTGGTAGATATTTGTCAAATTTAATGTGGTAATTGTTTTATATCAGAACCATCAGAGAGATGCAGCCTGTCACATGGTAGATATTTGTCTAATTTAATGTGATAATTGTTTTATATCAGAACCATCAGAGAGATGCAGCCTGTCACATGGTAGATATTTGTCTAATTTAATGTGATAATTGTTTTATATCAGAACCATCAGAGAGATGCAGCCTGTCACATGGTAGATATTTGTCTAATTTAATGTGATAATTGTTTTATATCAGAACCATCAGAGAGATGCAGCCTGTCACATGGTAGATATTTGTCTAATTTAATGTGGTAATTGTTTTATATCAGAACCATCAGAGAGATGCAGCCTGTCACATGGTAGATATTTGTCTAATTTAATGTGGTAATTGTTTTATATCAGAACCATCAGAGAGATGCAGCCTGTCACATGGTAGATATTTGTCTAATTTAATGTGATAATTGTTTTATATCAGAACCATCAGAGAGATGCAGTCTGTCACATGGTAGATATTTGTCTAATTTAATGTGGTAATTGTTTTATATCAGAACCATCAGAGAGATGCAGCCTGTCACATGGTAGATATTTGTCTAATTTAATGTGGTAATTGTTTTATATCAGAACCATCAGAGAGATGCAGCCTGTCACATGGTAGATATTTGTCTAATTTAATGTGGTAATTGTTTTATATCAGAACCATCAGAGAGATGCAGCCTGTCACATGGTAGATATTTGTCTAATTTAATGTGGTAATTGTTTTATATCAGAACCATCAGAGAGATGCAGCCTGTCACATGGTAGATATTTGTCTAATTTAATGTGATAATTGTTTTATATCAGAACCATCAGAGAGATGCAGCCTGTCACATGGTAGATATTTGTCTAATTTAATGTGGTAATTGTTTTATATCAGAACCATCAGAGAGATGCAGCCTGTCACATCGTAGATATTTGTCTAATTTAATGTGGTAATTGTTTTATATCAGAACCATCAAAGAGATGCAGCCTGTCACATGGTAGATATTTGTCTAATTTAATGTGGTAATTGTTTTATATCAGAACCATCAGAGAGATGCAGCCTGTCACATGGTAGATATTTGTCTAATTTAATGTGATAATTGTTTTATATCAGAACCATCAGAGAGATGCAGCCTGTCACATGGTAGATATTTGTCTAATTTAATGTGGTAATTGTTTTATATCAGAACCATCAGAGAGATGCAGCCTGTCACATGGTAGATATTTGTCTAATTTAATGTGATAATTGTTTTATATCAGAACCATCAGAGAGATGCAGCCTGTCACATGGTAGATATTTGTCTAATTTAATGTGATAATTGTTTTATATCAGAACCATCAGAGAGATGCAGCCTGTCGCATGGTAGATATTTGTCTAATTTAATGTGGTAATTGTTTTATATCAGAACCATCAAAGAGATGCAGCCTGTCACATGGTAGATATTTGTCTAATTTAATGTGGTAATTGTTTTATATCAGAACCATCAGAGAGATGCAGCCTGTCACATGGTAGATATTTGTCTAATTTAATGTGGTAATTGTTTTATATCAGAACCATCAGAGAGATGCAGCCTGTCACATGGTAGATATTTGTCTAATTTAATGTGGTAATTGTTTTATATCAGAACCATCAGAGAGATGCAGCCTGTCACATGGTAGATATTTGTCTAATTTAATGTGGTAATTGTTTTATATCAGAACCATCAGAGAGATGCAGCCTGTCACATGGTAGATATTTGTCTAATTTAATGTGATAATTGTTTTATATCAGAACCATCAGAGAGATGCAGTCTGTCACATGGTAGATATTTGTCTAATTTAATGTGGTAATTGTTTTATATCAGAACCATCAGAGAGATGCAGTCTGTCACATGGTAGATATTTGTCTAATTTAATGTGGTAATTGTTTTATATCAGAACCATCAGAGAGATACAGTCTGTCACATGGTAGATATTTGTCTAATTTAATGTGATAATTGTTTTATATCAGAACCATCAGAGAGATGCAGTCTGTCACATGGTAGATATTTGTCTAATTTAATGTGATAATTGTTTTATATCAGAACCATCAGAGAGATGCAGCCTGTCACATGGTAGATATTTGTCTAATTTAATGTGATAATTGTTTTATATCAGAACCATCAGAGAGATGCAGCCTGTCACATGGTAGATATTTGTCTAATTTAATGTGGTAATTGTTTTATATCAGAACCATCAGAGAGATGCAGCCTGTCACATGGTAGATATTTGTCTAATTTAATGTGGTAATTGTTTTATATCAGAACCATCAGAGAGATGCAGCCTGTCACATGGTAGATATTTGTCTAATTTAATGTGATAATTGTTTTATATTAGAACCATCAGAGAGATGTAACCTGTCACATGGTAGATATTTGTCTAATTTAATGTGATAATTGTTTTATATCAGAACCATCAGAGAGATGCAGCCTGTCACATGGTAGATATTTGTCTAATTTAATGTGATAATTGTTTTATATCAGAACCATCAGAGAGATGCAGCCTGTCACATGGTAGATATTTGTCAAATTTAATGTGGTAATTGTTTTATATCAGAACCATCAGAGAGATGCAGCCTGTCACATGGTAGATATTTGTCTAATTTAATGTGATAATTGTTTTATATCAGAACCATCAGAGAGATGCAGCCTGTCACATGGTAGATATTTGTCTAATTTAATGTGGTAATTGTTTTATATCAGAACCATCAGAGAGATGCAGCCTGTCACATGGTAGATATTTGTCTAATTTAATGTGGTAATTGTTTTATATCAGAACCATCAGAGAGATGCAGTCTGTCACATGGTAGATATTTGTCTAATTTAATGTGGTAATTGTTTTATATCAGAACCATCAGAGAGATGCAGTCTGTCACATGGTAGATATTTGTCTAATTTAATGTGATAATTGTTTTATATCAGAACCATCAGAGAGATGCAGCCTGTCACATGGTAGATATTTGTCTAATTTAATGTGATAATTGTTTTATATCAGAACCATCAGAGAGATGCAGTCTGTCACATGGTAGATATTTGTCTAATTTAATGTGATAATTGTTTTATATCAGAACCATCAGAGAGATGCAGCCTGTCACATGGTAGATATTTGTCTAATTTAATGTGATAATTGTTTTATATCAGAACCATCAGAGAGATGCAGCCTGTCACATGGTAGATATTTGTCTAATTTAATGTGATAATTGTTTTATATCAGAACCATCAGAGAGATGCAGCCTGTCACATGGTAGATATTTGTCTAATTTAATGTGGTAATTGTTTTATATCAGAACCATCAGAGAGATGCAGCCTGTCACATGGTAGATATTTGTCTAATTTGATGTGGTAATTGTTTTATATCAGAACCATCAGAGAGATGCAGCCTGTCACATGGTAGATATTTGTCTAATTTAATGTGATAATTGTTTTATATCAGAACCATCAGAGAGATGCAGCCTGTCGCATGGTAGATATTTGTCTAATTTAATGTGGTAATTGTTTTATATCAGAACCATCAAAGAGATGCAGCCTGTCACATGGTAGATATTTGTCTAATTTAATGTGGTAATTGTTTTATATCAGAACCATCAAAGAGATGCAGCCTGTCACATGGTAGATATTTGTCTAATTTAATGTGGTAATTGTTTTATATCAGAACCATCAGAGAGATGCAGCCTGTCACATGGTAGATATTTGTCTAATTTAATGTGGTAATTGTTTTATATCAGAACCATCAGAGAGATGCAGCCTGTCACATGGTAGATATTTGTCTAATTTAATGTGGTAATTGTTTTATATCAGAACCATCAGAGAGATGCAGCCTGTCACATGGTAGATATTTGTCTAATTTAATGTGATAATTGTTTTATATCAGAACCATCAGAGAGATGCAGCCTGTCACATGGTAGATATTTGTCTAATTTAATGTGATAATTGTTTTATATCAGAACCATCAGAGAGATGCAGCCTGTCACATGGTAGATATTTGTCTAATTTAATGTGATAATTGTTTTATATCAGAACCATCAGAGAGATGCAGCCTGTCGCATGGTAGATATTTGTCTAATTTAATGTGGTAATTGTTTTATATCAGAACCATCAAAGAGATGCAGCCTGTCACATGGTAGATATTTGTCTAATTTAATGTGGTAATTGTTTTATATCAGAACCATCAAAGAGATGCAGCCTGTCACATGGTAGATATTTGTCTAATTTAATGTGGTAATTGTTTTATATCATAACCATCAGAGAGATGCAGCCTGTCACATGGTAGATATTTGTCTAATTTAATGTGGTAATTGTTTTATATCAGAACCATCAGAGAGATGCAGCCTGTCACATGGTAGATATTTGTCTAATTTAATGTGGTAATTGTTTTATATCAGAACCATCAGAGAGATGCAGCCTGTCACATGGTAGATATTTGTCTAATTTAATGTGATAATTGTTTTATATCAGAACCATCAGAGAGATGCAGTCTGTCACATGGTAGATATTTGTCTAATTTAATGTGGTAATTGTTTTATATCAGAACCATCAGAAAGATGCAGTCTGTCACATGGTAGATATTTGTCTAATTTAATGTGGTAATTGTTTTATATCAGAACCATCAGAGAGATACAGTCTGTCACATGGTAGATATTTGTCTAATTTAATGTGATAATTGTTTTATATCAGAACCATCAGAGAGATGCAGTCTGTCACATGGTAGATATTTGTCTAATTTAATGTGATAATTGTTTTATATCAGAACCATCAGAGAGATGCAGCCTGTCACATGGTAGATATTTGTCTAATTTAATGTGATAATTGTTTTATATCAGAACCATCTGAGAGATGCAGTCTGTCACATGGTAGATATTTGTCTAATTTAATGTGATAATTGTTTTATATCAGAACCATCAGAGAGATGCAGCCTGTCACATGGTAGATATTTGTCTAATTTAATGTGATAATTGTTTTATATCAGAAACATCAGAGAGATGCAGTCTGTCACATGGTAGATATTTGTCTAATTTAATGTGGTAATTGTTTTATATCAGAACCATCAGAGAGATGCAGCCTGTCACATGGTAGATATTTGTCTAATTTAATGTGATAATTGTTTTATATCAGAACCATCAGAGAGATGCAGCCTGTCACATGGTAGATATTTGTCTAATTTAATGTGGTAATTGTTTTATATCAGAACCATCAGAGAGATGCAGCCTGTCACATGGTAGATATTTGTCTAATTTAATGTGGTAATTGTTTTATATCAGAACCATCAGAGAGATGCAGCCTGTCACATGGTAGATATTTGTCTAATTTGATGTGGTAATTGTTTTATATCAGAACCATCAGAGAGATGCAGCCTGTCACATGGTAGATATTTGTCTAATTTAATGTGATAATTGTTTTATATCAGAACCATCAGAGAGATGCAGCCTGTCGCATGGTAGATATTTGTCTAATTTAATGTGGTAATTGTTTTATATCAGAACCATCAAAGAGATGCAGCCTGTCACATGGTAGATATTTGTCTAATTTAATGTGGTAATTGTTTTATATCAGAACCATCAAAGAGATGCAGCCTGTCACATGGTAGATATTTGTCTAATTTAATGTGGTAATTGTTTTATATCAGAACCATCAGAGAGATGCAGCCTGTCACATGGTAGATATTTGTCTAATTTAATGTGGTAATTGTTTTATATCAGAACCATCAGAGAGATGCAGCCTGTCACATGGTAGATATTTGTCTAATTTAATGTGGTAATTGTTTTATATCAGAACCATCAGAGAGATGCAGCCTGTCACATGGTAGATATTTGTCTAATTTAATGTGGTAATTGTTTTATATCAGAACCATCAGAGAGATGCAGCCTGTCACATGGTAGATATTTGTCTAATTTAATGTGATAATTGTTTTATATCAGAACCATCAGAGAGATGCAGCCTGTCACATGGTAGATATTTGTCTAATTTAATGTGATAATTGTTTTATATCAGAACCATCAGAGAGATGCAGCCTGTCGCATGGTAGATATTTGTCTAATTTAATGTGGTAATTGTTTTATATCAGAACCATCAAAGAGATGCAGCCTGTCACATGGTAGATATTTGTCTAATTTAATGTGGTAATTGTTTTATATCAGAACCATCAGAGAGATGCAGCCTGTCACATGGTAGATATTTGTCTAATTTAATGTGGTAATTGTTTTATATCAGAACCATCAGAGAGATGCAGCCTGTCACATGGTAGATATTTGTCTAATTTAATGTGGTAATTGTTTTATATCAGAACCATCAGAGAGATGCAGCCTGTCACATGGTAGATATTTGTCTAATTTAATGTGGTAATTGTTTTATATCAGAACCATCAGAGAGATGCAGCCTGTCACATGGTAGATATTTGTCTAATTTAATGTGATAATTGTTTTATATCAGAACCATCAGAGAGATGCAGTCTGTCACATGGTAGATATTTGTCTAATTTAATGTGGTAATTGTTTTATATCAGAACCATCAGAAAGATGCAGTCTGTCACATGGTAGATATTTGTCTAATTTAATGTGGTAATTGTTTTATATCAGAACCATCAGAGAGATACAGTCTGTCACATGGTAGATATTTGTCTAATTTAATGTGATAATTGTTTTATATCAGAACCATCAGAGAGATGCAGTCTGTCACATGGTAGATATTTGTCTAATTTAATGTGATAATTGTTTTATATCAGAACCATCAGAGAGATGCAGCCTGTCACATGGTAGATATTTGTCTAATTTAATGTGATAATTGTTTTATATCAGAACCATCTGAGAGATGCAGTCTGTCACATGGTAGATATTTGTCTAATTTAATGTGATAATTGTTTTATATCAGAACCATCAGAGAGATGCAGCCTGTCACATGGTAGATATTTGTCTAATTTAATGTGATAATTGTTTTATATCAGAACCATCAGAGAGATGCAGCCTGTCACATGGTAGATATTTGTCTAATTTAATGTGGTAATTGTTTTATATCAGAACCATCAGAGAGATGCAGCCTGTCACATGGTAGATATTTGTCTAATTTAATGTGGTAATTGTTTTATATCAGAACCATCAGAGAGATGCAGCCTGTCACATGGTAGATATTTGTCTAATTTAATGTGATAATTGTTTTATATCAGAACCATCAGAGAGATGCAGCCTGTCACATGGTAGATATTTGTCTAATTTAATGTGATAATTGTTTTATATCAGAACCATCAGAGAGATGCAGCCTGTCACATGGTAGATATTTGTCTAATTTAATGTGGTAATTGTTTTATATCAGAACCATCAGAGAGATGCAGCCTGTCACATGGTAGATATTTGTCAAATTTAATGTGGTAATTGTTTTATATCAGAACCATCAGAGAGATGCAGCCTGTCACATGGTAGATATTTGTCTAATTTAATGTGATAATTGTTTTATATCAGAACCATCAGAGAGATGCAGCCTGTCACATGGTAGATATTTGTCTAATTTAATGTGGTAATTGTTTTATATCAGAACCATCAGAGAGATGCAGCCTGTCACATGGTAGATATTTGTCTAATTTAATGTGGTAATTGTTTTATATCAGAACCATCAGAGAGATGCAGTCTGTCACATGGTAGATATTTGTCTAATTTAATGTGGTAATTGTTTTATATCAGAACCATCAGAGAGATGCAGTCTGTCACATGGTAGATATTTGTCTAATTTAATGTGATAATTGTTTTATATCAGAACCATCAGAGAGATGCAGCCTGTCACATGGTAGATATTTGTCTAATTTAATGTGGTAATTGTTTTATATCAGAACCATCAGAGAGATGCAGCCTGTCACATGGTAGATATTTGTCTAATTTAATGTGGTAATTGTTTTATATCAGAACCATCAGAGAGATGCAGCCTGTCACATGGTAGATATTTGTCTAATTTAATGTGATAATTGTTTTATATCAGAACCATCAGAGAGATGCAGCCTGTCACATGGTAGATATTTGTCTAATTTATTGTGGTAATTGTTTTATATCAGAACCATCAGAGAGATGCAGCCTGTCACATGGTAGATATTTGTCTAATTTAATGTGGTAATTGTTTTATATCAGAACCATCAGAGAGATGCAGCCTGTCACATGGTAGATATTTGCCTAATTTAATGTGGTAATTGTTTTATATCAGAACCATCAGAGAGATGCAGCCTGTCACATGGTAGATATTTGTCTAATTTAATGTGGTAATTGTTTTATATCAGAACCATCAGAGAGATGCAGCCTGTCACATGGTAGATATTTGTCTAATTTAATGTGATAATTGTTTTATATCAGAACCATCAGAGAGATGCAGCCTGTCACATGGTAGATATTTGTCTAATTTAATGTGATAATTGTTTTATATCAGAACCATCAGAGAGATGCAGCCTGTCGCATGGTAGATATTTGTCTAATTTAATGTGGTAATTGTTTTATATCAGAACCATCAAAGAGATGCAGCCTGTCACATGGTAGATATTTGTCTAATTTAATGTGGTAATTGTTTTATATCAGAACCATCAGAGAGATGCAGCCTGTCACATGGTAGATATTTGTCAAATTTAATGTGGTAATTGTTTTATATCAGAACCATCAGAGAGATGCAGCCTGTCACATGGTAGATATTTGTCTAATTTAATGTGATAATTGTTTTATATCAGAACCATCAGAGAGATGCAGCCTGTCACATGGTAAATATTTGTCTAATTTAATGTGGTAATTGTTTTATATCAGAACCATCAGAGAGATGCAGCCTGTCACATGGTAGATATTTGTCTAATTTAATGTGGTAATTGTTTTATATCAGAACCATCAGAGAGATGCAGCCTGTCACATGGTAGATATTTGTCTAATTTAATGTGGTAATTGTTTTATATCGGAACCATCAGAGAGATGCAGCCTGTCACATGGTAGATATTTGTCTAATTTAATGTGGTAATTGTTTTATATCAGAACCATCAGAGAGATGCAGCCTGTCACGTGGTAGATATTTGTCTAATTTAATGTGATAATTGTTTTATATCAGAACCATCAGAGAGATGCAGTCTGTCACATGGTAGATATTTGTCTAATTTAATGTGGTAATTGTTTTATATCAGAACCATCAGAGAGATGCAGTCTGTCACATGGTAGATATTTGTCTAATTTAATGTGGTAATTGTTTTATATCAGAACCATCAGAGAGATGCAGTCTGTCACATGGTAGATATTTGTCTAATTTAATGTGATAATTGTTTTATATCAGAACCATCAGAGAGATGCAGTCTGTCACATGGTAGATATTTGTCTAATTTAATGTGATAATTGTTTTATATCAGAACCATCAGAGAGATGCAGCCTGTCACATGGTAGATATTTGTCTAATTTAATGTGATAATTGTTTTACATCAGAACCATCAGAGAGATGCAGCCTGTCACATGGTAGATATTTGTCTAATTTAATGTGGTAATTGTTTTATATCAGAACCATCAGAGAGATGCAGCCTGTCACATGGTAGATATTTGTCTAATTTAATGTGGTAATTGTTTTATATCAGAACCATCAGAGAGATGCAGCCTGTCACATGGTAGATATTTGTCTAATTTAATGTGATAATTGTTTTATATTAGAACCATCAGAGAGATGTAACCTGTCACATGGTAGATATTTGTCTAATTTAATGTGATAATTGTTTTATATCAGAACCATCAGAGAGATGCAGCCTGTCACATGGTAGATATTTGTCTAATTTAATGTGATAATTGTTTTATATCAGAACCATCAGAGAGATGCAGCCTGTCACATGGTAGATATTTGTCTAATTTAATGTGATAATTGTTTTATATCAGAACCATCAGAGAGATGCAGCCTGTCACATGGTAGATATTTGTCTAATTTAATGTGGTAATTGTTTTATATCAGAACCATCAGAGAGATGCAGCCTGTCACATGGTAGATATTTGTCTAATTTAATGTGGTAATTGTTTTATATCAGAACCATCAGAGAGATGCAGCCTGTCACATGGTAGATATTTGTCTAATTTAATGTGATAATTGTTTTATATCAGAACCATCAGAGAGATGCAGCCTGTCACATGGTAGATATTTGTCTAATTTAATGTGGTAATTGTTTTATATCAGAACCATCAGAGAGATGCAGCCTGTCACATGGTAGATATTTGTCTAATTTAATGTGGTAATTGTTTTATATCAGAACCATCAGAGAGATGCAGTCTGTCACATGGTAGATATTTGTCTAATTTAATGTGGTAATTGTTTTATATCAGAACCATCAGAGAGATGCAGCCTGTCACATGGTAGATATTTGTCTAATTTAATGTGATAATTGTTTTATATCAGAACCATCAGAGAGATGCAGCCTGTCACATGGTAGATATTTGTCTAATTTAATGTGATAATTGTTTTATATCAGAACCATCAGAGAGATGCAGCCTGTCACATGGTAGATATTTGTCTAATTTAATGTGGTAATTGTTTTATATCAGAACCATCAGAGAGATGCAGCCTGTCACATGGTAGATATTGGTCTAATTTAATGTGATAATTGTTTTATATCAGAACCATCAGAGAGATGCAGCCTGTCACATGGTAGATATTTGTCTAATTTAATGTGGTAATTGTTTTATATCAGAACCATCAGAGAGATGCAGCCTGTCACATGGTAGATATTTGTCTAATTTAATGTGGTAATTGTTTTATATCAGAACCATCAGAGAGATGCAGTCTGTCACATGGTAGATATTTGTCTAATTTAATGTGATAATTGTTTTATATCAGAACCATCAGAGAGATGCAGTCTGTCACATGGTAGATATTTGTCTAATTTAATGTGATAATTGTTTTATATCAGAACCATCAGAGAGATGCAGCCTGTCACATGGTAGATATTTGTCTAATTTAATGTGATAATTGTTTTATATCAGAACCATCAGAGAGATGCAGCCTGTCACATGGTAGATATTTGTCTAATTTAATGTGGTAATTGTTTTATATCAGAACCATCAGAGAGATGCAGCCTGTCACATGGTAGATATTTGTCTAATTTAATGTGGTAATTGTTTTATATCAGAACCATCAGAGAGATGCAGCCTGTCACATGGTAGATATTTGTCTAATTTAATGTGATAATTGTTTTATATTAGAACCATCAGAGAGATGTAACCTGTCACATGGTAGATATTTGTCTAATTTAATGTGATAATTGTTTTATATCAGAACCATCAGAGAGATGCAGCCTGTCACATGGTAGATATTTGTCTAATTTAATGTGATAATTGTTTTATATCAGAACCATCAGAGAGATGCAGCCTGTCACATGGTAGATATTTGTCTAATTTAATGTGATAATTGTTTTATATCAGAACCATCAGAGAGATGCAGCCTGTCACATGGTAGATATTTGTCTAATTTAATGTGGTAATTGTTTTATATCAGAACCATCAGAGAGATGCAGCCTGTCACATGGTAGATATTTGTCTAATTTAATGTGGTAATTGTTTTATATCAGAACCATCAGAGAGATGCAGCCTGTCACATGGTAGATATTTGTCTAATTTAATGTGATAATTGTTTTATATCAGAACCATCAGAGAGATGCAGCCTGTCACATGGTAGATATTTGTCTAATTTAATGTGGTAATTGTTTTATATCAGAACCATCAGAGAGATGCAGCCTGTCACATGGTAGATATTTGTCTAATTTAATGTGGTAATTGTTTTATATCAGAACCATCAGAGAGATGCAGTCTGTCACATGGTAGATATTTGTCTAATTTAATGTGGTAATTGTTTTATATCAGAACCATCAGAGAGATGCAGCCTGTCACATGGTAGATATTTGTCTAATTTAATGTGATAATTGTTTTATATCAGAACCATCAGAGAGATGCAGCCTGTCACATGGTAGATATTTGTCTAATTTAATGTGATAATTGTTTTATATCAGAACCATCAGAGAGATGCAGCCTGTCACATGGTAGATATTTGTCTAATTTAATGTGGTAATTGTTTTATATCAGAACCATCAGAGAGATGCAGCCTGTCACATGGTAGATATTGGTCTAATTTAATGTGATAATTGTTTTATATCAGAACCATCAGAGAGATGCAGCCTGTCACATGGTAGATATTTGTCTAATTTAATGTGGTAATTGTTTTATATCAGAACCATCAGAGAGATGCAGCCTGTCACATGGTAGATATTTGTCTAATTTAATGTGGTAATTGTTTTATATCAGAACCATCAGAGAGATGCAGTCTGTCACATGGTAGATATTTGTCTAATTTAATGTGATAATTGTTTTATATCAGAACCATCAGAGAGATGCAGCCTGTCACATGGTAGATATTTGTCTAATTTAATGTGATAATTGTTTTATATCAGAACCATCAGTGAGATGCAGCCTGTCACATGGTAGATATTTGTCTAATTTAATGTGGTAATTGTTTTATATCAGAACCATCAGAGAGATGCAGCCTGTCACATGGTAGATATTTGTCTAATTTAATATGGTAATTGTTTTATATCAGAACCATCAGAGAGATGCAGCCTGTCACATGGTAGATATTTGTCTAATTTAATGTGGTAATTGTTTTATATCAGAACCATCAGAGAGATGCAGCCTGTCACATGGTAGATATTTGTCTAATTTAATGTGGTAATTGTTTTATATCAGAACCATCAGAGAGATGCAGCCTGTCACATGGTAGATATTTGTCTAATTTAATGTGATAATTGTTTTATATCAGAACCATCAGAGAGATGCAGTCTGTCACATGGTAGATATTTGTCTAATTTAATGTGATAATTGTTTTATATCAGAACCATCAGAGAGATGCAGCCTGTCACATGGTAGATATTTGTCTAATTTAATGTGATAATTGTTTTATATCAGAACCATCAGAGAGATGCAGCCTGTCACATGGTAGATATTTGTCTAATTTAATGTGGTAATTGTTTTATATCAGAACCATCAGAGAGATGCAGCCTGTCACATGGTAGATATTTGTCTAATTTAATGTGATAATTGTTTTATATCAGAACCATCAGAGAGATGCAGCCTGTCACATGGTAGATATTTGTCTAATTTAATGTGATAATTGTTTTATATCAGAACCATCAGAGAGATGCAGCCTGTCACATGGTAGATATTTGTCTAATTTAATGTGGTAATTGTTTTATATCAGAACCATCGAAGAGATGCAGCCTGTCACATGGTAGATATTTGTCTAATTTAATGTGGTAATTGTTTTATATCAGAACCATCAGAGAGATGCAGCCTGTCACATGGTAGATATTTGTCAAATTTAATGTGGTAATTGTTTTATATCAGAACCATCAGAGAGATGCAGCCTGTCACATGGTAGATATTTGTCTAATTTAATGTGATAATTGTTTTATATCAGAACCATCAGAGAGATGCAGCCTGTCACATGGTAGATATTTGTCTAATTTAATGTGGTAATTGTTTTATATCAGAACCATCAGAGAGATGCAGCCTGTCACATGGTAGATATTTGTCTAATTTAATGTGGTAATTGTTTTATATCAGAACCATCAGAGAGATGCAGCCTGTCACATGGTAGATATTTGTCTAATTTAATGTGGTAATTGTTTTATATCGGAACCATCAGAGAGATGCAGCCTGTCACATGGTAGATATTTGTCTAATTTAATGTGGTAATTGTTTTATATCAGAACCATCAGAGAGATGCAGCCTGTCACATGGTAGATATTTGTCTAATTTAATGTGATAATTGTTTTATATCAGAACCATCAGAGAGATGCAGCCTGTCACATGGTAGATATTTGTCTAATTTAATGTGGTAATTGTTTTATATCAGAACCATCAGAGAGATGCAGCCTGTCACATGGTAGATATTTGTCTAATTTAATGTGGTAATTGTTTTATATCAGAACCATCAGAGAGATGCAGCCTGTCACATGGTAGATATTTGTCTAATTTAATGTGGTAATTGTTTTATATCAGAACCATCAGAGAGATGCAGCCTGTCACATGGTAGATATTTGTCTAATTTAATGTGGTAATTGTTTTATATCAGAACCATCAGAGAGATGCAGCCTGTCACATGGTAGATATTTGTCTAATTTAATGTGATAATTGTTTTATATCAGAACCATCAGAGAGATGCAGTCTGTCACATGGTAGATATTTGTCTAATTTAATGTGGTAATTGTTTTATATCAGAACCATCAGAGAGATGCAGCCTGTCACATGGTAGATATTTGTCTAATTTAATGTGGTAATTGTTTTATATCAGAACCATCAGAGAGATGCAGCCTGTCACATGGTAGATATTTGTCTAATTTAATGTGATAATTGTTTTATATTAGAACCATCAGAGAGATGTAACCTGTCACATGGTAGATATTTGTCTAATTTAATGTGGTAATTGTTTTATATCAGAACCATCAGAGAGATGCAGCCTGTCACATGGTAGATATTTGTCTAATTTAATGTGATAATTGTTTTATATCAGAACCATCAGAGAGATGCAGCCTGTCACATGGTAGATATTTGTCTAATTTAATGTGATAATTGTTTTATATCAGAACCATCAGAGAGATGCAGCCTGTCACATGGTAGATATTTGTCTAATTTAATGTGGTAATTGTTTTATATCAGAACCATCAGAGAGATGCAGCCTGTCACATGGTAGATATTTGTCAAATTTAATGTGGTAATTGTTTTATATCAGAACCATCAGAGAGATACAGCCTGTCACATGGTAGATATTTGTCTAATTTAATGTGATAATTGTTTTATATCAGAACCATCAAAGAGATGCAGCCTGTCACATGGTAGATATTTGTCTAATTTAATGTGGTAATTGTTTTATATCAGAACCATCAGAGAGATGCAGCCTGTCACATGGTAGATATTTGTCTAATTTAATGTGGTAATTGTTTTATATCAGAACCATCAGAGAGATGCAGTCTGTCACATGGTAGATATTTGTCTAATTTAATGTGATAATTGTTTTATATCAGAACCATCAGAGAGATGCAGCCTGTCACATGGTAGATATTTGTCTAATTTAATGTGGTAATTGTTTTATATCAGAACCATCAGAGAGATGCAGCCTGTCACATGGTAGATATTTGTCTAATTTAATGTGATAATTGTTTTATATCAGAACCATCAGAGAGATGCAGTCTGTCACATGGTAGATATTTGTCTAATTTAATGTGGTAATTGTTTTATATCAGAACCATCAGAGAGATGCAGTCTGTCACATGGTAGATATTTGTCTAATTTAATGTGGTAATTGTTTTATATCAGAACCATCACAGAGATGCAGTCTGTCACATGGTAGATATTTGTCTAATTTAATGTGATAATTGTTTTATATCAGAACCATCAGAGAGATGCAGTCTGTCACATGGTAGATATTTGTCTAATTTAATGTGATAATTGTTTTATATCAGAACCATCAGAGAGATGCAGCCTGTCACATGGTAGATATTTGTCTAATTTAATGTGATAATTGTTTTATATCAGAACCATCAGAGAGATGCAGCCTGTCACATGGTAGATATTTGTCTAATTTAATGTGGTAATTGTTTTATATCAGAACCATCAGAGAGATGCAGCCTGTCACATGGTAGATATTTGTCTAATTTAATGTGGTAATTGTTTTATATCAGAACCATCAGAGAGATGCAGCCTGTCACATGGTAGATATTTGTCTAATTTAATGTGGTAATTGTTTTATATTAGAACCATCAGAGAGATGCAACCTGTCACATGGTAGATATTTGTCTAATTTAATGTGGTAATTGTTTTATATCAGAACCATCAGAGAGATGCAGCCTGTCACATGGTAGATATTTGTCTAATTTAATGTGATAATTGTTTTATATCAGAACCATCAGAGAGATGCAGTCTGTCACATGGTAGATATTTGTCTAATTTAATGTGGTAATTGTTTTATATCAGAACCATCAGAGAGATGCAGCCTGTCACATGGTAGATATTTGTCTAATTTAATGTGGTAATTGTTTTATATCAGAACCATCAGAGAGATGCAGCCTGTCACATGGTAGATATTTGTCTAATTTAATGTGATAATTGTTTTATATTAGAACCATCAGAGAGATGTAACCTGTCACATGGTAGATATTTGTCTAATTTAATGTGGTAATTGTTTTATATCAGAACCATCAGAGAGATGCAGCCTGTCACATGGTAGATATTTGTCTAATTTAATGTGATAATTGTTTTATATCAGAACCATCAGAGAGATGCAGCCTGTCACATGGTAGATATTTGTCTAATTTAAAGTGATAATTGTTTTATATTAGAACCATCAGAGAGATGCAACCTGTCACATGGTAGATATTTGTCTAATTTAATGTGATAATTGTTTTATATCAGAACCATCAGAGAGATGCAGCCTGTCACATGGTAGATATTTGTCTAATTTAATGTGATAATTGTTTTATATCAGAACCATCAGAGAGATGCAGCCTGTCACATGGTAGATATTTGTCTAATTTAATGTGATAATTGTTTTATATCAGAACCATCAGAGAGATGCAGCCTGTCACATGGTAGATATTTGTCTAATTTAATGTGATAATTGTTTTATATCAGAACCATCAGAGAGATGCAGCCTGTCACATGGTAGATATTTGTCTAATTTAATGTGATAATTGTTTTATATCAGAACCATCTGAGAGATGCAGCCTGTCACATGGTAGATATTTGTCTAATTTAATGTGATAATTGTTTTATATCAGAACCATCAGAGAGATGCAGCCTGTCACATGGTAGATATTTGTCTAATTTAATGTGGTAATTGTTTTATATCAGAACCATCAGAGAGATGCAGCCTGTCACATGGTAGATATTTGTCTAATTTAATGTGATAATTGTTTTATATCAGAACCATCAGAGAGATGCAGCCTGTCACATGGTAGATATTTGTCTAATTTAATGTGATAATTGTTTTATATCAGAACCATCAGAGAGATGCAGCCTGTCACATGGTAGATATTTGTCTAATTTAATGTGGTAATTGTTTTATATCAGAACCATCAGAGAGATGCAGTCTGTCACATGGTAGATATTTGTCTAATTTAATGTGGTAATTGTTTTATATCAGAACCATCAGAGAGATGCAGTCTGTCACATGGTAGATATTTGTCTAATTTAATGTGATAATTGTTTTATATCAGAACCATCAGAGAGATGCAGCCTGTCACATGGTAGATATTTGTCTAATTTAATGTGGTAATTGTTTTATATCAGAACCATCAGAGAGATGCAGCCTGTCACATGGTAGATATTTGTCTAATTTAATGTGATAATTGTTTTATATCAGAACCATCAGAGAGATGCAGTCTGTCACATGGTAGATATTTGTCTAATTTAATGTGGTAATTGTTTTATATCAGAACCATCAGAGAGATGCAGTCTGTCACATGGTAGATATTTGTCTAATTTAATGTGGTAATTGTTTTATATCAGAACCATCACAGAGATGCAGTCTGTCACATGGTAGATATTTGTCTAATTTAATGTGATAATTGTTTTATATCAGAACCATCAGAGAGATGCAGTCTGTCACATGGTAGATATTTGTCTAATTTAATGTGATAATTGTTTTATATCAGAACCATCAGAGAGATGCAGCCTGTCACATGGTAGATATTTGTCTAATTTAATGTGATAATTGTTTTATATCAGAACCATCAGAGAGATGCAGCCTGTCACATGGTAGATATTTGTCTAATTTAATGTGGTAATTGTTTTATATCAGAACCATCAGAGAGATGCAGCCTGTCACATGGTAGATATTTGTCTAATTTAATGTGGTAATTGTTTTATATCAGAACCATCAGAGAGATGCAGCCTGTCACATGGTAGATATTTGTCTAATTTAATGTGGTAATTGTTTTATATTAGAACCATCAGAGAGATGCAACCTGTCACATGGTAGATATTTGTCTAATTTAATGTGGTAATTGTTTTATATCAGAACCATCAGAGAGATGCAGCCTGTCACATGGTAGATATTTGTCTAATTTAATGTGATAATTGTTTTATATCAGAACCATCAGAGAGATGCAGTCTGTCACATGGTAGATATTTGTCTAATTTAATGTGGTAATTGTTTTATATCAGAACCATCAGAGAGATGCAGCCTGTCACATGGTAGATATTTGTCTAATTTAATGTGGTAATTGTTTTATATCAGAACCATCAGAGAGATGCAGCCTGTCACATGGTAGATATTTGTCTAATTTAATGTGATAATTGTTTTATATTAGAACCATCAGAGAGATGTAACCTGTCACATGGTAGATATTTGTCTAATTTAATGTGGTAATTGTTTTATATCAGAACCATCAGAGAGATGCAGCCTGTCACATGGTAGATATTTGTCTAATTTAATGTGATAATTGTTTTATATCAGAACCATCAGAGAGATGCAGCCTGTCACATGGTAGATATTTGTCTAATTTAAAGTGATAATTGTTTTATATTAGAACCATCAGAGAGATGCAACCTGTCACATGGTAGATATTTGTCTAATTTAATGTGATAATTGTTTTATATCAGAACCATCAGAGAGATGCAGCCTGTCACATGGTAGATATTTGTCTAATTTAATGTGATAATTGTTTTATATCAGAACCATCAGAGAGATGCAGCCTGTCACATGGTAGATATTTGTCTAATTTAATGTGATAATTGTTTTATATCAGAACCATCAGAGAGATGCAGCCTGTCACATGGTAGATATTTGTCTAATTTAATGTGATAATTGTTTTATATCAGAACCATCAGAGAGATGCAGCCTGTCACATGGTAGATATTTGTCTAATTTAATGTGATAATTGTTTTATATCAGAACCATCTGAGAGATGCAGCCTGTCACATGGTAGATATTTGTCTAATTTAATGTGATAATTGTTTTATATCAGAACCATCAGAGAGATGCAGCCTGTCACATGGTAGATATTTGTCTAATTTAATGTGGTAATTGTTTTATATCAGAACCATCAGAGAGATGCAGCCTGTCACATGGTAGATATTTGTCTAATTTAATGTGATAATTGTTTTATATCAGAACCATCAGAGAGATGCAGCCTGTCACATGGTAGATATTTGTCTAATTTAATGTGATAATTGTTTTATATCAGAACCATCAGAGAGATGCAGCCTGTCACATGGTAGATATTTGTCTAATTTAATGTGGTAATTGTTTTATATCAGAACCATCAGAGAGATGCAGTCTGTCACATGGTAGATATTTGTCTAATTTAATGTGGTAATTGTTTTATATCAGAACCATCAGAGAGATGCAGTCTGTCACATGGTAGATATTTGTCTAATTTAATGTGGTAATTGTTTTATATCAGAACCATCAGAGAGATGCAGCCTGTCACATGGTAGATATTTGTCTAATTTTATGTGGTAATTGTTTTATATCAGAACCATCAGAGAGATGCAGCCTGTCACATGGTAGATATTTGTCTAATTTAATGTGATAATTGTTTTATATCAGAACCATCAGAGAGATGCAGCCTGTCACATGGTAGATATTTGTCTAATTTAATGTGGTAATTGTTTTATATCAGAACCATCAGAGAGATGCAGCCTGTCACATGGTAGATATTTGTCTAATTTAATGTGATAATTGTTTTATATCAGAACCATCAGAGAGATGCAGCCTGTCACATGGTAGATATTTGTCTAATTTAATGTGGTAATTGTTTTATATCAGAACAGTCAGAGAGATGCAGTCTGTCACATGGTAGATATTTGTCTAATTTAATGTGATAATTGTTTTATATCAGAACCATCAGAGAGATGCAGCCTGTCACATGGTAGATATTTGTCTAATTTAATGTGGTAATTGTTTTATATCAGAACCATCAGAGAGATGCAGCCTGTCACATGGTAGATATTTGTCTAATTTAATGTGGTAATTGTTTTATATCAGAACCATCAGAGAGATGCAGCCTGTCACATGGTAGATATTTGTCTAATTTAATGTGGTAATTGTTTTATATCAGAACCATCGGAGAGATGCAGCCTGTCACATGGTAGATATTTGTCTAATTTAATGTGATAATTGTTTTATATCAGAACCATCAGAGAGATGCAGCCTGTCACATGGTAGATATTTGTCTAATTTAATGTGATAATTGTTTTATATCAGAACCATCAGAGATGCAGCCTGTCACATGGTAGATATTTGTCTAATTTAATGTGATAATTGTTTTATATCAGAACCATCAGAGAGATGCAGTCTGTCACATGGTAGATATTTGTCTAATTTAATGTGATAATTGTTTTATATCAGAACCATCAGAGAGATGCAGCCTGTCACATGGTAGATATTTGTCTAATTTAATGTGATAATTGTTTTATATCAGAACCATCAGAGAGATGCAGCCTGTCACATGGTAGATATTTGTCTAATTTAATGTGATAATTGTTTTATATCAGAAACATCAGAGAGATGCAGCCTGTCACATGGTAGATATTTGTCTAATTTAATGTGGTAATTGTTTTATATCAGAACCATCAGAGAGATGCAGCCTGTCACATGGTAGATATTTGTCTAATTTAATATGATAATTGTTTTATATCAGAACCATCAGAGAGATGCAGCCTGTCACATGGTAGATATTTGTCTAATTTAATGTGATAATTGTTTTATATCAGAACCATCAGAGAGATGCAGCCTGTCACATGGTAGATATTTGTCTAATTTAATGTGGTAATTGTTTTATATCAGAACCATCAGAGAGATGCAGCCTGTCACATGGTAGATATTTGTCTAATTTAATGTGATAATTGTTTTATATCAGAACCATCAGAGAGATGCAGCCTGTCACATGGTAGATATTTGTCTAATTTAATGTGATAATTGTTTTATATCAGAACCATCAGAGAGATGCAGCCTGTCACATGGTAGATATTTGTCTAATTTAATGTGATAATTGTTTTATATCAGAACCATCAGAGAGATGCAGCCTGTCACATGGTAGATATTTGTGTAGAGATGAACAACAATGTATAAACACAACCAAAATGTGTAATAATATTTCTGATTGTCATGATTCTTCAGACGAGGGTGATAAATGTGGTATGATATTTATTTATTTCTGCATGTTTTTCCTACAGAATTTAATAATGATATTAGTTGACCCTATGTCATTGTCATTAACTCTCAGCTGATTACATCCTGGTACTCTCTACTCATCACACATTAGTCAATTTATATCAGGGATGATTTTTGTCAGCTATTTAACTGAGTTCAGCTATTTTCCTTAGGTCAATAATGGACCATTTGAAAGGGGGTGTAGATGGTTTCACCTAATTTTTTTTTATTGATTTTCAGTTATTTTATTTTCTCACCAGAATCATCCCTGTTATAGGTGTATAACCACTAATTCACCAATCGGAGCTTAGAACATATACGAAATTAGTCCCTTTTCAAGAAAAAAGTTCCTTTCACTTTGTAGTATAGATTACATAGTCAAAATGCATGTTATGTAATATTCTGGAATATTGCTCCCCAACACTGGATATACATGGACAGAGGGTATTGCAACTCATCTTATTTTTATTTATGACTTTAGAATTATTGGGAATATGTGATTGAATGTGTTTTTGCGGTAGAAGGGCATATAATATTGAAAATATGGTTGATTTTAAGAATTTAAAAAAATTCATCGTGACCCGGTTTGTTGACTTCAAACATAGAATATGGTGATAGAATTATTGGATTTTTTTCAATCCTACAAATTTTTCCTCATAAATTTTGGTAGTTTCAGTTAGAATACATGTAAAATGTACTTAGAAAACAATATAAGACTATAGAAAACAGTTTTAATTGAAAATTGTGTGCTCTCAGGAAAATTATATTGACCGCTTTTTCAGTTAATTTTTCAAATTGTCAATTTGGATTTCCTGTTTTAGAGTATTATTTGGTTTGTAAAAGTACATTTGCACATCTAGCTTACTTTAATAGTGACAAAAATTATGTGGAAACATATATTTATTGAGTTTTGGGGGAAATTACTGTCATGCCCCATAAGAAATTCCAAGACTTGAATATCAATAAATCATATTTTTGCAAATCTGATACAAATAGAAGGAATTTCAACTGGAGATCTAGATACAAGAACTTATTTAATGTCTTAAACTACATAATTTATGGGGTTAAAGTATAAATTAACAAAGTTTAGAATGTTGTGAACTCATTTTATGAGACAGAAAAAGGGGGGGTTTAAATGCAAACATTTCATAATCTTTAGTTATTAAGCATACAACTGAGGCATATATATGTGTTGAAATTGCTTATTATGTTAGAAATTAGCTTAATAAATATAACATATAAGAGAATTAGTAAGTTGTGGTATATTACACAAACTGAACTCAACAGCTGTAAATGAAGGTATTTTCATTAAAAATCTTCAAGGGGTTACCTTTGCATTTGTACACTTCTTCTTGTAAATATGAGACAGCCACATATCCAATGAGGTTGTTTTAGGTTGATATTGCCTAAGGAATAGAAACTAGACCAACAAATTGTTGAAGAAACAAGTTTTTTTGCTCTTTAGGTGTAAAACCACTAATTCACCAATCAGTGCAGTCCCTTTTCAAGAAAAAAGTTCCTTTCACTTTGTAGTATTGTGAAAACTACTGAATGAAATGGAATGATTAAAGCTGATAATTGAAGTTAAATATATAGGGATTATTTTGAGCCCAAATTTGATGGACTTAGTTGTATTTTAATACCTCCATGGAGGATTTGATGCATGACCTATAAATACTGAATTTTTGGGGGATGACCGAGCTATTTTTAGAGTAGGTGTTTTCCGTAGCCTGGCATTTCACTGCAAGATTTTAAACATGCCCAGTTATTTTGACAGAACGTAGAGGAATCATGTACGTTTCAGAAAATATATGGTCTTGGAAAGGTTAAACTTAAGATAAAATGGCCAGGTAGGCTCGAAAAAACACAAATTTAGTAGAAAACCCTAAAGAAATTAATTAGTGGTTTCACACCTTATATAAAAACCATCATTTTGGGTTTATTCCTTTACTGATCCATATTTTTAATAGTTTCCATAACAACGTAACATCACTCAAATTTTCTTAGTAGCCTGATGGAACAGATTATGAAAGATACGATCTGACTAGTCAGTATAACATTGATTTTTGATAACCCATGGTAATTATGAAGATGCGAAAAGGGGAAATCAGAAGCCATACATTGAAGAACGACAGACAATACAAAGGTCAAAAGAAAAAGTACAAAAAGACAAAACAATGGTCGACAAAGCACTACACAGACAACTAATGATTGAGCAACACAATCTGCTAAAAACCAGAGTCAACTCCAGTGATCTGGAAAGATGATTTCATTTGATCATATCAAATTGAAGTACATTGGAACCTGTCTAATCCGACACACCAATGGACCAGGGAAATGTTTCAGATTGTACAGGATGTCAGAACCTATCTAATCCGACACACCAAGGGACCAGGGAAATGTGTCAGATTGTACAGGATGTCAGAACCTGTCTAATCAGACACACCATGGGACCAGGGAAATGTTTCAGATTGTACAGGATGTCAGAACCTGTCTAATCCGACACACCAAGGGACCATGGAAATGTTTCAGATTGTACAGGATGTCAGAACCTGTCTAATCCGACACACCAAGGGACCAGGGAAATGTGTCAGATTGTACAGAATGTCAGAACCTGTCTAATCCGACACACCAAGGGACCAGGGAAATGTGTCAGATTGTACAGGATGTTGGAATACTGTGGTTTTATTTCAGCTAACAGAAGTACTTTGGGACCATATATTTTTGTCGGATGTCACAGGAAGTCGGAAAACTCAGTTGTCGGATTACACAAGTTCCACTGTACTTCAGTATGCTTTGATAGGTTTAAGCTATTTTCTTTACTACAGAAAAAAATAATTTGTTTCAGGTGAGGCATTAAGTAGCTGTAAAAATGGATTATGTAACCACACCTGTATCCCTACCCCATCTGGTGCTGTTTGTCAATGTAATCCAGGATTTCTACTTCAAAATAATACATGTAAAGGTATGTACATGTATGTTGTTTAGCAGTCTTCGCGCTGACCTACTTGCCCAAAGCCCGGGACAAGTAAAACTGGATTCGGACAAGTGAAAATTATGAAAGAATTTGTTTGAATAAATATAATTTTTTCTAAATATGGCTTTCAAACAACTAGGTGGAAAAAATGAAGGCAAAGACTGGTTTAGCTTTTTGTCTTTTTTATTTCGTCTCCAAAAATCATTTTAGCGATCATATTATGGAATAGGTGTGTCGTTGTAAATAAATAATTATTTGAATATTATGTGTTCACCCCTGACTTTTGTGATTGCAAAAATGAAAATCATTGATCTTACAACTTAAAGGGATACAGATTGCCAGTTACTAACCCAATCTTCAATGGTGACAACGTTTTTAGCCTAGTTGATATCATGTTTAGCTATAATCCTTCTTAAAGTATTAAACACAGACAGTTTCAGTCAGACAACACTATAAATAATTAAGTTCAGCATGATCGGCACATACAATTTAGGTATCAACATTTCGTCATCTATTAAAGAAGTAAAAAAGATTCGTTAAAAAAATTACTCACTTGGCACAAAACAAAAATCACTTAATTTACTCGCAAAAAAATCTGAGTTAATTTTTTGAGTCAATTTAATATGTTTTTTTCAGATATTAATGAGTGTAAAAATAACATGTGTAGCCAAGGATGTGTTAATCTACCAGGATCATACAACTGTTCTTGTCAGGAAGGCTACAACTTACAAAGTGATGGACACTGTAAAGCAGAGGGTATGTGTTACAAAATACCTGGTAGGTAAGAAATGTTTGAAGCTGTAAATCAAAGGACTTAATTACTTTGGTCAAAAGTAAAAGGACAAAGACAAACAATGGTCAACAAAGCACTCGCAGGAAACTAAAAATTGAGCAACATAAATTAAAAAACAGCTGTAGTGAACCCTAGAGATCTGGAACGGTAAGCCATTCCTTAACTCTACTAATATCACTCGTCTTGTTTATTAAAACGTGTAAAAGAAAAATAGGTAAAAGATGTTAGCTTCTAGCTTTATTACATTTTTTTGTATGCATGACAACAAAAACTTTGTCTTGGACAGGGTATGTATTATAAACCAGAAAGGATAGCTATAAGTTTAATGAAAAATTGATTTATATATTGTGTTTAATGCCACTTTCAGCTATATCATAGCGACCAGTTTTAGTGGTGGAAGAAGCAGGAGTACCCAGAGAGAACCACCGACCATGGGCAAGCAACTGGTAAACTTTATCACTTGCGTCTGCGAGTCGAGTGTACCCTTTTTTATACGCCCGTCTCGAGACAGGCCGTATTATGTGATTGGGTATGGTGGGCGGGCAGGCGTCCACACAGGTTTCCGCACAATAACTTTAGTTCTGTATATCAGATCTTTACCAAACTTGTCCACATGATTCCTCTGTGGAAGGGGAAGAACCCTATTTATTTTGGGGTCATTAGGTCAAAGGTCAAGGTCACCGTTACTATGAATATAATTTTTGACAACAGGGTCGTTTCCACATAACTTTAGTTCTGTATATTGGATCTTTACCAAACATGACCACATGATTAGATTTCCCTGTGGAAGGGGAAGAACCCTGTTTATTTTGGGGTCATTAGGTCAAAGGTCAAGGTCACCATTACTATCAATAGAATTTTTTACCGTTTGATAATTTATATAGACGGGCGTATTTTGTGATGCACACATTTCTTGTTGTAATTTACAAAGCCGGGCATGAACCCAGTCCGTATTGGTGATAGGCTTGTATGAGCTGTTAGGTAATCCAACTACCTAACTCATTGAGCCACCTTTAATGAAAGACAACAGACAGATGTCTGATATTATTTTTTATATAAATTTGATTAACTTTGAATTTTAAAAAATCAAGTCTGTAATTTGTGAATGTAAATATAAATATATTATCTCCTTTTTATTATTTTTGTGAAAAATATGTTATTTGTAGAATATATGATCTCCCTTTTCATATATTTGTAAGAGTTATCTGTCTTTGGTGGCTATTGGGATATAATTTCCATGGAATAATTAAAGGGGCATTATCTGCCAAAATCGTAAATTTTTGTTACCCATAAAAACTATCAGATATGATTGATGCCTTAATAAAACATGTTTCTGTAACTTATAAATGTTATGAAATGTATGTGCATTGGGGAAAAAAGGTGCAACTGCTCATGTTTTGAGATCGATCAAGAAATGGACGCCATCTTATTAATTATCGGCATTGTTTACAGAGTTTGCCGAATAGTCATTAACTCAGTACAACAATGCACTTATTTCTTATTTTCTGTGAATCTGCTTTTAGTCGACGTTAATTACGGACAAAGAACCATGCAAGTTTGCAGTTAATAAGCTACAAAATACAAATTATTTGTTTTTACCTGTCACTAGTAAGGTCAGTTGCATACGGAGAAAGCGAGGTCAAATTATTTGCTTGCAAGGAAATAATAAATCGATGGTAATTTTCGTTCTCAAAAGGTGATAAGCTGTTTAATGTGAAATATTATACAATTAATGCCTTTCATAAGGTGGACACTGTGATTTATCAACCCCGAGAAAGTGATGTTCACCGAAGCCAACGGCTAAGGTGAACATCACTTCCAAGGGGTTGATAAATCAGTGTCCACCGAAATGAAAAGTCATCAATTGTTTTATTAAATGACATATTCTAAGTGTAATTTTGGGGTGAAAATTGTGTTTTATCTGTTTTCTAGACATTTTCCATATTCGTTGGTAACTCAGTTGATAAATACCAATTACCATGTCCACCTGACTTACATCAAGTACATTGTAATTGTTCTGGTTTTCTATTGAATGAGTGGTCCTGTAATCTACTGTAACTTTATAAACTTTCGTAAAAATGTGAATTGTTGCTGTTTCTTAGACATTTCCATTTATTCTTTTTTATATGTAGCTGCTTCAAACCAACAAACACCAGTTTTTAAAGCTTGACATTTCTAATGTTTCAAAACAATAAAATTGATTAAGAAAAAACGAATACAATTTCAAAATTTTAACAAATAAAATATCACAGTTTCATCATCAACTGTAGCAAAACGTGTCTTAACGTCTGGTTCTACTGATGAAGCTGCTTCGTTCATTTTTGTTTACTAACAGTCGTCTGCTGATTACCGAAGTTCGTTAGCAAGACCACCTCTGATTGGTTGAGGTTCAAAATGTCGGCCAATCAAATTTATGGATATTAATCAGTCTACTGGTTTTCCCCTGTTACTATATTTGGGTACGTACTAACTGCGACATGAGATTTATTAACCTCACGCGCAAAATTGCATGGTGGACATGTAGTTCTGTTAGAGGAAGCAATGAACCTTCTAAACCAATCAGAATTAAGAAAATTCATAGTCATTTAATAATTATCTTTATTTCATAATTTTAAAGCTATTTACCAATTTCCAAAACATATAATTTTTTTTGGTCAAAATCGTAGCTAATGCCCCTTTAAGTAAATATGCATATTTTTTTTAATGTGAGAAAGAATTTTATTGCAAAGAATATATAAACATTCTAAGAGCATTTATTAGGGAATTTTGGTACTGAAACATTGAAATTGCCCAAAAATATTTGTACAAATTAGACAGAAATGCCAATCCAAAGATAGGTGACCTCTTGAAAGTGGTTAAATTAATATGAAATTTTTTATGACATGACAAGAAAAAGGTGACCTTTTAATACAGGTGACTGCTTAATAGAGGAAGACAACAATTGAAAATCCTGAGGTTTACTTTCATTGTCTTTATTACTGATATTATTATCTCTAAGAAAAGACAACAACACTCATCATTGCTGCATGTTTGTGGTTGATTCAAGTCGACACTAAAGTTTCAAGCTTCCTAATTAGATCTTCTATAATTCCTCTATTTTAATTACTGTGTAACTAGATATTTCTTAATTTAATTTAGGGCCAGATCCAGTGCTCTATATTGCAGCATACAACAGGATATTATCATACAAGTTAAGATCGTCAAGTAAAGAAACAGCACCAGTTGTAAAGGACTTAACATGTGTACAGAACTTAGGTATTGTGCTTAAGCACATCAATAAATTAGTCAATGGCGTCTTCCATTTACAATACAAATTCAATTCTTTTTTGTACATTAGAATTGAGATAATTTATGACATACTGTTTATTCATAATTTGCAAATTTTAACCCTTGCTCTGCTGTGCTCCATTCAGGTGAATATTTTCATTAAATTATTACCTACCCATGGTAAAATTTCCAATAAACCATGGACTGCCATAAATTATTTCATAAGAAAATTTAACATCCTTAATGAGAATATCATCTTGAATATTTTTTGCTGGAGGTTAAGCTACCAACAATCAATTCTTATTGAGTTTTTTTTCCTCACAGATGTAGACGGTAAACATTTATATTGGACAGACAGTAAAAGCATGGCGGTGTACATGTATGATCTAGAATCTCATCACAAACCATGGAATATTGTAGATACAGGTAACCTTCAAATTATCTTCCTCTTTACTTTAGCAGATTTCAAAATTTTGTGGGAAAGTTATCGTTTTTTTGACCTCACTGTAAAAACTTGTGATTTTTTCCATATGTCATGTAGTCATGACGATCAAGACTTTACAGAAAAATTTTCAAAGGAATCTATATGCTTTTCTGATTTATTTTTCCAGAGTTATTGCCCCTTGTTAGAAAAAGGGGGGCGGCATAGATTAGTTTTTCGCCCTCCTACATATTAAAAGGAAATTCTTTAAAATTTTGCACGTTTGCTTATTTTCATATTGAGAATTGCATATCGTTAGAACACTTTGTTGGGCCGTCGTGATCGTTATCGTATGGGAGTTGGATTTACAACTACCTGTGCAATCAATGCAGTTCAAACCCCACTCAGGCGAGGTGTACTCAATGCAGCATTATGTGATAAAGTTTGTGAGTGACTTGCGGCAGATCGGTGGTTTTCTTCGGGTATTCCAGTTTCCTCCACCAATAAAACTAATTGCCAGGATATAACTAAAATATAGTTGAAAGTGGCATTAAGCACCACACTTTGATTGTACCATTTTGTAAAGGAGTTATTGCTCTTTGTGACTCTGTACATCAAAATTGGGTGGTGGGGGGTCAAAAACAACATTTAATTTTTATTTTTTTTATTATAGGTCTTGGTTCACCTGCAGGTATTGCAGTAGATACAGTTACTACTCATCTGTATATTGTGGACAGTTCTAAAAATAGAATAATTGTTTGTAATAGCTATGGCGATATCTGTGTCATAATACAGGAAAACCTAAGTACACCAGAAGACATTGTCATTATTCACAAACACAGGTACGTACAGTGTATATAAGGGTGGTGCAGAAATTGATCCTTATAATTTACAGTCCTCAAAATGAAAATTTGAATTTACTGATCAGAATCAAATACTTGAATTTATTTTATATAAATATCTAAATAAAAACTGACAAATTTACTGGTCTGAACAAGGTTTTACTAGTCTTGTGCTGGAGGACCCGTGCTCATTGTGATTTTATATTACAGGTCTTTTATCTGCACATTTATTTTCATTTGTAGACTGCCGCTTGGCGTTGGGGCCATACATTTTTCTGTACGCCTCCATAGGTACGTCTGTCCTCTTGGTTTCCATTCAATAACTCTAGTTCCCCATCAGCAAATCATATGAAAGACATACTGAAAATCAGGCACAATAAAAGTCGGGCCAAGTATGGTTTTGAACTTTAGCATTTTCATTTTGGAGCTACAGGCAAACATGTATTCCACCGTCGTTTTTGAGACAAAGAAAAGTTACCACATAAGACTATTCAGACCGCACTTAATGCCCTTGATGATTTGTGTATTACTGTTGCTGGAGGGTAATTTCAGTGTTTTTGTAGCAGTTTTACAGATGATTTACAGCTTCTTACCCAATCGGTACCTATAAAATGGGGGGCCGTAGTGGTCGTGATCGTATGGTAGTTGTGAAAGTTGTGAGTTCGAACCCCGTTCATGGCGATGGTTAACTCAATACAACATTATGTGATAAAGTTTGTCATTGACTTGTGCCAGGTCGGTGGTTTTCTCTGAATGCTCCAGTTTCCTCCACCAATAAAACTGAACGTCCCGATATAACTGAAATATTGTTGAAAGTGGCATTAAACACCATAAAACCAACCAACCAACATCTACCTACCCAATCAGTACCTATGAGATGTTTTTAACCGATGGATATGTTTTTACAGAAAATTGATTTGGTCAGAGGTGGGTAATAACCCTTGCATAATGAGATCTGAGATGAATGGTCAGAGGAAGGAGAAGTTTATAGATAATGATATTCAGCATCCACACAGTTTGGCATTGGATGAACCAGTGAACACACTATACTGGATTGACTTGGTGTTGGCTAAAATAGAAAGTGTCAAGCTAGATGGAAGTGAAAGAAAGGTAGGTTATATATGTAATGATATTCATCTTCCACAGTCTGTATGTTAACAAATGTTTTGCTGGGTATTCTCAGCTTTGGATAGAATAGGCCTTATGATCATAAAACTTTTGAGCATTGGTTTATGAGTTTATACTCGTACACAAAAATACAACCAATCAGAACACTGTATCAAATATCTGTAAATACTTTATTCTGATTGGATTATTTTGGAGTATGAGTGCGAATATTGTACTTAAGCATTTTATGAATGTAAGAAAAGGTCTCCAGATCTCACAGAATATAGAAAAGGGAGTAGGTAAAAATCAATGATATTCATCCTCCACAATCTGATAGTTGATGGATTGTATTGTGTAGACTCAAGTTGTTGATAGATTAGGTTGGTGGAACAGAGAAAAAAGAAGGTTAATTAAGAGGTACCTTTTTGTCTGAGAGTTAACAGGCTGTAAACAAAAGGTGATGTTTTGTGTTTAAAATTAAAACGTTTTGTGTGGAAGGTAAAAAAAGCCATCACCAAAAACAGTGAACTTATTGATTTTTTTTAAACAAATTGTCGAACAATGATGATTAAAAATCCTACCAACCACAACAACATCAGCCATAATTCTGAATAACTTTACAGGTGAGGGTCCAGAAATATTTTTAAATTGGGGACGGTTTGTTGTGAAAAGGGGGGAGGGGGCATATTTTTCTGTATATTTTCAAAAAATTCCTGGGAACATTAACATTTCAGGTGATAGGGGCAAGAGTTTCATTCAACCCCTTGAACCTTCCTGCTGGATCTTCTACTACTTTAAGCCTCTGTTCTTGTCCATTTGTGCATCCTGCATTGGTTTCTGCCCAATAATTTAAGTTCCCCTTAAGGAAACCATTTCAAATTTATACATAAAGTCAGGGTAATTAAAAGGAAGGCCAGATTTTATTGCAGACCTTACCACTTTTTCCGTTCTGAAGTTTTGTCCCTGTTTACACTACAAAGTCAATAAATTCTGAATAAACCAGTTTTTGTGAATATTGTCTGAAAATTCTGAACAGAGTCTGAACATTCTTAACATGAATGACTATAGCTGGAAGCAAGGGCATCCATGTCCTATGGCACATTCTTCCAATTTTTTTTTTAAACTATTTTCAGATAGTGTTTTCAAGGAATTTAAAGCAGCCATTTGGTATTGCTGTATTTGAGGATACACTATACTGGGCAGATCAGGGACATTCTTCTATCATGTCAGTTGATAAAGTAACTGGTAGACGATTGTTGCCATTGACAACAGATATAGACCATGTAACTAGTATTGTTGTAGATCATCCAGTTTTATACCAAAATGATAACCAAGGTAACAATACTATAAGTACATGACATTTGTATGAGAGAACAGCATAGTTAAGATAAGGAGCATGTCCTTTACAAAGCATATTATTTTTAGAAATGAACTAGATACATAAATTGTATGTTATGAAAAGAAAGAAACAGCAATCTCTCACATCAACGCACTGATCATAAAAAAAAGATGATTTTGTAAATTCAAGTCCAGGGACAAATATGTGGCAGGGTTAAATTAGTTAATTGGATCTCTAATGGCAATCCATATATAAACAAACGATAAATGATAAAACCTGCACAGATTCACTTCCACTCAAAAAGACCAAAAACATGTGTATATTTGGTAAATAACAACAGAAATATTTACAAAAACATTGACTCACTTATTATTCATGAAGTCGTTTGTTACTTTGACAAAACTGATGATGACCTAATAACTGAATCACTTCTCAAATAAACATTTTGAAATATAACCCTTATTTTATTTCAGGAAAGCCATGTTGGTTACATGATTGTAAAGAGATTTGTCTCCCCTTTGGTAGTAGTAATTTCACCTGTGGTTGCCCTTGCCACAAGAAGTTAGATTCTGATAAAAAGTCATGCATTGGTAATTAGAAGGATTTTAATGTCAGACAGGCTCGATATTGTGGTATCGTAAAACACTTGAAAGGCTGTCATGATAATGGGATTTACATCTACCTATGGAAATACCCCTCACCACTGTTATTGAGAGTTTGAATCCCCTCCATGGCAAGGTGTACTGTTCTGATTTTTTGTGATAAATTGGGAGAAGAAAGTTTAAACTGTGATGGTCAACAATTCTACAAATATCAACAATGTAAACAAACAACCCTCACTTCAAATCATTGAACATAAAAAAAATATGAAATATGCAATGGAAATCCAGGTGCTAGTTTGGGACAGGCGTATGAAGTTTGTCATTGACATGCTGCATGTTGGCGAATTTCTACTGGTACACTGGTTCCCTCCATTAATAAAACTGACTGTCACAATATTGTTGAAAATGGCATTAATTACGATTAACTTAACCTCTTACTTAAATCATTTGTAACATTTACTGCATACTGGGAATTTTTTTTCTCAAATTTCTCATTTCGTCCTAATGAAATGTAATTTGTTCAATTTTATTTCCATCGTTTGTGACACATTCTGTTCTTCTTCTTTCTATGCAAGTGTATATTTAACTTAACTTCCATATGAGGTATAATTCTAATTCAGATATATAAGGGATATTAGTAGCGTAGATGATGACTGAAAAGATGCATGAATTCGGTGTTTAATGTAACGAAATAACATATGGATAAAACTATGCTCATTCGATAGAAAAATGTCTATATTTTCAAATTAAGGGGGTCGTAAAAAAATCGTAAGACAACTTTTCTTGGAAATTTTGGTTTTCCGAAGGTACCCAACTGATACATAGTTGACCAGTTGAAAATAAAATTTCATATCTATAACACGAGATCGTTTATCGATAAAAAAAGATATATTACTCAATTAAACAGACATTTAATTGTATCAATAGATGAAAAAGAACAATTAATTCTCGTCTGATTTAATGTAACTAGCCTCTCAAAATACCCCTTATTTTGGTGGAAAATAAGACAAGTTTTCTCTTTCAGCAAATTTATTTTGTATTTTCCGTACATTTTTAGTATTGATAAAGTAACGTTACATTAGTCCAAAAATTCATGCCAAATTTCACATCATGGATACTTGCAGATACGCAGAAAAATGCTATTTTTTGTTTGTTTCCTCTCTCATTTAATGCCTTTTATACGCGGAAATTTAATACACCGTTTCCGATTCTATAAATATAGTTCGACTGATCTTCGAGTCATTAAATAGCACGTTGCCTTCTTTGAATGAAATGGCTTAGTTTCTGATTTATTTCATTGTTAAGTGTTCGGCTTTTCGCACAATGTTTACTGAGGTTTTCAGACTTCATTTGGCGTTGTTTTTGTCATTTGTTTGTCGATAATTAGTGTATTTTGTTGATTAGTAATTAGGTTATTGTAGTACCAGAATTTAAAGTGGACAGACACGTTCATATTCCGTATGATGGCATCGTTCGGTAGTCCTTTGAAACTTTCTCCTTCTAGTCCAAAAAGGAGAAAAGAAGCGTTGAACTGGGAGCAATGCATTATATGTCAATGTTCCAATCAGAACCTGTGATTTGTATGCGAGATGTAGGCAAAGATAGTTTTGTAAGATCGATGGAAGTTAAAAGAGATGAGGTGTATTCTCTTATTTTGCAGGAAATGTCCACACTGGACAATTTTATATCACGTAAAAATTAAAGTTGTTTACCACCGTAATTGCTATAGAAAATATACAAGTAAACAAAACTGCAGTGTTTTCAAAACAGATCAGATAAAGTTTTACAAGTACTGAACAAGTTTCAACTATGTCACAAACAAGTGTTGTAACACGCTCCCAGTACGAACCCATTCAGTGGGATTTTTGTTTCATTTGTTAAAATAAAACATTCAAGAAAGATTTTAAAAGTGCATAAAATTGCATCCAGTGAGCGTGTGAACAAGTTGATGGAGTGCGCATTGAGTCAAAATGATGATAAGACTGGTTCGCGTGTTGAATTGTGATGATTTTGTTCTGAAAGGAGTTTATCACAACGGGTGCATGATTAAATATCTGTTAAAAGAGTTCCCCGAAAAACGAACAGAAACAGGATTCTGATCTTTCTAGTAATGAAATTGCCTTCCAGAATTTAATTCATGAAATCAACGATGATTTAGTCGTTCACAAAAAGGATTTTTGGATGACACAATTACTTGAAAAATACAAAGGATATCTACCCGCAGACACCGGTACCTACTCATCTGCCAAGTTACAAGACAGGCTAGTTAAACATTATGCTGGTTCTATAGTTATACATACTCGGCGGGGCCAAGGAATGTCAAATCTTGTCTTCAGTGACAAGCTTTCCTTAGGCGATGCTATAAATACAAGTACAAAGCCTCTGAGTTGGAAAATGATTTTCAAGTTGATGTTGAAGGTATTTCTGATGAACAAATTTTACACTCTGCTGTAGGTATCTTAAGACGTGATATTGAGAAGCTGAAAATCTCAGTTGAAGACTATCCAAAAAGCCAAACTACGAGCAGATTACTCTAATCTCAATAAATTCAGAGTTCGACTTGCAACAAAACAAAGAAGCAAGCCTGGCCAAGTTACCACCATGCGAAGCGACATTCCATCAGCATGTACTAAGAGCATCTGTGCAGACCTATATCTGGAAATCCTCACAAAAAGCGCAGTCCCCTGTTAGGTCTCCTTTAATGTTCGGATGGGAAAACAAGGGTGGTCTGGTACCTGTCTTCTTCCTGGGACAAATGTCATCACACTTCCTGCAGGATCTCGTGTGCAGTTGCAAAGGCAGATAAATTTGTTCCAGTAGCTGTGTTTGTTTTGAACAGATTCTGTCGTGCACAGATCTTTGTCCCTATTATGGTAGCGACATATGTAAAAATGCCATAACAAAGAATGTTACCTTACTGTAAGACGATGGTCATGATGTCTGAAATTTAGTAGATTTTTACAAGGCTTTGTTGTTGTGGACAAAATTATCTGCCATGTAATGTCGTGACAAATCCACAATAGTCATTTTGTAGTTAGATAGCGATGTTGTTCTGTCATTTGATTTGAACCAGGATAGTCCTATTTATACTGACTAATATAAATGTGTTGCTATCGACTTATATGCTTATTTTGGTGTTTTATGACCTCTTTAGGTTATACAGCATTCGTTGTAACAAACGCGGAGCAAAAACATTGATTAAGAATACCAGATAGTCATATCAGTGACAGGAACAAGAACAATGATGTTTATGTACTAGTGAAGGACTCCCACCCCCCTTTTTCTATACGCCAGAGAATTTTTAATTTGTGAAATGGAAGTTAAATTTCGTTGTAAAAAATAGTATCAGTGTTATCATCAACTAATTAAAGCACATTCAGGTCAAGACGTTTCCATACAAAGGTCAAGGTCAGGTCCCTATTGGCGACATTAAAAATGTGAAGGAAACTGACTCATCAAAACCTACAAAAATACACATTTTTTTCACAACTAAACCTTAAAGTCTATATGAAAGACTTAATAGTGTATACCAAATTTTGCAAAAACGATAATTTCATCCCTTTGTGGGAACTGAATTCAAGGGGAGCAACCCAAAAGTTATAACTCATATATTTTCTTAAAATTTTGGGTAGAACGATTATCTCCCTTTTTAAGGAAATGCAACCAGTTCCCGTTTTTACGACCCGACTATCTGGATAAGAGTATGAATTCTTCTTTCCAATGATATATAATTTAGGTATATGTTCGGTGGGTACATTAAAGTCAAAAATTTCTTTCCCCGTCTACCACACTATATTCCAGGCAGTAAAAGCAATCATTTAGATTTTTATTTTTGAGGTATCAACAACATCATCTCTTTTAAAAAAAAATTGATAAATTGATATTGGAAATTTTAATGGTTTATCTCCCTTTGAGATTTTTAAAAATTAAGTACAAATTGCAAAAGGGAAATAACTCACTAAAGTTTCCTATTGCAGTTGTCTCTCTTATTGATACATTATATTTTTTTTATTTGAAGATGATGTAGAAAGTTGTCCTTATCTCTTAGTTGGAGGTAATCGAGCCATACTACAATATCCTTTGTGTGGGATAGGTAAACAAGAAAATCTGATGTCTTACATTGACGTGGCAGATATTGAGAAAGTGTCGGTTATAGACCAAGACAAGTCCAGGATACTTTACAGTGATCTAAATAAAGGCATAATAGCTATTACAAGTTTAGAAAAGGACAAAATCAAACAAAGGTACAGTAGTCTCCCTTGTTTTATCCTCCATTTGTTGCATTTAACAGTTAACAAAAGGTGTCAGATAAACGAATTCTGTATTCTACAGCTAAAATGATGTCATTTTTAGCTCACCTGGCCAAAGGCCAAGTGAGCTTTTGTTATTACCAGACGTCTGTCGTCTGTTAACTTTTCACAATTGAATCTTCTCCTCTGAAACCTTTTGGCCCAATGAACCAATACTTAGTAGGAAGCATCTAATGAAAGGTCTTCTATAAAGATTGTTCATTTCGTCCCGATCCGTTTACAAGCATGGCCGCCATAAGCAATTATTGTTTTGATACCTCTGCGTTTTCTACCTTTATGTTTGACCTACTTTGAACTACTAGTAAATCAATGAACTTCCAGATGAAAGCAAATAATGATAATTATTTATTTTTCTTATTTGATATAAAATATAGCTATCCATGGATTGATTTGATTTTTATGCAATAAAATCTCACTGTTGTCCTTATTTCCTACCCTCATACACATGAACCTTATAAGAAAAGAAGGGCCGTCATTTACATGATCGTATGGTAGTTAGATTTACAACTACCTATGCAATCAGTGCCTATCACCACTAATGTTGCGACAGGTCAGTGGTTTTCGCAGAGGACTCTGGTTTCCTCCACCAATAAAATTGGCCACCACGATATAACTGAAATATTGTTGAAAGTGGCGTTAAACATCATAGCTCTAACCCTACCCTCCTACACATAAAATTTATAATTTAAGATGCTGTACTATTATTGTATACAGTAGTTCCACTCATATAGGACCACTCTCCCACCAGAGGCCACCCCTCTTATCAGCTTTTTATTAGATCACCTTGCCAAAGGCAATGTGAGCTTTAGCCATCACTTGACGTCCGTCGTCTGCCGTCCGTTAACTTTTCAAATTTTAATCTTCTTCTCTAAAGCCACTTGGCCAAATGAACTGAAACTTGGTTGAAAGTATCTATGGAAGGTTCTCTATAAAGAATGCTCATTTTGTCCTGATCCGTTAACAAACGTGGCTGCCACAGGCAATTCTTGTTTCTGATTGATCTATGTCTAAAAATTCTTATCCTCTGAAACTGCTTGGCCAAATGAACCGAAACATGGTAGGAAGCATCTATGGAAGGTCCTCTATAAAGAATGCACATTTCGTCCCGATCCGTTAACAAACATGGCCGCCACCGGCAATGATTGGGCAAATTTAAAAAAAAAAAATCTACTCTGAAACGTCTTGGCCATATCAGCTGAAACTCGGTAGGAAGCATCTATGGAAGGTCCTCTATAAAGATTACTAACTTTGTTCTGATCCGTTAACAAACATGGCCGCCACAGGCAACTCTTGTTTCTGATTGCTGATTGGTCGATTTCTAAAAATCTTCTACCCTGAAACCGCTTGGCCAATTGAACCAAAACATGGTAGGGGGCATCTATGAAAGGTTCTCTATCAAGATTGCTCATTTTGTCATGATCCGTTAACAAACATGGCCACCACAGGCAATTCTTGTTTCTGATCGGTCGATTTCTAAAAAATTTCTACTCTGAAACCGCTTAGCCAATTGAACCGAAACATGGTAGGAAGCGTCTATGAAAGGTCCTCTATCATGATTGCTCATTTCGTCTTGATCCATTAACAAACATGGCCGCCACAGGCAATTCTTGTTTCTGGTTATTTCTAAAAAATCTTCTCCTCTGAATCCGAGTAGCCAAATGAATCGAAAAACAGAATGAAAAGTGAGCGACACAGGCTCAGCCCACTGAGCCTCTAGTTTATTGCTGAAGGGGTGGCCTTATAAGAGTGAGACTACTGTATTTGCATTACTTATATAAAGGGTGGGTATATAAATTGTTTATACCAATATATTGGTTTCTATTTCAGGAGCAATATTCTGTATTCTAATTTACCAACTATAGGAGATATTTCTGTTGACTGGAACAGTGGTACTATATACTGGACAAATCCTATACATGTAAGTATGTTACAGGGAACAGTGGTACTATATACTGGACAAATCCTATACATGTAAGTATGTTACAGGGAATAGTGGTACTATATACTGGACAAATCCTATACATGTAAGTATGTTATAGGGAACAGTGGCACTATATACTGGACAAATCCTATTCATGTAAGTATGTTATAGGGAATAGTGGTACTATATACTGGACAAATCCTATACATGTAAGTATGTTACAGGGAACAGTGGTACTATATACTGGACAAATCCTATACATGTAAGTATGTTACAGGGAACAGTGGTACTATATACTGGACAAATCCTATACATGTAAGTATGTTATAGGGAACAGTGGTACTATATATTGGACAAATCCTATACATGTAAGTATGTTATAGGGAACAGTGGTACTATATACTGGACAAATCCTATACATGTAAGTATGTTATAGGGAACAGTGGTACTATATACTGGACAAATCCTATACATGTAAGTATGTTATAGGGAACAGTGGTACTATATACTGGACAAATCCTATACATGTAAGTATGTTACAGGGAACAGTGGTACTATATACTGGACAAATCCTATACATGTAAGTATGTTATAGGGAACAGTGGTACTATATACTGGACAAATCCTATACATGTAAGTATGTTATAGGGAACAGTGGTACTATATATTGGACAAATCCTATACATGTAAGTATGTTATAGGGAACAGTGGTACTATATACTGGACAAATCCTATACATGTAAGTATGTTATAGGGAACAGTGGTACTATATACTGGACAAATCCTATACATGTAAGTATGTTATAGGGAACAGTGGTACTATATACTGGACAAATCCTATACATGTAAGTATGTTACAGGGAACAGTGGTACTATATACTGGACAAATCCTATACATGTAAGTATGTTATAGGGAACAGTGGTACTATATACTGGACAAATCCTATACATGTAAGTATGTTACAGGGAACAGTGGTACTATATACTGGACAAATCCTATACATGTAAGTATGTTATAGGGAACAGTGGTACTATATACTGGACAAATCCTATACATGTAAGTATGTTATAGGGAACAGTGGTACTATATACTGGACAAATCCTATACATGTAAGTATGTTACAGGGAACAGTGGTACTATATACTGGACAAATCCTATACATGTAAGTATGTTATAGGGAACAGTGGTACTATATACTGGACAAATCCTATACATGTAAGTATGTTATAGGGAACAGTGGTACTATATACTGGACACATCCTATACATGTAAGTATGTTATAGGGAACAGTGGTACTATATACTGGATAAATCCTATACATGTAAGTATGTTATAGGGAACAGTGGTACTATATACTGGACAAATCCTATACATGTAAGTATGTTACAGGGAACAGTGGTACTATATACTGGACAAATCCTATACATGTAAGTATGTTATAGGGAACAGTGGTACTATATACTGGACAAATCCTATACATGTAAGTATGTTATAGGGAACAGTGGTACTATATACTGGACAAATCCTATTCATGTAAGTATGTTACAGGGAACAGTGGTACTATATACTGGACAAATCCTATACATGTAAGTATGTTATAGGGAACAGTGGTACTATATACTGGACAAATCCTATTCATGTAAGTATGTTACAGGGAACAGTGGTACTATATACTGGACAAATCCTATACATGTAAGTATGTTATAGGGAACAGTGGTACTATATACTGGACAAATCCTATACATGTAAGTATGTTATAGGGAACAGTGGTACTATATACTGGACAAATCCTATACATGTAAGTATGTTATAGGGAACAGTGGTACTATATACTGGACAAATCCTATACATGTAAGTATGTTATAGGGAACAGTGGTACTATATACTGGACAAATCCTATACATGTAAGTATGTTACAGGGAACAGTGGTACTATATACTGGACAAATCCTATACATGTAAGTATGTTATAGGGAACAGTGGTACTATATACTGGACAAATCCTATACATGTAAGTATGTTATAGGGAACAGTGGTACTATATACTGGATAAATCCTATACATGTAAGTATGTTATAGGGAACAGTGGTACTATATACTGGACAAATCCTATACATGTAAGTATGTTACAGGGAATAGTGGTACTATATACTGGACAAATCCTATACATGTAAGTATGTTATAGGGAACAGTGGTACTATATACTGGACAAATCCTATACATGTAAGTATGTTATAGGGAACAGTGGTACTATATACTGGATAAATCCTATACATGTAAGTATGTTATAGGGAACAGTGGTACTATATACTGGATAAATCCTATACATGTAAGTATGTTATAGGGAACAGTGGTACTATATACTGGATAAATCCTATACATGTAAGTATGTTATAGGGAACAGTGGTACTATATACTGGACAAATCCTATACATGTAAGTATGTTATAGGGAACAGTGGTACTATATACTGGACAAATCCTATGCATGTAAGTATGTTATAGGGAACAGTGGTACTATATACTGGACAAATCCTATACATGTAAGTATGTTATAGGGAACAGTGGTACTATATACTGGACAAATCCTATACATGTAAGTATGTTATAGGGAACAGTGGTACTATATACTGGATAAATCCTATACATGTAAGTATGTTATAGGGAACAGTGGTACTATATACTGGACAAATCCTATACATGTAAGTATGTTATAGGGAACAGTGGTACTATATACTGGACAAATCCTATACATGTAAGTATGTTATAGGGAACAGTGGTACTATATACTGGATAAATCCTATACATGTAAGTATGTTATAGGGAACAGTGGTACTATATACTGGATAAATCCTATACATGTAAGTATGTTATAGGGAACAGTGGTACTATATACTGGATAAATCCTATACATGTAAGTATGTTATAGGGAACAGTGGTACTATATACTGGACAAATCCTATACATGTAAGTATGTTATAGGGAACAGTGGTACTATATACTGGACAAATCCTATACATGTAAGTATGTTATAGGGAACAGTGGTACTATATACTGGACAAATCCTATACATGTAAGTATGTTATAGGGAACAGTGGTACTATATACTGGACAAATCCTATACATGTAAGTATGTTATAGGGAACAGTGGTACTATATACTGGACAAATCCTATACATGTAAGTATGTTATAGGGAACAGTGGTACTATATACTGGACAAATCCTATACATGTAAGTATGTTATAGGGAACAGTGGTACTATATACTGGACAAATCCTATACATGTAAGTATGTTATAGGGAACAGTGGTACTATATACTGGACAAATCCTATACATGTAAGTTCAGTCAAACCTGTCTTATGTGACCTTCCAAGGGAACAGTCAAATAGGGTCACATAAGTCAGGTGGTCACTTAATATAGGTTTAATTGATATGAAATGCACTGTGAAAGGAAATAAAAATGAAGGTCACATAATACAAGTTATTGCTTAGTAGAGGTGATCACCAAAGCAAGTTTGACTACTATACAGGGGAAGCTCAATTGATGGTGTCATGTCAAACCAAAGACTGTAAAATTGGTATTTGTTGCTTCTCCGATAAATATGCAACATTAGAAGAAATAGCAAAGACTGGTTGGCTCAGAATTATGAACACATGTATACCAGTGGACTGTTGTTTCAGTGAGTTAGCGCTATAACCATACAATACCCATAAACATGTTGGTCTGGTACAAAGCATACATTATCATCATCAACATCGAATGTAGCTTGTTCTCGCCATCATATAGCTGAAAATTGCTCATTTGGCATTAAACAACAATCACATATTCACTCACTTTTCAGAAAACTTTCAAAATAATTTGCAACACCTCATTTATAACTTGATATTTTCTACCCGCATGTTCTTATTTTAATTACATCCAAATATTTCCATTTCAAAATATTAAAATTTCACAGGAACTTTTTGGTGTTTTTCGTAATGAGGATAAGAGATTTATTATTTAGTAAAGCTATTGTCCACATATACATAGTCCAGAATACTAATAGTCTACATAAATTACATTTCCTTGTCTCCAGGGGACGTCCTGGTCATGATCGTATGGTAGCTGGATCTTCAACTACTGGTGCAATCAGTGCCTATCACCACTAACGTTCTGAGTTCGAACCCAGCTCAGGCGAGGTGTACTTGAAACAACATTATGTGATAAAGTTTGTCAGTGACTTTAAGACAGATCAGTGGTTTTCTCTGTGTACTCCGGTTTCCTCCACCAATAAAACTGACTGCCACAATATAACTGAAATATTGTTGAAATTGGCGTTAAACACCATTACCTTAACACATCCAGAATACTGATCGTCTACATAGATTACATTTTCTTTGTTCCAACGGTGACTTGATTAAAGAGTTGAAATATTTTTCAGAGCGTAGTGCAAGCTGGAAGTATAAATGGCAGTTTGGTGATGACTATTGTCCAAGAAGGTTTACAACATCCTAATTCTATAACAATAGATCCTGAAGGAGGGTAAGGAAGTTTTATCATTAAAAATATTCCAGAGAATTCTAAAAAAAAATTGCAAATTCATTCATGTCCTACAATATCATGCTAATCCTCCTTGTTAACCACATATCTCTGCCATCCAAATAAAAGGATGTTATTTTATTTTTCTTGTTACTTTATTAAATCTTATCTTGTCATGTGTATTTATTATCTATTTATGTTAAATTGGCAAATTTTCTGCACCAGTGTTTCAACTATGGTTTTATGAGAAATAAAGAATCTTGATCTTGAAATAAAAAAAAAAAAAAAATTGCAAACTGAATGACGGAATAATTACGAGAATTGACACTCAAACCTATGTTGATGTATACAGTCCAGAATATTCTGTTTAATTTTGAGTATCAGTACATAATAAGCATAAATTTTGTAAATTGTAATTCAAGCTTTTCTTCTTCTTTTAAAACTTTTGACCAGACATGATGAAAGCAGGGGGTCGTTGTGGTCGTGATCATATGGTATTTGGATTTACAGCTACCTATGCAATCAGTGCCTATTACCACTAAAGCTGTAAATTCAAATCCCACTCACGACGAGGTATACTCGATACAACATTATGTGATAAAGTTTGTCAGTGACTTGCGACATGTTGGTGGTTTTCTCCGGGTACTCTGGTTTCCGCCACTAATAACACTGACAGCCAGGATATAACTGAAATATTGTTGAAAGTGGTGTTAAGCACCATAACTCTAATCCCCTGATGATGACCAAGTAACTATCATGCTTCTATATTTAGACCGCATCTGTGGTGTAATGAATTGCGTGCTCGTCTCAAGTGCGCTAGATCGTGGGTTCGAGCCCGGTTCATTCAATCCAAAGGCTATGAAAATGGTATTTGTTTCTTCTCCGCTAAGTACGCAACATTCGAAGTAAGAGTAAAGACTGGTTGGCTCAGAATCAGAATAATGTGTCCGAATGGAGCGACATGTCTATCCGCGAACTGTTTGCTTCAGTGAGCTAGCACTATTAAAATCCAACTCAGTGTGTTGGTCTAGAACAAAGCAGACCTTATCATCATCTCATTGAAAATTAACTTCTTGCAATGATATAGCCGAAACATTGCTGAATTGGCGTTAAACAACAATCAATCACTCACTCACATTATATTCTCGATTCCGGAGTGACATCACACAATGTAATTGACCAATCAATGATTATCAAATTTGAGATGAAGAAAATATTTGGGGTGAAGCCAAGCAAAATCCTCGGGATTCTACATAGACTCCAATGTATATTAGTTTATTCGCTATCTTCCAACAGAAGTTAAATATTTTAATTAAAATCACCTCTGGTCCTTATAGACACTAAATCAGATATTTAGTTTGATTTTCGTCAATTTATATCAGACGGGTTTATTTTAAATTAAGAAAATAAAATTCAAATTTTCCATTGGAATCTAGGTAAAATCTAGAGGATTCCTGCTGACTTCACCCCAATGAATTATTAAATACCCAGATGTTCGGATATGAGAATTTAGATATATAATAAGAAATCAAAAGTAACTTGTTCTAAGCCATGATATACATGTATGGTAGCTGAAACAAATGCTTATTTGGCAATAAACAACAGCCCTTCAAACCTTCAATATTATTGTTGTTTTTCAGGTACATATATTTCTCTGATGTAAGAAAAGAACCAAAAATATGGTCCTGTTACACAGATGGAAGCCATTGTGATACAATCAGTGTCGATATTACTCATGTCAATGATATGGTATTTGACCATGACAGCAAACGTTTGTACTACTCAGATGTAGGAGATCACAGTATAAGGGCACTCGACATAAAAAATAATTTCCATATGGAGACAATTTACAGGTTATTAAAATTTACTAATGTAATTATTAGTGTATAATGCTCACTTTTGGATTTACAATTACCCATACAATCGGTGCCTGTCACCACTAAAGGCGATATGTACTCAATACAACATTATGTGATAAAGTTTGTCAGTGACTTGTGACAGCTTGGTGGTTTTCTCCAGGTAATCCTGTTTCCTCCCCACAAAAAAAACTGACCACCACAATATAACTAAAATATTGTTGAAAGTGGCATTAAATACCATAAACCTAAACCAACCCTCTGAGATGTTCTTAGATATTTGAATTCATGGTTTTCATACTTACTTACATAACTTTTTTTGTAACGTATGAATTTCATGGTGCAAAAATTGTGTGATTTGATGATGCCAATGATACCTTTATTGCAATTAATTATACATGAACCGTGACTGTGTTATTGTTAGCATTGTCGTAGATCATAAATACGACCCCCTGTACAGTGTAGGATCTAATAAAATAATTTAAAATTGGTGTTTGTTGCTTCTCAGCTAAGTACATAATTAAGAAGAAAGACTGGGTTGATCATATTCAGGATAATGTGTCAGAATGAAGCGATATGTCTGTTGTTTCAGTAAGCTAGCACTATAAAAATCCAAATCAGCTTATAAAATTGGAATTACAAGTGACATTCTGTTTTATTTTAATTTTCAGTGGAATTACAGGTGATAATCCATTCTACCTAGCAGTTAATGGAAAATTTTTGTACTGGACAGACAAGAACAAAAGGACTATCATGTCAATAAAGGAAGCAGACCGTAAGAGAATGGAATCTATAGACCTACCACAGATACAAGTTGCAAATGGTTTGATAGTTATCTCTTCTGCATTGGCTATTAACAGTAAGTGAAAATGATGTCAAAGAACAAACTTAGATTTTGGCCATGGTCTATTTGATTTTTTTCAGGAAGATTAATTCAGGAATACCAAAGTTGTTGCATTTCATTTATAAAGTAATAAGAAGAGTTTGAAGATTCTAAAGATTCAGAATCTGTATATCGAAGAAGAACAGACAATTCAATGGCCAAAAGAAAAAGTACGAAAGGACAATTTGACAACAATCTTCAAAACACTTATAAAACTAATGATAGAGTAACTGCAAAAAACCGAGGGTGAATAAACGTGTTAGAAACCATGTTTTTGTTATTAATCTATATATAATATGGTTTTTAGAGCCTAGCTTTGTAATTGTAATAAAAAGATAAATACATGAAATTTGTCGCAGATGCATTATGTGATGGGATGTTGAGTACATAGAAAACTGATACCAACAGAGATTTAAAAAAATGTACATGAAAGGAAATTAAAAATCCATTAAAAATCAAAGGTTAAGGATTATTGTGTTAACTGTTTAACACAACTTTCAACAATATTACAGTTATATTGTGGCAGTCAGTTTTATTGGTGGAGGAAACAGGAGTACCTGAGGAAAACCACTGACCTGCCGCAAGTCACTGACAAACTTTACTACATAATGTTGTATCGAGAACACCTCACCATGAGCGAAATTCATACTCACAACTTTAATGGTGATAGGCACTGATTGCACATGTAGTTATAAATCCATCTACCATACAGACATGACCAAGACCGACCCTTAAAAGTTAAGGGAACAGCACTGAGAGAAAGGGTCCTTCGTGGATGAGTGATTAACATTGTTGACTTTTGATCACAAATATAACACAACAGATGTGGGATTACATTCTGATTCCCTCCTCAAGTGTTATTCTTCCCAGACACCTACACAAGGCCCTGGGATTTGCTGTTCAGTTCATTGTATCTGTCCAGCTTTTTCCCCCTGATTAAGTCTGGTAGCTATAATATAGCTGGAAAATTACTGATTGTGATGATAAAATATCAATAACTCGTAACCTTAATTGAGAGAAATACCTTAGTTATGACTTTTGGAGAAATAACCATATACTCTGAAAGACGTCTAAACGGAACCTTGACTAAACCAGATTCCTGTATAAACTAATCTTTGAATAAGTTCCAGTGAAGAAAATCTTTATTAATTTAAACTGTATTTACAAATTTAATAAACATTTGTTTTTTATCATAGATGAATGCAGTGAGAATAATGGAGAATGTATGCATTTCTGTTTTGTCACTCCCAATGGTAGATCGTGTAAATGTCAAGATGGATGGACCTTAGACAGTGATCAGATATCTTGTCATGGTACTGTATTTAGTAGCTTGTTTTGATGTTTTTCTAGGTGTTTTCAAGGGGGTACTTTCTCCTGGAGCAGTTACTGTAATTTCCCTATTATAAGGCCACCCCTTCTGCAATGAAAAAGCAGTCTCCTAAGAGGGTGGCAATTTACTAGTATTTTACAATCTCTGTGGATCTGCAATCAGACATTTATGAGGGAGGTGGAACTTATAAGAGGGGTCTATCCATCACACATGAAAGTTTTATTTTAAATTATACAAATTTCTTCATTCAATTCCAGTTTATTATCTTGCCCCTATACATATTTTTGTTCTGTTAAATACAATAGAAGTGACACATGTTTGCTAAAATTGCAATATTCTGGCCTATCTTCATTAAGGTTTGTTGGAAGTTTAATCTGAATTTTCCGAAAGTAGGACTTAATTTTTTTTTTGTACTTGTTTTTTCCCAAACCATGACCTAGATTTCCATCAGCTTCTGTAATTTCACTGTTTAATTTTCTTTTTATTTAAGTAATCTCCCTTTACCAAGTTATGTCCCTTTTTAAGTTATGACTTTTTCTTTCTTGGTTTCTAAAGGGAAAATAGAGGCTTGTTGGTGTCTTCCTGGCTAACTTATTTAACTTTTTCATTTAGATTTTTAGTTGTTGGCCATGACCTTTAGAGAATTTAGATATTCTTTCTTTTTTTTTTATATATTACAGAAATCAAATGTGATAATGATGACTGTCGGCAGAAAGAAACATACTCCACTGAGAAACCTATGACCACAAAGAAACCAATAAATTCAAGTAAATTTTGTATTAGATATATCTGGCTATGAGCAACGTGAAATATTAAGTTTGTCCAATAACACAATATTATTGTGGGGTCATCGTGGTCGTGATCGTATGGTAGTTGGCTTTCCAACTACTTGTGCAATTAGTTCCTATTACCACTAATGTTGTGAGTTTGAACCCCGTTCAGGTGAGGTGTACTCGATACAACATTATGTGATAAAGTTTGTCAGTGACTTGCGACAGGTCTGCGATTTTCTCCAGGTTTTCTTCACTAATAAAACAGACCGCCACGATATAACTGAAATATTGTTGAAAGTGGCATTAAATACCATAAACCCACCCACCCAAATTAGATGAGACTACTCCATGAGTATTTCCAGGTAACTTTTTGTCTGTATAAGTCAATACAAAATTAAACAGGATGGGTGGTGTCTAGGTTAACGTCCTTGCCTGAAATGTGGTACAACATGGGTTTGAACCAAAGACTATTAAAATGGTGGTTGTTACTTCTCTACTAAGCAAGCAGCATTAATGAATAAGAACAAAGACTGGTTGGCTCGGAATCGGGATAATGTGTCCAAGTTGAGCGACATGTCTACCTGCAAACTGTTGTTTCGGTGAGCAAGCACTATAAAATCTAACTTAGGATGTTGGTCTATTTCAAAGCAGACATCATTATCATCATCATCTCATTGAAGTGTGAATTGTTCTTGCCATGATATAGCAGAAAAATTGCTCACTTGATGTTAAAGAACAATCTCTTACTATTCATTCATCATTCATTTTTATTCAGGCAAATATCAAGCACATACATTTAAACAAAAAACATCACAAAAACATTACATGAAATAAAATAATTAGGTTTAAGAACAGTGCATGACTGCCTTCGAATAACCCATAAAGCCTGAAGGCTTATTTCCAATGGGGTCCATGACTTGTAAATATAATAAAAAATGACTAAATATAATATTTAGCACTAAGCACAAAATGTTGCCCGAAAAAATTGTCCAATTTCTCCACTATGCACTCACTTATTCAGTATAAAACTATGTGATAATGGTTGTCATTGTCTTGCATCATGTCCAGTGCCTGGTAAGATTTTTGAGTTCAAATTTCTCGTGCGAAAATTAAGTACCTCAATATAAACTTATGTTATTTAAGTCTATCAGTTGTGGAAAAGCGGGTGATTTATTCTTGACTAATCTAATTTTATATTGTATAATATAAAAATGACATCTACATTTTTTTCAGTGACAAAGTCATGTACAAAATTTCTGTGCAACGATGGTGGCTGTATAGATCAGATTTATGTGTGTGATAAACATCCAGATTGTTACGACCAATCAGATGAATCCAATTGTAACCATGGTGATGATAAAGATTCTGGATCAAACCAGTTACATGGTCAGTATGTTGAATTGTATTCCAATATTGTAGTGATGGTTAAAATATTAGTGGTCAACTCGCACATATGTATTATAGGATACATATACTGACTATCAATGAGCTTTCTTTTACCACATTGTGGAGTTACTCAAGTGTGGTAGATCATGGGTAACCAAGACTACGAAATTGGTATTTTCTGCTTCTCCCCTAAACACAACATCAGGAGTAAGAACAAAGACTGATGGATCAGAATCAGAATGGAACGACATGTTTACCCACGTACTGTCCTTTCAGTCAGCTTGCACTATCTATAAGAATCCAACTGAACATGTTGGTCTAGGTACATTAAGCGGACATCATAATTATCATAGTCATCTTGTCATGCTATTGCTGAATAATTTCTTATTCTGCTTTAAACCACAAGCACTCGCTCTCTCTCATAATGATATGTTTTAGCATATTTTCCATGTATTAACCAGTAATAGTTGTCATTCAGAAATCTCTACGGCCAATTTGAACCAAACTTAGTGGGAATAGTCCTTCGACCAACATAAATCATCAGTTTCTTTAAATGACCAAAACTTCTACATTTAAAGCAGGAGTGGTCTATATATTAAACTGAATCTACTTAGAAGTGGTTGTCCCAGTTCTTCACCATTTCTATATAATTCTGACATAATTAAGAATTGAACTTGTTGCCATCTTTATACAATAAATCAATTAAAAATATACTTAAAATTAGATGTAGAGTCCTTAACATTGTACTGTCTAATTTTAGAGAACTGTGATGCTTCTCAGTACTATAAGTGTTCGTCAGGAGAATGTATACCACTGCATGAGGTGTGTGACGGAACTGTATCATGCTTTAATGGAACGGATGAAAGTGGAATGTGTGGTGAGTACAAAATAATTAGTGGAGTGTTAGAAAAGTTTTTTTCTCTTCTAATGGTTCTTTCCTTGAATATATCAAATGGATTTACATAATTTGAAAATAATTTGCAGTCCACATTAAAAATCACAATTTTTGTGAATTTATAAATTTGTAATATTTTTTTCCTTTGAAATAGAGGGGCTATCGTGGTCGTGATCGTATGGTAGTTGGATTTACAACTACCTGTGCAATCGGTGCCTATCACCACTAAAGTGAGTTTGAATCGAGTTTCATGACGAGTTGTACTCGATACAACCTTTTGTGATAAAGTTTGGCAGTGACTTGCGACAGGTCGGTGGTTTTCTCCGGCTATTCACGTTTCCTCCACAAATTAAACCGACCGCCACAATATAACTGAAATTGTTGAAAGTGGCATTAAACACCATAAACCACAAACCACCCTTTGAAATAGATGTAATGTAATATTTGTTCGAGTTGGAGCAAATGCTGTGGAGGAAATTCTGTCTCAACACAAACTTTGCATTAATCATATGTATATCTAGTATGTAAGTAAAGTCTGACATTGTATCATTTTGTAGCCAGAGCCTGTCTAGATTCAACCTGTAGTCAGGGTTGTCACCCAACTCCAGAAGGACCTCTTTGTTATTGTTACCATGGTTACCAGATGTTTGAAAACAACAAAGAGGATTGCCATGGTAAGCAACTTTATATGTATAAAGTGAACATCATGACTGTTTAAACTTTCTATTTATAAACCATTAATAATATTTAGGTTTGTAAGAGTTGTTGTTTGTTATAAGACCAATGCTGTTTAACTTTTTTAGTTCACTAGGTCCAACCACAATGGTGCTCGCTTAGAGTGTGATAGATCATAGTCGGGTCAAACTAATGACTACAAATTTAGTATTTATAGCTTCTCTGCTAAGCATGTAGCAATAAGGAGAAAAAACAAAAACTGGTTGGCTCGGAATCAGAATAATGGGCCCAAATGGAGTGACATGTCTACCTGCAGACCGTTGTTTCAATAGCATGTTGGTCTAGTCAGACATCATCATCATCTCATTGAAATGTAATTTATTCTTGCCATGATATAGTTGAACTATTGCTCACTTGACGTTAAACAACAATCACTCACTTACTCTCTGTGTGGACGTTTCATAGTGCTCAACTCGCATAGCTACCCAGGGTGTTCCCCAAAAAGGGGGGAGGGGTGCATTATAATACAGAGTGAGTGTCCTTGGACTAAAATAGGTAGCATATTTAGAGAGTGCCATGCTTCCTGCATTTTGTCATTATTATTTCTCTGTTCATTTGCTACCGAAACCATAGCTCTTGTGATATTTGGATTTGGCCTGTTTAAAAAATTTCAGAATTGTGACCTCAACTTGTCGCATGTTTCATTCTCTACATGTGATCTTAATTGTACTGTCTTATACTTTTAGCAATGTTTATTTTCCAGGAGTTCATGAAATTGCATATGGGATTGGTGGCCCTAGTGAAAAAAATGTCAGTCCTCATTTATTTTCTATTGCAAAATACCGAACTTGTGTCACTCCTTAGCAAAATTGGCCCAAATTTTGCCGGTCATGTCTGACAGGAGTGACTTTTGCGAACTCTGATTTTTTTTTTATTATATGGTGTCTAATATTTCAGATATAGATGAATGTAAGACAAGAAATGGAGATTGTAGTCAAGTCTGTTTTAATAAAAATGGCAGCCATGTTTGTTCTTGTGTGGAGGGATATACACCAAGTGGTAACAGTGCTGTTTGTACTGCCACAGGTTTGTAAATAAACATTAGAGAATACCGAAGGGGCAATTAAAAATGGACAATTAAGAGAAAGACAAAGCAAAAACACAACACAATATGTGTTGAACATCACTATATGCAAACAAACACAAATAACGCAAAGAAGACATGAGCCCTCCTACAAACAACTGGGGGTAATGACGAATCGAACATCGTTTTTATGCGGAAATCATAACGGACACACAGCACGGAACTCAGAACGTAAAGACACAGAATAATTTAGAAAGTTTAGTAACTGCTGCATTCTGGGATTACTATACAGCAGATTATTTTCATTGGACAAAATCATTGATTGATTGATTGATTTTTGGTGTTTAATGCCACATTTAGCAATATTTCAGCTATATCATGGCAACCAGCTTTAGTGGTGGAAGAAGCCGGAATACCTGGAGAAAACCACCGACCATGGGCAAGCAACTGGTAAGCTTTATCGCTTGCGACTGCAAGTCGAGTGCACCCTTTTTTGTAATTTACAAAGCCGTGCGCGAACACACGCCATATTGGTGATAGGCTTGTATGAGTTGTTAGGTAATCCAACTACCTAACTCATTAAGCCACCCGGGCCCTTGGTTAAAATCAGCAAAGAAATTATGTTGTTTGTAAACTGAACTCCCAAGTTTTATTTGTTGTTGAGAAATCTGGCATTCTACCCTGTTCTTAGTCAATGAATTTGATTACATGACTTATTAAATGTAAAATCTGTATAAACCAAACCTCCTTGAGACCAACTTTGGTGTTCTGTATATACATCGTTAATTCAACAAAGATTTCCTACATAAGGACTTCATTTAAAGTTTGGTTTATACAGGATTCTGGTTTATTCATGGTTTGATCTGGACAGATTTCACGGTAGTATTATAAAATCCAACTAAGCATATTAGTCTAGTACAAATCTGACCCCATCATCATCTCATCACATGTTATGTAGCTCATTCTTGCCATGATATGGCTGAAAAATGGAAGAAATGATCATAAAATAAACCTTTTAAATAATTGTTTTTTTACTGTACTGGTGATAAAATTAGATTTTGACCTCACTCTTTATGTTAATTTAGTTTATCATGTTATATCATTGTTCATCTGGAACAACATTGGAGGTGTAATTGTTAGTGTGCTTACCTCAAGTGTGGTAAATCATCAGTTCCAGCCCCACCCAAGCTAAAGACTATAAATTGGTAAATCATCAGTTCCAGCCCCACCCAAGCTAATGACTATAAATTGGTAAATCATGAGTTCTAGCCCCACTCTGGACAAGCTAAAGACTATAAATTGGTATATTTATTGCTTCCCCACTAAGTACGCAGCACTACGTAGTAAAAGATGATTGGCTCAGAATGAGGATATTGTATCAGAGTGGAGTGACATGTATTCAACTAAGTGTGTTGGTCTAGTACAAAGATGGTTGGCTCAGAATCAGGATATTGTATCAGAGTAGAGTGACATGAATCCAATAAGCATGTTGGTCTAGTACAAAGATGGTTGGTTCAGAATCAGGATCTTGTATCAGAGTGGAGTGACATGTATTCAACTAAGCATGTTGGTCTAGTACAAAGATGGTTGGCTCAAAATCAGGATCTTGTATCAGAGTGGAGTGACCTGTATTCAACTAAGCATGTTGGTCTAGTACAAAGATGGTTGGTTCAGGATCAGGATCTTGTATCAGAGTGGAGTGACATGTATTCAACTAAGCATGTTGGTCTAGTGCAAAGATGGTTGGCTCAAAATCAGGATCTTGTATCAGAGTGGAGTGACCTGTATTCAACTAAGCATGTTGGTCTAGTACAAAGATGGTTGGTTCAGAATCAGGATATTGTATCAGAGTGGAGTGACATGTATTCAACTAAGCATGTTGGTCTAGTACAAAGCAGACATCATCATTATCATCTCATTGAAATGTAACTTATTTGTGCCATTTATAACTAAGATATTTCTCATTTGACATTAAACAACAATCACTCAATCAAGCAATGTTCATTTGTTTGTCACAGTTTTTTGTAACACTTTTCTAAGTGTCATCTTGAAATACTGCTAAAATTGGTGTTAAACACCAACCAATCAATCAATCAATCAAAGTGTCATCTTCATATTGGTAATTCAATCATTCTGATGCATTTTCAGACCCTGTGCTTATTAACTTCCAATCTTTCAGGTTCAAGACCAACCTTTGCAGTAGGCAGTTCCAGTGAGGGAATTTTCCAGCTTAACGACCATTACCAAAGAATTGACCTTGACCTAGGTAATATGTCTAAAGACGTGATCTCTTTAGATGTCAACATGAAGTCAGGAGATATTTATTTCTTTACCAAAAAGGTAATTATGTGATTGTCTCCAAAAAGGTAATCATGTGATTTGTCTGAAATATTACAAGGGAGATAATTCATTGAAATAATAAACAGACCAGGATTCTAAGGTACATTTTTAATCCAAAGAACGAATAGTTATTAGTCACAAATATTTATATATGGTACACTTTTTTTAAAATAAAAGTAGGCAAAAAAAAATGTAAATATCTAATATAGTGCACACAGCGCTTTCCTAGAATTACCTTCAGGTACGCTCACTGTCAAAAGATTGGAAAGATAAATAATTTAATAGTCTTTAGGAGTAAATAAACCAAAGGGTTTTAACAGGATAGCCAAATTCGGCTGAGGTCACCTAGCACCTTACAAAAATATAAACATACCTGTATATTGATTGTTTAATGTTTGTGAGGACAATTGATCTACCATAACTAGCTACACCTTCTCGCAAGACTAGTTGTGTTGGTTGGTTTATAGTGTTTAGCGCCACTTTCAACAATATTTCAATTATATTGGCAGAGGTTATTTTTTTTCCTGAATTTCAATCTTGCATGTTAAATTTCTTTCTTTTCAGAATGGAATACACATTTTTCCACCAAAATTAAAATTAATAAAAGCAGTGTTTACAGAATTAGAATATGTAACTAACATCGCTTACGATTGGATCGGAGAAAACTTGTATGTCACTGACGATGTGTTAAAAAAATTACTGGCTTGTAGTGTGAACATTACTCCTCTTAAATGTAAAACACTGCTGTATGGAGATATCTGGAGAAATTTAGCTCTGTATCCTGAGAAAGGGTATGTATTGTTGTTATTGGTTAATTGATTGATAGTGAAAATATTGATAGATATCATTGGTTAATAAAGATCATTGGTTGATAGATAAAATGTAACCAGTGACTTGTTTCACAAACCACAAGGTGATTAAAACTTTCCTGACCAGTAGCAAATTCTATTAATCAACAAGAGGGAGAGGAACGGGATCCAATTAATCAACAAGAGGGGGAGGAATGGGATCCAATTAATCAACAAGAGGGGGAGGAACAGGATCCAATTAATCGGTTTAACCCCACCACATTTTTGTGCCTGTCTTAACTTAAGCCAGGATCTGGATTTAAGCACTATATGTCGTGCTCTCTTTTTTTTGTTCCATGATTTGAGGTGAGATGTGATTGTTTGTTTTGTTGATATTTGTGGAATTGTTGATCATCATTGTTTCAACTTTCTTTTCATAATTATCTGACTTGCTGTAAACAGTATCCCATTCTACCAACCACAAGATCATTGAAATTCCTCGGATTCAACATATTAAACCAGTAGCGAATTCCAAAGCCCACATTGTAACCAATTAACAATTAAACACTGTTAACAAGCAATTACAGGATCCATGGAAGGTCTGGTAGGAAAATGACAGAAAAAAACAATTGAAGGCAAATTTGAAAAGTTCTGAAGATACTTGATAATCAGAAGATGTAAATCAAAAAGAGGGACATACAATACATTTGCCAAAAGAAACAGCACAAAAAGAAAAAAACAATGCTTTATAAAACACTAGACTAAAGATTGAACCTTATGAACCCCATAAAAATCCAGAGGTGAACTTAGGTACCCTGTAAGGTTAGGCTGCTCCTGCTTCACTAGTGGCTCCTGTCATGTTACTTTTGTTATAAGAAAAACGTAGATATAAAAAGTGCACATTCCACGTTTCTACAATAACCTTCATCAGGTATGCTCAAATCCAACATATTTGAAAGCGAAATAATTTAAAAATTCTTTGGGAGCAAGAAAACCAATGGACCTAAACAGGATAGTCAAAATTGGCAAAGGTCACCTATGTCTGAGGGAGGAGAATCTTAGTTTTATTTATAATTAAATGATTTAGGAACTGTTAATTTTGATGTTTAATAAAATATTTGGTGATAAATCATGAATGAGGAAAGGAGGATGAGATTGTAACTATACGGCTGCTACTATTATACTATAACAAACAAATGATATTTCTTTTTAAGGATAATGTTTATTGTGAATTATGGACACATTAAACAAATACAGAAACTTTGTATGAATGGTAAACATCATCAAGTTGTCATAGAAACAGATTTAGGAATGCCCATTGGTTTAACTTTAGATATCCCAGCCAACAGACTATACTGGATAGATCAAGAGTTTGGCAAAGTTGAGTCGGCAAATTTAGATGGAAGTGATAGGTACATAAGTAGTATTTAGAATGTAAATACAGTCGACCCTGTATTAAGAGGTCAACTTGGGGACAAAGAAAACGTGGCCTTATAAGACAGTTGACTTCTTAAAAGAGGTTCAATTCATATGAAATTTTTTATGAGGGAACAAGAAAAAGGTAACCTTTTAATACAGGTGACTGCTTAATAGAGATGACTACTTAATACAGGTGACTGCTTAATCGAGGTGACCGCATGTGCAGGTTTGACTGTATATTTCTGTCCAAATCAAATACAAATGTATGGGTCTTGGTGACCTAGTGGTCCAACTGTCCTGTCACCACAGGATTGTATACAGTCAAACCTGCCCAAGTTGTCACCTCTATTAAGCAGTTACCTGTATTAAAAGGTCACCTTTTTCTTGTCTTGTGATGGAAAATTTATATTAATTGAACCTCTTTTTTTAAGTGGTCACCTGTCTTATAAGACCACTTTTTCTTTGTCCCAAAGATGACCTCTTAATACAGGTTTGACTGTATTTTTTTTTACAGGGTGTCAAGTGATCCTATATTCCTATATTTTCAAGATTTTGCTATATTTGCCTAAAATTTCCTATATTTCATCCCAAAATCCTATATTTTTCCAGAACTATGAGAGAAAAAAAGTTGATTCTTTAATTTTGAGTGGAAATTTCATGTAAACATGACAAATAGAGGCTATGCAAGATATTAATGCTGATACTTCAGGGCTAGCAAACATACTGATCTGACTAGCAAACAAACTGAACCCAAAATTTATGCTTCATAATATTATTAGTGTGTGAATAAAATAATTAAAACAGTAAAGTTTAATGTGATTTATTAAACTAAGTCACAAAGTCCCTATCTCTTGTCATATTGCATTGTGAAAGTTGTCTGTTCATCTATTGGACATGTTGAAATGTTCTTTAAATATGTGTGATAAAATGTACAATTTTTACAAATATAAATTGAGACAATGCATAGTATACCTGTAGGCTTATTTCTACAATGCAAGGAGAAAAATATACATGTACATGTATATGAAATATGAAGGTAGTATACAGTCAAACCTGTCTTATGTGACCTTCCAAGGGAACAGTGAAATATGGTCATATAAGGCAGGTGGTCGCTTAATACAGGTTTAATAGATATGAAATGCACTGTGAAGGGAAATAAAAATTAAGGTCACATAATACAAGTTATTGCTTAATAGAGGTGGTCACTAAAGCAGGTTTGACTGTATGTATTTCTATTTGTGTATTGGGGTTTTCCATTTTTAATGCGGTATGTTCGTTTGTCAGTTTATGATGGGTCTGTTTGATATGTATCATTTGGATGGTATTACATGTAGTTGCACAGGATAAGCTTTGACGGTTAATTAAATGGGGCTATGAAATGGGGTGTTTATACGATATTGTATTGAGATTGCTCACAGTGACTTGGAGAAAAAGGAGGTGTTGAAGTCCTGCATTGATTACTTTGACAATGTTTAATTTATGTTATAATTTAAAATATTGCGCACCCCCTCTTGGCCTTGAAAATCTCCATAAAAAAAATAGTTCGAGTCTATAATGCGCATGGACTTTTTAAAAAATCGCCGTCGGAAATGTAAGAATTAAATATTAATCGTATATATTTTTCAGTCCTTTGAGCATGTTTCATTTGCTGGGAGATTTTAAGAACCATTTATCTCTTTTCATCTTCAATAAAGTTGCAAAATATTAAATGTGTTGGGTTTTATTGGCAGACATGGGATTTCCCGGTCTGGGAAAGAGTGAAACACATTGTTCCTGTTTATAATGCACACCCCTCGTACAAATTAAAGAATCTGGGCAAAATCCTGCACATTATACAACCCTAAATACGGTATTGTTAATTAATAAAATTGTGCATTCGCATAAAAAATATGAAGTTACTGCGAGCAAACAATCCTATATATACTGATTTGTCTCTTATTTAGCCAAATAGTAGAGAATAGAAATAATTTAAATTCGGACGATGTCAAGAGGGAGAATTTAAACTGAATTCTCTTCCACTGAGCTACATGTATTAAGAAGTAACAGACAGAGTGATAAAACATTTTTGTAAATACACCCAAACATTTCTCAATCTATTCTCAACTTATAATTTTATAATTTTTTAAAACAAAATATGAACTGACTTGGTTGATTTTTATTAAATTCATCATCGTATCATTGAAAATTACCTTGTTCTCGCCATGTTATAGCTGAAAAATTGCTGAGTTGGCATTAAACAACAATCACTCACTCACATAAATTCATGATGAAATGGGATAGAATTGTTATAAAAAGGAATGTGAAAACTATACCAGATAGCTGTAGTTATTTAAAGTAAAATTATACCAGGTAGCTGTAGTTATTTAAAGTAAAACTATACCAGATAGCTGTAGTTATTTAAAGTAAAACTATACCAGGTAGGTGTAGTTATTTAAAGTAAAATTATACCAGGTAGCTGTAGTTATTTAAAGTAAAACTATACCAGGTAGGTGTAGTTATTTAAAGTAAAACTATACCAGGTAGCTGTAGTTATTTAAAGTAAAACTATACCAGATAGCTGTAGTTATTTAAAGTAAAACTATACCAGGTAGGTGTAGTTATTTAAAGTAAAATTATACCAGGTAGCTGTAGTTATTTAAAGTAAAACTATACCAGGTAGGTGTAGTTATTTAAAGTAAAACTATACCAGGTAGCTGTAGTTTTATTTAAAGTAAAACTATACCAGGTAGGTGTAGTTATTTAAAGTAAAACTATACCAGGTAGCTGTAGTTATTTAAAGTAAAACTATACCAGGTAGCTGTAGTTATTTAAAGTAAAACTATACCAGGTAGGTGTAGTTATTTAAAGTAAAGCTATACCAGGTAGCTGTAGTTATTTAAAGTTAAGCTATACCAGATAGCTGTAGTTATTTAAAGTAAAATTATACCAGGTAGCTGTAGTTATTTAAAGTAAAACTATACCAGGTAAGTGTAGTTATTTAAAGTAAAACTATACCAGATAGCTGTAGTTATTTAAAGTAAAATTATACCAGGTAGCTGTAGTTATTTAAAGTAAAACTATACCAAGTAGGTGTAGTTATTTAAAGTAAAACTATACCAGGTAGCTGTAGTTATTTAAAGTAAAACTATACCAGGTAGCTGTAGTTATTTAAAGTAAAGCTATACCAGGTATCTGTAGTTATTTAAAGTAAAACTATACCAGATAGCTGTAGTTATTTAAAGTAAAGCTAAACCAGGTAGCTGTAGTTATTTAAAGTAAATCTATACCAGGTAGCTGTAGTTATTTAAAGTAAAACTATACCAGGTAGGTGTAGTTATTTAAAGTAAAACTATACCAGATAGCTGTAGTTATTTAAAGTAAAACTATACCAGGTAGCTGTAGTTATTTAAAGTAAAACTATACCAGGTAGGTGTAGTTATTTAAAGTAAAACTATACCAGATAGCTGTAGTTATTTAAAGTAAAATTATACCAGGTAGCTGTAGTTATTTAAAGTAAAACTATACCAGGTAGGTGTAGTTATTTAAAGTAAAACTATACCAGGTAGCTGTAGTTATTTAAAGTAAAACTATACCAGGTAGGTGTAGTTATTTAAAGTAAAACTATACCAGGTAGCTGTAGTTATTTAAAGTAAAACTATGCCAGGTAGGTGTAGTTATTTAAAGTAAAGCTATACCAGGTAGCTGTAGTTATTTAAAGTAAAACTATACCAGGTAGCTGTAGTTATTTAAAGTAAAACTATACCAGGTAGGTGTAGTTATTTAAAGTAAAACTATACCAGGTAGCTGTAGTTATTTAAAGTAAAACTATACCAGGTAGGTGTAGTTATTTAAAGTAAAACTATACCAGGTAGCTGTAGTTATTTAGAGTAAAACTATACCAGGTAGCTGTAGTTATTTAAAGTAAAGCTATACCAGGTAGCTGTAGTTATTTAAAGTTAAGCTATACCAAGTAGCTGTAGTTATTTAAAGTAAAACTATACCAGGTAGGTGTAGTTATTTAAAGTAAAACTATACCAGGTAGCTGTAGTTATTTAAAGTAAAACTATACCAGGTAGCTGTAGTTATTTAAAGTAAAACTATACCAGGTAGGTGTAGTTATTTAAAGTAAAGCTATACCAGGTAGCTGTAGTTATTTAAAGTTAAGCTATACCAAGTAGCTGTAGTTATTTAAAGTAAAACTATACCAGGTAGCTGTAGTTATTTAAAGTAAAACTATACCAGGTAGCTGTAGTTATTTAAAGTAAAACTATACCAGGTAGCTGTAGTTATTTAAAGTAAAACTATACCAGGTAGGTGTAGTTATTTAAAGTAAAACTATACCAGGTAGGTGTAGTTATTTAAAGTAAAACTATACCAGGTAGGTGTAGTTATTTAAAGTAAAACTATACCAGGTAGCTGTAGTTATTTAAAGTAAAACTATACCAGGTAGCTGTAGTTATTTAAAGTAAAACTATACCAGGTAGGTGTAGTTATTTAAAGTAAAGCTATACCAGGTAGCTGTAGTTATTTAAAGTTAAGCTATACCAAGTAGCTGTAGTTATTTAAAGTAAAACTATACCAGGTAGCTGTAGTTATTTAAAGTAAAACTATACCAGGTAGCTGTAGTTATTTAAAGTGAGGGAAAAATTCAATCAAATATTTCAATAAATTTAAGTCATGTTTCAAAAGTGGTTTAGTAAATCGCAATTTTTTTTTTTATTTCAAGACTGAGTTCTTCTTTTGGGTATAGACATGTACTTTATAGTTGTAGGAAAATGAAAGCATTCAAAACTATGAATGATACAGTAAATCTTTGGAAACCATTCTCTTGTTACATTAGGATTTCTAGATCCCTGAGCTCAGATTGTTTCATATTCCATTATGAACACATGTTTTTTATGACTAGCAAAATTCTGATAGTAATAATAACCACTAGCAAAATAAAGGCAAATCAAAATTTTAATTAGCAATTTGCCTGCTTGCTAGTGTTAATTTCGAGCCATGCATGCATGCGTGCGTGGAGGGACACACAGGAAATGTGGAAAAAAACTTTTAGCAAAACTTGTCAACATTAAGTGGGGTTTTTTTATCATTCCGATTTCTATGTCCCCGCCACTAAGTGGCGGGGACATATAGTGTTACCCAGGTCCGTAATTCCGAAATAAAACAGTTGTCACCACTTTTTTTCGCTATGCTTTGAGATATTGATTTGATATTTGGTATGTGGGTGTATAATGATAAGCTACAGATCAAGTTTTGTTCCGGTCCAATGATTTTGGTCGAGTTATGGCCGTTGAACTTTGAAATTTGACCAAATATTTAGTTGACACCACTTTATTTCACTATGATTTGAGATATTGACTTGATTTTTGGTATGAGAATGTATAATCATAAGTTACAGATCAACTTTGAAATTAATTCCGGTTGAATGATTTCTGGCCAACTTACAGCCGTTGGGCTTTGAAATTTGGCCAAATATTTAGTTGTCACCTTGTTTTTTTCACTATGATTTGAGATATTGACTTGATTTTTGGTATGTGAGTATAGTGATGAGTTACCGATCAAGTTTGAATTTCGTTCCGATTGAATGATTTTGGGCTAATTTACGCACCTTGGACTTTTAACTTTGAATTTAAGGAGGCTTGAGGATACAGATCTTAAATAATAGTTTGTTATTCTTAGCCTATTACTGAGGGAATTAAAAAAGGGTGAAACATTTGCGAGCCTCCTTAATATTCACGGTGGGGACATTTGTGTCGTTCCGACACATCTAGTTGAAAAGGAACTAATCATGGCAGATATGTTTTGAGAGTGGTCATTTACAAAAACGTTTTTTTATGTCAGTCAGATAAGTATTCTTACTTATCGGCAATACAATAAACTATTATAGAGAGTACCAAGAATGAGATGACTAGAGACTGATGAAGTAGATCAATCAGGTCTAAGAATAGAAAAAAGAGATGATCGTGATCAGTATGTTTTAATTATAATTATATTATCTTTCAACATAATATATATTAAGTGGAGCCATTATATTTGTCCTCTACCAATAAAACTGACCGCCATGATATAACTGAAATATTGTTGAAAGTGTGTTAAGCATCATAACTCAAATCTATTATATTTGTTTAAAGTGAACACTATTCAGGAATGTTCAGAATAGTGGTCGTAATCGTATGATAGTTGGATTTACAACTACCTTTACAATCAGTGCCTATCACCACTAAAGTTGTGAGTTCGAACCGTGTCCATGGCGAGGTGTACTCGATACAACATTATGTGATAAAAGTTTATCTGTGACTTGCGACAGTTCGGTGCATTTCTACGGGTACTCCGGTTTCCTCCACCAATAAAACTGGCTGCCACGATATAACTAAAATATTGTAGAAAGTGGTGTTAGATCTAACCTCTAACCCAATGATATATCAGTTTATAAACATAAGCCTATTATATTTGTACAGTGAAACCTGTTTATAGTAAACACTATTAAAATGTTCAGAATAGTGACAAAAATGCATGGCTCTTTCTATATTGTAAATAATATACTATTGAAATACATTGTAGATACTCTGTCATCAAGGAAAATGCTATGTTCCACTTTACGACCCTAGATATATTTGAAAATGACCTCTTCTTAGCTGATAAAAAGTCAGCATCTTTAATAAAGCTGAACAAATTGGGAAGGAAAAGTCCAGAGAGAATTTATCATGGAGTAAATGATGTTTCAGCTGTAAGAGTTGTCCACCCTGTGTTGCAAAAACATGGTAAACATTTATAATTTTGTAGTGAAGATAGTATTGTATTATTTACTTACTTAGAAAATGGCTTATAAGTTTGTAACGTGCATATCTGTCAACATTTTTTTTAGCTGAAAAGGACCCGAAGGTAGATGTAAGCTATTGACATCCGTCCGCCCATCGTCCGTAGGCCTTTCATATTTAAATATTCCTTTCACGAACTACTGAACGGATTGTAACCAAGCTTGACTTTTTCTTTCAGGGGTGAGGGTTATGGTGTTTGATGCCACTTTCAACAATATTTCAGTTATATCGTGGCAAGCAGTTCTATTGGTGGAGGAAACCGGAGAAAACCACCCACCTGTTGCAAGTCACTGACAAACTTCGTCACTTAATGTTGTATCGAGTATACCTCACTTGAGCGGGGTTCGAGCTCACAACAATAGTGGTAATAGGCACTGATTGCATAGGTAGTAATAATCCAACTACCATGCAATCACGACCACAACAGCCCCCAATCAAACATGACTGCAAGAGGTCATAAAAGCTTCTGATTGAGTCATACTTAATATATCTTCATCATAGCAACAGCTTAAGCAAGTGAAACCTGATCATTGCTAGATACTTCTCAATTGTTGTTACTTCTGTGTTGATTGTGTAACCAATATGACTGCCAGTGCTGGATTTAGTTTTAACATAAAACCCTATCGAAAAGTTGACATTTTTTACATGGAAAGGAAATCAAGATCACCTCAAGACAAATTTAAATAGCTAGGACCCTATGAGGATTATATATTTTAAAATTAATTTTATCAATAATCCAAGATGGCCACTATCTCATTTTTATCTTAAGCTTTAAACCATTTGACAGCAAATTTATCTTATTGTTGCTTGGATGATATTTGGCAGAAAATCTGGGTTTTTTTTGTTTGTGTAGATCGAAAATCCCAAGTTTTTAGCTTAGGACTGTATAGGAAAATGAAAATATAATTTTTATAAGAATCTAACAACTTGTTGAACTCTACATAGTTATCATTGGATAGTCTCCTACATTTGTTTGTTTGGATCAGAATTCAAATTGGCCAAAAACTGCATCGGTGGTGTCATGGTTAGCGTGCTCGCCTCGAATGCGGTAGATCATAGATTCTAGCCCCGATCTGGTCAAAACAAAGACTATACAATTGGTATTTGTACTTCTTCGCTAAGCACACAGCATTATGGAGAAAGAGCAAGACTGGTTTGCTCGGGATCAGGATGATGTTTCTATCTGTTGACTGTTGTTTCAGTGAGCTTAGCACTATAAAATTTCAACTAAGCATGTTGATCTAGTACAAAGCGGACATCATCATCATCTCATTGACAATCAACTTGTTCTTGCTGTGATATAGCTGAAAAATTGCTGAGTTTGCATTAAACAACAATCACTCGCTCATAATTTCACTTGTTTGTTTGGATCAGAATTCAAGTTGGCCACCACCACAGGATATTGTTTAACATAGGACTCTATGAGAATATGAATCAAAAACCACAAACTTGCTTGATCCCTTTATTTTATTAAAACATTTTAGATGATGATTCATTATTTAATATGGATGCTACAATCTGACTTGTAGTATTTTATGGGTCTATTGTCCATATGTTGCCACATGGTTTTCATGTGACAATTTTACTTTTTAATGACTGATCCTTCTGTATAGGAGAATGTCCAAGTAACTCTCCATTCCTTAAAGATAATGGAGCCGAGGCCCATTGTTTTTAAGGAATGGAGAGATACGAGGACATTCTCCAACTTAAAATCCACCCATTGTACTTTATTAATTTTATTAATTATTAATCTTGTAACAAAAAAAAGTCTGTGTATAGTATCTAAAGTACAAAGTATTAAATTGTTTGCCCCTTGTGGGACCTTAAAAGTACAAAGAGAACAATAACTCTCCATTCCTTAAAAATAATGGAGAGTTTTGACAATAGATATACATCACAGGTGGATTTTAAATATTTTTAATGCACAGATCACTGGCACAGAGTAAAGGTTGGGATTAATTTGGAGACCGTCTTGTTTCCAAACAAGAGGCCATAAGGTGCAAAAATTGATGTTTCTGTTTTTTTGTACAATGAAGAGTTTATTGTTGATTTGATTGTGATAAGGTTTCTGTAATGAATTTCCTAGCAAATCCCTCTTACAAAAATACTTAGCTTAACTATTACAAAACAGGGAAAATATCAAATTTTTTGATTTTAAGTTTCATCCTATTTAAAGAGGCATTAGCTGCAATTCTGACCAAAAAAATTATAAGTTTTGGAAATTGGTAAATAGCTTTAAAATGATGAATATTTCACATTAAACAGCTTATCGCCTTTTGAGAACGAAAATTACCATCGATTTATTATTTCCTTGCATGCAAATAATTTGACCTCACTTTCTCTGTATGCAACTGACCTTACTAGTGACAGGTAAAAACGAATAATTTGTATTTTTATCGCTTATTAACTGCAAACTTGCATGTTTCTTTGTCCGTAATTAACGCCGACTAAAAGTAGATTCACAGAAACCCCGTAAACAATGCCGATAATTAATAAGATGGCATCCATTTCTTGATCGATCTCAAAACACGAGCAGTTGCACCCTTTTCCCCCGATGCGCGTACATTTCATAGCATTTATAAGTTACAGAAACACGTTTTATTAAGGCATCAATCATATCTGATAGTTTTTATGGGTAACAGAAATTTACCATTTTGGCAGATAATGCCCCTTTAAGTAGTAAAAGAGATGATCTCTCAAGACAAGATTAACTGTTTGGGTTTTTATAATGTAAAAGACCACAGATGATGTTGTAACTGCAATATTATATAAAGGGAGATAATTTACAAATGCTTATTAAAAGACTATGTTATTGTACTATATTTGTAGATAAAAATATTTGTCAGCCATTGAAGTGTAGTCATCTTTGTTTACTGACATTAGACAAGGCTGAGTGTGCATGTTATGATGGATATCTTCTACTGGCCAATACTACAGATCAGTGTATAGGTGATTTTATTTATACCTTCTGAATGATGTTTTATTTGTAATTTTTTCATGTCGTAGAATAGATATAACTAAAATATAGCTCACTAGGTGTTAAACAACAATCAATCAAATTTAGTAGAAATTTCATGTATTTTTTCAAAAATAAAATCAGGATGGCCAACATCACTGGACATAATAAAATAGATGTTGCATGTTTTGTTTATATTTCTGTTTAGTATCTGATAAGAAATGCATCCACTTGAGAACATAAAAACAGCTTTTACAGGAAGATTTTTTTTATTATTCAGTGGATTTTGTGCAAATATCAAGCTTACAATAATTTGCTAGTTATGTATCTAATGTCTCAACACATAGAACTGCATGCCCTGTGCATCCCCAGGTGACATATAGAGGATGCCCTCTCGATGGAGGATAATTAGGTCTTGATACAGAAAACCTGAGCATGGAACATAGTGGATACTATTTTTTATCTAACATTATGTATGTTTTCCTTTGAAATTAAAGAAAGTACCCTGTCTGATACAAGATGTTGTATCACCACACTGTGGTGATAAAAGAATGGCGTGATGTTGCACGAGACGTTCTCTGCCAAACTACTTTTACATGACGTAATTGGAATGTGAGACAAAACACAGTAACTTGGCATTGGTGAAAGAACGGAAAAAATAACGTGACGTCATGCAGTCACCCTGAGAGTATTGTACAAATTTTAATTCAACCCTTGTTATCTGTTTAAAATTCGTTTTTATTGAAATATTAGATTTAAACTTATTACATACATAGTGTGTTGGTACAAGACTTTATTTATATCAGGTCTTGCCTGTTAAGTCAGTTTAAAATGGTTTTAGTTTATTTCTTATGTTTTTTCATAGACATGAAGACACATATGGGTCCTATTTCATCTTTAAAAACTACAGAAATAAACTCTGGTAGCCATGGTGACGCACGAACAATGAAGCAGACGACAGAAAAAAGTGGCATCGTGAAACAACAGACAAATGTTAATGGCATCCAATCGCCTACCCAACGGACTACGATAATGAGTACAATTGCTCAAACAATGATGAAAGATTCATCATCTTGTTATTTACAATGTCAACATGGTGGAGAATGTGATAACAGTAATCAGGAAGAAAAGTGTGTGTAAGTGTACATGTAAACCAATTATCAGGAAGAAAAGTGTGTGTAAATGTACATGTAAGCCAATTATCAGGAAGAAAAGTGTGTGTAAGTGTACATGTAAACCAATTATCAGGAAGAAAAGTGTGTGTAAGTGTACATGTAAACCAATTATCAGGAAGAAAAGTGTGTGTAAGTGTACATGTAAGCCAATTATCAGGAAGAAAAGTGTGTGTAAGTGTACATGTAAACCAATTATCAGGAAGAAAAGTGTGTGTAAGTGTACATGTAAACCAATTATCAGGAAGAAAAGTGTGTGTAAGTGTACATGTAAGCCAATTATCAGGAAGAAAAGTGTGTGTAAGTGTACATGTAAACCAATTATCAGGAAGAAAAGTGTGTGTAAGTGTACATGTAAACCAATTATCAGGAAGAAAAGTGTGTGTAAGTGTACATGTAAACCAATTATCAGGAAGAAAAGTGTGTGTAAGTGTACATGTAAACCAATTATCAGGAAGAAAAGTGTGTGTAAGTGTACATGTAAACCAATTATCAGGAAGAAAAGTGTGTGTAAGTGTACATGTAAACCAATTATCAGGAAGAAAAGTGTGTGTAAGTGTACATGTAAACCAATTATCAGGAAGAAAAGTGTGTGTAAGTGTACATGTAAACCAATTATCAGGAAGAAAAGAGTGTGTGTAAGTGTACATGTAAACCAATTATCAGGAAGAAAAGTGTGTGTAAGTGTACATGTAAACCAATTATTAGGAAGAAAAGTGGGTGTAAGTGTAAACCAATCATTGGTACAGTAAAACCTGTTTAAACTGAAATCTTGCATATTACCAAACTTTGAATAATGTCCCAATGTAGGAAATCTTTATAAATTTAACATGTATATACCAAACACCTGTTTATTCCAAACAAAAAAGTTGGTCGCAAAGAGGTTCGGTTCAAACAGGTCTCTCTGTACTTTTGTAGTTATTGTCAGGTCAAAAATGAGATTTTGATATTGTTATATGACAGAAAAGTTTTGCAGTCGTATTCGGGAAGAAATGTGTGCGTAGGTGTACTTGTAAACCAATTACCTCTGTAGTTATGGTCGGGTCAGAAATTTAATATTTTTATGCAACAAACAAATGACATTTTATAGGAGTTACATCCCTTTAAGTGTCCATTTCAAACACATTTTTCTCATTCTTTATGAAATTTAAATGTGTGAATTTTTATTTGCCATAAAATTATTCTCTAGTTTTTTACAAGGTTCAAATATCTACAAATTTTAAGTAAATTTTTCTCAAATTCTTTGTCCTTTCCGTTGCTCTTGCATGGAACGGCAATAATTCTGCCCTTCCTAAGGGACATAACTCCCTTAAAAAAAATGTATAATTTTATAATTAAATCAGGAATGTGCAAAAAGTCTACTGTTTTTCGGTAGGTTGTCTCAATCAGCTTGTAACAGACAAACTACAGTCAAACTTGCTTTAGTGACTGACCATCTCTATTAAGCAATAACTTGTATTATGTGACCTTAATTTGATTTTCCTTCACAGTGCATTTCATATCAATTACACCTGTATTTAGCAACCATGTGTCTTAAGTGACCCTATTTCAATGAGCCTTTGGAAGGTCATAATAAGACAGGTTTGATCCTATTTCAATGAGCCTTTGGAAGGTCATATAAGACAGGTTTTACCCTATTTCAATGAGCCTTTGGAAGGTCACATAAGACAGGTTTGATCCTATTTCAATGAACCTTTGGAAGGTCATATAAGACAGGTTTGACACTATTTCAATGAGCCTTTGGAAGGTCACATAAGACAGGTTTGACCCTATTTCAATGAGCCTTTGGAAAGTCACATAAGACAGGTTTGACCCTATTTCAGTGAGCATTTGGAAGGTCACATAAGACAGGTTTGACCCTATTTCAATGAGCCTTTGGAAGGTCACATAAGACAGATTTGACCCTATTTCAATGAGCCTTTGGAAGGTCACATAAGACAGGTTTGACCCTATTTCAATGAGCCTTTGAAAGGTAATATAAGACAGGTTTGACCCTATTTCAATGAGCCTTTGGAAGGTCATATAAGACAGGTTTGACCCTATTTCACTGAGCCTTTGGAAGGTCATATAAGACAGGTTTGACCCTATTTCAATGAGCCTTTGGAAGGTCATATAAGACAGGTTTGACCCTATTTCAATGAGCCTTTGGAAGGTCATATAAGACAGGTTTGACACTATTTCAATGAGCCTTTGGAAGGTCATATAAGACAGGTTTGACCCTATTTCAATGAGCCTTTGGAAGGTCACATAAGACAGGTTTGACCCTATTTCAATGAGCCTTTGGAAGGTCATATAAGACAGGTTTGACCCTATTTCAATGAGCCTTTGGAAGGTCATATAAGACAGGTTTGACCCTATTTCAATGACCTTTGGAAGGTCATATAAGACAGGTTTGACTATGTATTATTTATATTATAGATGTAAGTCTGGGTACAGTGGAAACCTTTGTGAAGTAAAACGGGAGGTTAACTACCGTTCTCACACATGGGTGATTGGAGTAGGATTTATCTTAGTAGGACTGGTACTAGCTGTTACAACTATATTTTTCATAAAACATAAGAGGTAAGACATTTTATTTCAGCAGTATTGGTGATGATGGTTAATAAGGCTGCCTGGCATTCAAACAGAAACTAATAAACATGAAGTGAGCATACAGTAGACCCCTTTTGAAAAAAATGGCCTTATAAGAGAGATGGACTCTCTTGAGGAGGACAATTTACAATCAAACTTGTCTTAGCGACCCTCTCTTTGTGTAACGACTTCCTTCGTTGTGGTCAGTTTTATGTGTGGAGGAAACCCAAGTCCCTAGAGAAAACTGGCAAACTTGATCACATAATGTTGTATCAAGTACACTGTGCATGAGCAGGATTCGAACTCACAATGTTATTGGTGATTGACACTGATTGCATAGGTAGTTGTAAATCAAACTGCCAGACGATCACGACCACAACAGCCCCTTATGTATACAGTGAAACCTGTCTAAACCGAACCTTGTATAAACCAGAATCCTGTATTAACCAAACTTTAAATAAAGTCCCAATGTCGGAAATATTTGTTAATCTAACCTGTATAAATGAAACACCTGTCTATACCGAATACAATAGCTTGACCCAAGGAGGTTCGGTTTAGACAGGTTTCATTATAGTCTAAATGCCATGAAGTCAGTTCTGTTGTCTTTAAAATCCATGTGTTTCCTTATCGGAATCTAGATCAATGCTATATCTGGAAGTGCAGACATGTAGGTGTTTACTTGAAGAAGAGTTTGTAGATACCAAAGGGGTAATCAGAATCTGTAAATCACAGGACAGACAACACAATGGCCAAAAGAAAAAGTACAAAACACCAAACAACGATCTTCAAAACATACACATAAAGCTAAAGATGGAGTAACACGAACCCCACTAAATAACAGGGGTGAACTCAGGTGCTGTTAAAAGCAAAGGTAAAACGTTCTCTAGAAATCATTGCAGATAAATCCAGAAATCCTTGTATGATGCAAAGTTTAACGATAACTATACCTATAACTATATATCCAAATGTCATTGGGAAGGCTGACATAATCTTCAACTTTCAATAAGAAATGTGATTCTTATTTAAAAAAAAATTCTTACAGTATTAGTGCAAATATTTCCATGGAGAAAATTTTCACATAATTTGTATTTCATTAAAGTTGCAAAAATAACCACCATGCAATATGTTTATCTTTGTATTCAACTAGAGTGGATAATGGTTTAGTATAATTAATGCCAAATGGCAGAATATTTTTATGTCATCAATTGATATAAATAAACTATCATGTGGCGGTAGTGGATATATAGAACAAGTAATAGAAAGTGTAAAAAATCAATTTTGGAAGGATGTATTATATGCTTGGAAATCTGTTATTGAAAAAGACGAAAACAAAGATTGGACAAACTTTCTTGCCAATACAGTTTGGTTGAATAAACAGGTAAAAATTGACAAAAGAACTATCTTTTATCCAGAGTGGTTCAATAGGGGTGTAAAGTTTGTTAACGATTTTGTCAATGATGATGGTTCTTTTCTGACTTTAGATCAGTTTTCAAACAAATTTGGACTTTGTGTAAATTTTCTGCAATATAATAGGGTTATTAGTTCTTTACGACAAATGCTAAAATTATATCCATATGGAGACAAATCATCTAATTTACAGACTCCTTTTGTCCCATCATCTCTACAAAATATTTTTCGAAGTTCTAAAGGTTCAAAAGATATGTACACAATTCTAAATAAAAACAGTAGTGTTCCTACAGCTCAAAGAAAATGGAATACAGTTTTCGATATTAATTCAAATGAGTGGAAACAAATTTATATACTCCCATTTAAAGCTACAGCATGTACAAAATTACATTGGTTTCAATTTAGAATAAACCACAATATTCTGGCTACTAATTATTTCCTGAAAAAAATTTAAATTATTGATGATGCAAATTGTAATTTTTGCCAAAAGGAAAATGAAACCATTGAACACATTTTTGGGGTTGTGAAAATGTACAAAATCTGCTAGGGCAAGTAAATTCTTGGTTCGGTGACAAAGACATAAACCAAACATTTTTTAAGAAGACTCTAATTTTTGGGGATGTTGATAAAGTATATAAAGATGATGTATACAATGCCATTTTACTAAACATAAAATACTATATATATACAAACAGATGTCTGAAGAAAAAATTATCCTTTCTTTCGCTTAAAGTCTGTTTGATAAATTTATATAAAACTGAAAAAATGATTGCTGTCCGAAATCAAAGAATTGCAGAATTTCAATTACATTGGAGTACTTTTGAAAAACTGTTTGAGGATTGTTTATTCTTATGTAAATTCCCTTTCCATAGAGACACCACTAAATACTAACTGATATAGTCTATCTAAATATACTTTTCTTGTTTATATTTACTATACTATAGTATACTTTATAGTATACTCATTACGGGATAATTAAAACAATATGAATGTTTGATCCATCCAAATAATACTTTTGTATAGTCCAATTGATTGTTTGCACCAGGCCAGACCATAAAAGTTTTATATATAAATGCCAATATAAAGTACAATCTCATCTTCTCAATGTCTTCTTTTTTTTTTCTTCTTCTTTTTAAAAATACATTAAATTCTTATCTACTTTTTTTCCTAATTATACAAAAAAATATTTATCACATATATCAATAGTAAACAATTTTAAACTCTGCAAAATACCTCTTTTCTCATCTTTTATATTCTAAAAAAAAAAAAAAAAAAATCCACTGCAATATACATATGATTATATATTGGAAAAGATTGTAAGAAGATTTAATTGTACTTTACTATATAGATTGTATGATGTTTTATATGTTATTATATTATTGTACTCTATTCTGTATTGATGTATTTTGCAGTTGAGAAAAAAAAAAAAAAAAAAATTAACGCCAACAGGAAACTTTATCCGTCATGAAATTAACCTCATGTACAGTAATAAAATGAAAAGTAAAAATACCCCTCCATCAGAACAGTAATCAGGAAACCATAGCAACAGAGGCTAAATTGATGCCCCTTACACACATATACATGACCACTCAATCTCCTGCCTTGGTACAGGCACTTTGAATAAAAAGTGGCAGGGTCAAACTTAAGTAAATCATTACAAATGACAATGTAATCAGTGACCATTTTTTCTTTAAGGGATGGATACAATTACCTCACTTGTAGGAGGAAGACGGATGACTCGGAGGATGGTCTGGTAAATGAAATGGTGTTTACTGGACCTATATTTGGTAACCCAATATTCCAAGAATTTGAAGATGTAAGTCCTATAAATTTAGTTAACCCTTATATCCTAAGGGTTTGAAGATATATTGTGTACATTTAGACATTTAAGTGATCGTATGGTTGTTGGATTTACAACTACCTGTGCAACCTTGACAAACTTTATCACGTAATGTTGTATTGAGTACACCTCGCCATGAACAGGGTTCGAACTCACAACTTTAGTGGTGATAGGCACTGATTGCACAGGTAGTTGTAAATCAGACTACCATACGATCACGGCCATGACGACCCCAATTCTACAATTCAAATAAAGATAGGAATAGTTTACCAGGCCTCTTACAACAATGTCATAACCACTTAGATCAATAAAAAATCATTTAATCAACATCAGCTAAGATGAATTCTAATATTAATTATTGAAAATTATATTTTACAATTTGTTTACACATAAATAAGAATGTTGCACATATATAACTCAAATTTAATTAATTTCAGATATCCTTCTGAATGTTCAGATAAAGATCTAAAGAATTCTCCATTTTAACCTTTATTTGGTAATATGCCAAAATTACAATTTTGTAATAGACCCTTCCTTGTCAACAGAAATGACTGATGTTGATACTGCTATAAATAAAAACACCAGAGTAAATTTGATTACATTTAAGATTTAAAACATTTGTCGGACAGAATTACATGTTCCAACATTTTAACATAATCAATACGATCAATGAATTTGCAGGTGAGCACATGTAACTGTATGCAGTGAAATCTGTCTAAACCAAACCTCCTTGGGACCAGCTTTTGTGTTTTTAATACAGGTTTTTTGGTTTATACAGGTTAAATTAACAAATATTTATTACATTGAGACATCATTTGAAGTTCAGTTTAGACAGGATTTTGTTTTATTCAGGGTTTGGTTTAAACATGTTTCACTGTATGGAGTTGGGAGTGTGTAAGAAAGTTGAATCTATATATATACAATGTATAATTAATATAAAATTTATTTCAGATAAATTATCCATCTGAATGTTCAGATAAAGATCTGAATAAATCTTGTCTATCGGTTGACTCCGCCTTCGTCAGCAAACGAGAAGACTCAGACAGCCAATCATCAAACAGTTCAGGAACAGGAAGTGGTGGTCGCTATGGTTACATGCAAATTTAAAGGGAATTAATTCCATTTGTGTAAAATCTTGTTGCGTTTTAAATATCATTATTCACCCTTGTCAAATTGACCGTCCAATTTTATGTCAAGAGCTAGAAAGTTGAAGATCGGGTATATTTATCAATATGTATCTAAATTATTAAAGTAAGGTCATTTACTATGTAAAATAATATCTTATGGTGCATGCAAATATTATATATAGGGCTCGCCAAACCAGGGAAAGTGGGTACCTACTTCACCCTGGTTACGATAAAATCACACCACTCCACCGCTCCTGTCCGATAGGCAACATTTTAGTTGGTTGTGTTGAAATAAAGAATAGAGGTATTATCAATGTTATAAAAACAAATTGTAGTCTTTCTTATTGAACTGACCATGAAAAGACATCTTACTAAATTTTTACATTGCAATGGGATAAAGAAAATATCTGTATTGCGATATCATTTGGTTTTTTGCTCATTTAAGCAAAGAATTTCAAAGTTCAACAATATATATGTTATGAAACAATTTGTAAAACATGGACATTTACAAAATCATCAAACCTAGTCCATGAAAATGGGAATCCATGAAACTATCCCTCATTGTATACCCTATAGCAAACAGCAATCCTTTATTTATATATGCTTGTTGTAATAAGTTTTACAATACCTGACCTTGCGACAAAGTCTATTGTTTATGGTACAGTCAGACATGTTGTATTAAGGTTGTTATTACCTGACCTTGTCACAAATATATTGGTCATGGTAGAGTTAGACATGTTGTATTAAGTTATGACTTTACTTTGCCACAAGTCTATTGGTCATGGTAGAGTTAGACATGTTGTATTAAGTTATGACTTTACTTTGCCACAAATCTATTGGTTATGGTAGTTAGACATGTTGTATTAAGTTATGACTTTACTTTGCCACAAATCTATTGGTCACGGTAGTTAGACATGTTGTATTAAGTTATGACTTTACTTTGCCACAAATCTATTGGTCATGGTAGTTAGACATGTTGCATTAAGTTATGACTTTACTTTGCCACAAATCTATTGGTCATGGTAGTTAGACATGTTGTATTAAGTTATGACTTTACTTTGCCATAAATCTATTGGTCATGGTAGTTAGACATGTTGTATTAAGTTATGACTTTACTTTGCCACAAATCTATTGGTCATGGTAGTTAGACATGTTGTATTAAGTTATGACTTTACTTTGCCACAAATCTATTGGTCATGGTAGTTAGACATGTTGTATTAAGTTATGACTTTACTTTGCCACAAGTCTATTGTTCATGGTACTATTAAACATGCAGTTATAAGTTTTTGATATGACCTGACCTTGTCATAAGCCTATTGTTCAGGGTAATCTCGATTTCTTTTTATAGTCAGTTTATGTTAAAATATCCATATTTTTACATTTCTCGTCACAAATTGTTTATTAACATCTTCCTATAGATTATTTTTTTCATATTATAGTTGTGTTGTTATAGTATTGTTATAAGGTTATATTTATACACTGTTGTAAATGTTCTCACAATAAACTTTAAAAGAAAACCAGCATTTTTTTTGTTTAGTTTATAATGAGTAAAATGTGAACTGCTAAAACTTTAATATATGTGTGGCACATTTGTGAATAATGTTATTTCACCTGTGAAGTGCATCGGTTGTGTAATGGTCAGCATGCTCACCTCGAGTGTGGTAGTTAGTGAGTTCGAGTCCCGGTCGGGTCAAACCATACACTATAAACTTTGAATTTAATGCTTCTTCACAAAGTACACAGCTAGGAGAAAGAGCAAAGATTTTGGCTCAGAACCGAGATAATGTGTCGTAATGGAGGGACATGCCTACCTGTGGACTGTTGTGTCAGTGAGCTAGCACTATAAAAATCAAACTAAGCATGTTGATCTAGTACAAAGCGGACATCATAATAATTTCATCGAATGTAAATTATTCTGGCCATGATATAGCTGAAAAATTGACCATTTGGTGTTAAACAACAAGCACTCGATCACTACTTCACATGTGTCAAACAGTGGTTGATTGATTGTTGGTTTTATGCCACTGACAGCAATTTGTTTAGCTTTATTGTGGCACTTGGGTATTGTAGTGATGGAAGCTGCAGTTCCCTGAAAATACCCTACTCCTTTACTTAAAATTGACCATAGTTATCTAAGGAGGTATTGTAGTGGAGGAAGTCGTAGTTCCCTGAAAATACTCCCCTTTTTTTTTACTTAAACTTGACCAGAGTTATCTAAGGAATTAACTTATCATGAGATTGAGATATAGTATGTCAACTTTAGGTGACTATATTCTTAGCTGAGAGACAGAAAAAATAAAATCATAAAATATCACAATTATTTATTTCTAAGGCCAGTTTGTCATGACCAAGTCTCTGCTGGTTAATTATTATGTATTTCTCAGACCTCTGTCTGTGTTGACTATGTCTCTGCTTGGGGTTTTTTATTTCAAAGACTGCTGTTTGTCATGGCAGTGTGACAATGTCTCTGTTATTATTTTTATTTCTGTGACCACTATCCGTCACGACCATGTCTCTGTAAATTATTTATTTCTATGACAACTGTGCGTCACGACCATGTTTCTGCCTGATATCTACGACAATGTTCTAGTTTTCTGATGTATATTTCAGCCTTGTCATCAGTTTTATTTCCACATTCCATTATTACTTGTTTTACAGCATCTTTTACATCATCGGGCATCCTTTTAGCATTTCTGAAAAAAAACCATAATATTACATTGACGGCTGACTAAAAGTAGCAAGGCCAAAATTTAAAAAATTGTTTGTTTCCCGCACCCGACTGACCGTTAGAAAATGTTGCGACTCGAAATATTTTTGGGGTGATTTGCGACTTTTTTTTTCTTTTCTTTTTTTTTGGTTACCGGAAATCGTGACTGGAAGTTCCGATAATGTTCCAGAATTTACGTTCGGAACTGGTTGACATTTTTAAATAAACAAAATCCATTTGAAGGAACCAGATTTGTGAATGAACATTGAAAAAAAAATAAAAATCCCTCTACCTACCGACCCATAGGTGAAATGGAGGTGCGGAAAAAGGAACATATTTTTAAGGGTGGCCCAACAACAAAAAACGTAGGACATGTTTCTGGAATAACCTTCATCAGGTATGCTCAAAGCCAAAATATTAGAAAGCCAAATCATTTTTAAATCTTTGGGAGCAAATCACAATTGGGCTTTAACTGCATCTGTGGCGTAATTGTTAGCATGCTAGCCTCAAGTGAGGTATATCGTGGGTTCAAGTGTAATTGTTAGCATGCTAGCCTCGAGTGAGGTATATCGTGCATTCAAGTGTAATTGTTAGCATGCTAGCCTCGAGTGAGGTATATCGTGGGTTCAAGTGTAATTGTTAGCATGCTAGCCTCGAGTGAGGTATATCGTGGATTCAAGTGTAATTGTTAGCATGCTAGCCTGGAGTGAGGTATATCGTGGGTTCAAGTGTAATTGTTAGCATGCTAGCCTCGAGTGAGGTATATCGTGGGTTCAAGTGTAATTGTTAGTATGCTAGCCTCAAGTGAGGTATATCGTGGGTTCAAGTGTAATTGTTAGCATGCTAGCCTCAAGTGAAGTATATCGTGGGTTCAAGTGTAATTGTTAGCATGCTAGCCTCGAGTGAGGTATATCGTGGGTTCAAGTGTAATTGTTAGCATGCTAGCCTCAAGTGAGGTATATCGTGGGTTCAAGTGTAATTGTTAGTATGCTAGCCTCGAGTGAGGTATATCGTGGGTTCAAGTGTAATTGTTAGCATGCTAGCCTCGAGTGAGGTATATCGTGAGTTCAAGTGTAATTGTTAGCATGCTAGCCTCGAGTGAGGTATATCGTGGGTTCAAGACTTGTTCGTGTTGAACCAAATACTATAAAATTGTCATTTGTTGCTTCACCACTACACGCTACATTAAGGAGAAATGGTGAACACTGGTTGGTCTGGATAATGTGACGGAGTGGTACTACCCATAAGCGTGTTAGTCTAGTACAAAGCAGATATCATCATCTCATCGAAATGAAACTTATTCTTACCTTGGTATAGTTAAACAAGAAATGTGTGCATCACAAAATACGCCCGTCTATATAAATTATCAAACGGTAAAAAATTATATTTATAGTAACTTTGACCTAATGACCCCAAAATAAATAGGGTTCTTCCCCTTCCACAGGGCAATCATGTGGTCAAGTTTGGTAAAGATCCAATATACAGAACTAAAGTTATCATGTGGAAACGACCATGTTGTCAAAAATTATATTTATAGTAATGGTGACCTTGACCTTTGACCTAATGACCCCAAAATAAATGGGGTTCTTCCCCTTCCACAGGGGAATCATGTGGCTAAGCTTGGTAAAGATCAGTAGCCCTTTTCACAAAAATTTGTAACTATAGTCCTAACTTTTTCACTTAAGATTATCTTACGGCAATTCCTAAGTCCTTTTCACAAAGATTATCTTACGACTAAAATTACACTTACGATAAAAAATTCTCCCTTAGGTGTACTCGATATAACATTATGTGATAAAGTTTGTCAGTGATTTGCGACAGGTCAATGGTTTTCTCCGAGTACTCCAGTTTTCTCCACCAATAAAACTGACCGATATATTGTTGAAAGGGGCGTTAAACACCATAAACCATCTTCTTAGCAACCTAGTTTCATTTCCATAGCACAACAAAGCATTTTTTTTTAATAAAATTATTCTAAAAAATATCCCCGGCACTAATTTATAAGCAATTCTTATGCTATGATGTGTTTGTATGTTTATATTGAATTTTTATCTACCGGTAATACAAAAAAATGTATATGAATCTGTCACCAATAACTGCACAAAATATGAACGGGTATGATTTTCGTATAGAGGAACATTTCTAATGCATGTAAATTAAAATGATCTATAATAATTATCATTACTTGGAGTTGTGCGTCATCATCCACGCGTGGTTACTTTTGGTAGAAGTATTTTTTAAGGGAGTACATCTGGAGTGTGAAAAACACCCTATTCATATCATTCATTCTATCGGTTATTTGTCGGCAAAATATTTACCCCTTTTTTCCAATTAATCCCATCCCACATAAAATTAAACGCTTGTTCTTTTACTGATGAAAATTATCCCGATTTTTCTGAGATAACCCAAATAAAGATGTGTTTATCATCTATCAATCATGAAGACGAATAAATATCCCTGTTATATATTAATATTAATATAACAGAAGAATGTACACAAGTTTATGTATTGCCAGAGTGTTCGATGATCATCGAAGTTGCCAAAAATTAATAAATTATATTACTAATATAAAGGCAAAATCAAAACGATATCATTGGATCCAGAAAATTCCAGTCCTAAAGCGGCTGTTCATACAAAACTTTTGTAAGCGAAGTAGATGTCTAGAAGAAAATCCTGTATTCCTGTTTTTATCCAAAAAAAAAAATGAAAAAAAAGAATTCTCCCCAAGTTTGCAAGTACATGTAGTCTTTTCGATTGTCGATCGTTCCCAATTTGAAATCTAAAATTAATGAGAATTATCCTGATTTTTTGGTCATGTAAACGATACACTGCTGCATTGAAGAGGTAAATGTACGGAATGCATCGTTATAGACAGACTCTGTTATTAGTCACACCAAAAAGGAGTAAACAACAATGCCATTTGTAGCGTCTGTTTGTATTAAACCATATTCATTTCAATAAACATTTATCAATATGTGTAAATAGGTTTGTCATACGGTCAGAGAAAATGCGCTAACGATGAATTCCTCTCTTATTTTCAAGTCGAAGGGCCAATACATTGTCCATCTTTTTTTCTATTTTTTTCACTTACGATAAAAGATAAGACCAAAATTTCTCTTACGATCAAAATTTTACACTTAGGACAGGGTAGTTTTACACGTAAAGTTAGGACTATTTTTACACTTAAGATTATCGTAAGTATTTTTGTGAAACTCTTTTTAATCTTAGTTTTACACTTACGACAATTTTTTATCGTAAGAATTTTTGTGAAAAGGGCTACTGATATACAGAACTAAAGTTATTGTGCGGAAACCTGTGGACGCCCGCCGCCCTCCATACCCAATCACATAATACGGCCCGTCTCGAGACGGGCATATAAAAATTGCTCACTTGGCGTTAAACAACAATCACTCTGACACTTCATTAAATCACTTTTATGATAATCGGAGATATAAGTACATGTTTTCATTATAATCCAATATAATGAAAACCACCAATCAACCGACAATGATTAAACACTTGTTTTAAATGTAACAACATACCCTGCCACAAAAAACCAACCACCCTTTTCTAAGATGTCCCATAACATCAGTTTGTTTTCTAAAATCCTGTGTTGTACGTAAATCTTGTCCTCCTGAAAAAAATAAATAAAAACAATAATTCTAACATGACCTCCTTCTTTCGCTTTGTAGACAAATGAGCGATCTATCGATGGTATAATCTCATTCACACATGAACCGGTGAATGTGACTGACTTTTCCACTGGCAGCATAAATTGTGTGTGACATTTTCCATAACATAAATATAAATTACCATCTTCCAATCAAAATATACTACTGTATTTGTACTCTTAAACATATCAGAATTGAAATAAATCATGGAAGCCAGAATGTGTTTTGAGTTTTAACATGGGTTGGCAGATATTAGTAAATTTTATCCCTCGCCTCTGACTCGGGATAAAATACTAATATTTGCCAACCCATGTTAAAACTCAAAACACATTCTGGCTTCCATGATTTATTTCTTAATTAGATGTAAAGCTAAATAAAAATGGTCTCTACTCAATTCACAATAGACCCCAAGGTCAAACATATAAAATTATGTATCTAAACTGTCATTTTCATCAGATTAGTAGCAAATTTATTGGCATAATGTATTTTTATAAAAGAATTTTCTAAATTTATCAGGGGCCTAGTGGTTAGATCCTTGACTTCCAACCACAAGCCTAACTGACATGGGTTCATGCCACAATACTGTTTCGTAAATAGTGACAACAAACCTTATGAGCATAAAACGTAATCATATTTTTTTTTAAATCTGAACTCGTTATTCAAGAATGTAACTTCTCGTCATTCAACTCGATTAACTGCTCATATTTGTATGTTTTATAATAACAAGGCCAGGCCTTTATGGTAATAAAACTGCAGAATACAATTTTTGTACTAGTACATGAAAAATGGCTTATTAGAAAACTGTATTGAAATTTATACACAAGATCAGGGACAATAGGAAAGCTAAGTTTGATTTTGGACATTAACACTTTTTCAGTTCTGGAGTTATGCCCGTGTTTTTTTTAGCTGGAAGCGGGGGCATCCATACTCTATGGACACATTCTACTATTTTTATAGAAACATGTTATGATGCATGTTGGCCTGTGAACCATAACAGACAATTACTATTTTTATAGAAACATGTTATGATGTATGTTGGCCTGTGAACCATAACAGACAATTATTATTTTTATAGAAACATGTTATGATGTATGTTGGCCTGTGAACCATAACAGACAATTACTATTTTTATAGAAACATGATGTATGTTGACCTGTGAACCATAAGACAATTACTATTTTTATAGAAACATGTTATGATGTATGTTGGCCTGTGAACCATAACAGACAATTACTATTTTTATAGAAACATGTTATGATGTATGTTGGCCTGTGAACCATAACAGACAATTACTATTTTTATAGAAACATGATGTATGTTGACCTGTGAACCATAACAGACAATTACTATTTTTATAGAAACATGTTATGATGTATGTTGGCCTGTGAACCATAACAGACAATTACCTGATCTCTTGAGAATGCTGTAATTAAATTCAGTAATCCTTTATTTACAAGTCTTGTCCATTCATCTTTACAGAAGAAATCCTTATCTTTTTTTCTACATCCAAAGTATAATATATTGCCTGAAATTGAGGAATTAACAGGATATATTTTGAAGGTTCCATAATGGTCTTTCCTAACTTACTATCAGAGTCATTTTGAAGTGTGACATTCCCAACTTCAAGAGTTTCATTTTCTTCATAAAAGGTAAAATATATTCAGGTTAAAAATATCAACAACATGCACTATGCACAAGAGATTAAAAAACTTTTTATTTTAAAAGTTACCATAAAGGGTGACCCTTATGGAGCCCTATTTTTAAATCTGACATTTTTACTTTAAATGCTTCTAAATAAAAGTATTTGGATGTAAATCCATCAAGAACTCTGAAAGGTTTGTCATAGCCTACCTGCTGTTCCATCCATTGCTCTTTCCTGTATATAACTCCTAAAAGGTGCACATCCTGTTCCTGTGTTAAAAGTAAAAATAATTATCTAATATTTGTTGTTTTAACGGCTATCTTTGGCAATATTTCAGCCATATTGTCCAATGAAATTTCAATTAAATTTAAACAAGGAATTACGAATCAAAACATTTTTAAAGTAAAACCATAAGTAATATTAAGAATAAATACTACAAATCTATTTCTATTCCTAACCTTAAGTATACTAGTACAATTTACATATGTTTTAATTGTACTAGTTTTGTTTACTTATACAGTTGTCTCCCCTAACCATCCCTTCTACAATGAGAACATGACCTTTATAAGAGAGATGGCTCTTCTTGAGGCTTACAGCTTAGTAGTATTCTACTTATACAGTAGTCCCCCCTAATCATCCCTTCTACAATGAGAACATGACCTTTATAAGAGAGATGGCTCTTCTTGAGGCTTACAGTTTAGTAGTATTCTACTTATACAGTAGTCCCCCCTAATCATCCCTTCTACAATGAGAACATGACCTTATAAGAGAGATGGCTCTTCTTGAGGCTTACAGCTTAGTAGTATTCTACTTATACAGTTGTCTCCCCTAACCATCCCTTCTACAATGAGAACATGACCTTATAAGAGAGATGGCTCTTCTTGAGGCTTACAGCTTAGTAGTATTCTACTTAACTATCTCAGTGCATCTGAAATCTGGCCTGAAAAGAGGGTGACCTTTCATGGGAGATGTCTTATAAAAGGGGGGTAACTGTTATTTTGGATCCATTCTTATGAACTAATGGATGTAAGATGACACATTCAACAATATTTCAGTTATATCATGCCAGCCAGTTGTAGTGGTGGAGGAAACCAGATACCCCAAGTCACTGACAAACTTTTATCACATAACTTTGTATCGGGTACACCATGATTCACATTTTTGTGAAGAAACTATAGCGTACCCTCAGTGGATACATAAATTGTACTACATCTACCATACGATCACACCCACAGACACTCTGCCATCCTTAATTACAATATTTTACATCATAACCATATATATATATATATATATATGATGGCCCTCAAGTCTTGCCTGGTCAGAAGGCCTCGGTGGCTGAGTGGTTAAGAATGCTGGCTTCTAACCTAAGATTATTGACATGGGTTACTATCTTGAATCCCACCTCAAGTGTTAAGATCACCAGACACCTACGTACGCAAGTGTGTGGATTTTATGAGTCAGTTTGACAGGGGTCAAGTGTGTGGGTTTTATGAGTCAGTTTGACAGGGGTCAAGTGTGTGGATTTTATGAGTCAATTTGACAGGGGTCAAGTGTATGGGTTTTATGAGTCAGTTTGACAGAGGTCAAGTGTGGGGGTTTTATGAGTCAGTTTGACAGAGGTCAAGTGTGGGGGTTTTATGAGTCAGTTTGACAGGGGTCAAGTGTGTGGGTTTTATGAGTCAGTTTGACAGGGGTCAAGTGTGTGGATTTTATGAGTCAGTTTGACAGGGGTCAAGTGTGTGGGTTTTATGAGTCAGTTTGACAGAGGTCAAGTGTGGGGGTTTTATGAGTCAGTTTGACAGAGGTCAAGTGTGGGGGTTTTATGAGTCAGTTTGACAGAGGTCAAGTGTGGGGGTTTTATGAGTCAGTTTGACAGAGGTCAAGTGTGGGGGTTTTATGAGTCAGTTTGACAGGGGTTCCCCAATAAGTCTGGTACAGTCAAACCTTCCCATGTGGTCACCTCTATTAAGCAGTCACCTGTATTAAAAGGTAACTTTTTCTGGTCTTGTCATAGAAAATTTCATATGAATTGACCCTCTTTTAAGAGGTCACCTGTCTTGTAAGGCCACTTTTTCTTTGTCCCAAAGGTGATCTCTTAATACAGGTTTGAATATTTACAATATAGCTGAAAAAATTGCTCAAAGAGACAATAAACAACAATAAGTGGAGATCTAATTATCAAGAGGGGGAGGGGGATCCCATTAACCAATTCAACACTGCCACATTTTTGTGCCTGTCCTAAGCCAGGACCTGGATTCTTAGGTCATATGCCATGGTCTTTTTTTTTTTACAGTCAATGATTTGAGATGAGAGTTGGTTGTTCGCTTTGTTTATATTGGCAGAATTGTTGACCATCATTGTTTAAACTTTCTTTTCATAATTACTCCAATCCATCAGTCTTACCTGGTCCAACCATAATTACAGGTGTATCAGAATCTTTAGGGAAGGCTATAGTGCCTTTCTTCACCCAGATAGGTACAGAACATGTGCCAGGTGACATTCCAGACAGCCATGTTGAACACACACCTAATCTAGGCTTGTACATTTTTGTCTTGTATTTAACAACTGCCATTAAAACATGAATTTCATTTGGAAACATCTAAAAATTGAAATAATTTTCAAAAACAATTAAGTGATTTTTAGTCTTGATTCAGAGATGAAAATTCTCACTAATGAAAAAGATAAGAGCTCCTATACAGTGCCCTTAGATCTTCATTTTCTAGGTACCTGTATTTGGGTTAAGTTTGAAACATTTCTTTAAAATATTTTACTCAAAGAAGAAGAAATCCGCTGTTTAGAGGAAATTTATATTTCTGTAGATTAAAAACAAGGTAACTTCAAAGATTTAATTTTAAAGAGAGAACAGATTTCACATTTGTAACAGTAACAAAACATAAATCAGAGGTCATAGGAGACTGTAATCGCTCACCTGATTTTTAAATTTTAATTGCAAATTCAATAGAAAAGGTTGGAACATATGTTAAGCTAGTTAAAATTTTAATTTCAGATTAAAAATAAAAATAAATACCAATGGAGGTGGGAAAATTACATACAGATCAGTTCAAGAAAACTACCAGGAAATAATTGGGTTAGGGTGGTTTTTAAAAAGTTGTAGATGTCAACATGTTTTTCAAATAAGAAAAACAAATTTTGGTGTTTTCAATTCATTGGCCATGAAATCTATGAAAACTAATAGAAAAATGCACCCCATGAGTATAAATACTAACTTCACTGGGTTTCTTTTCATCAGGAAAACAGGAGTTGAAATATCTAAGGACCTGTACCTAGCCAGGAAAGTGAGAGGTCAAGTATATATGTGTTAGGGATCAGTTTTGTCTCAGTTCTACAATTGTTTTATTAGATTTTGGAGCTGTAATAATGGTGTGGTATTTTTTTGTTTTCCACTGTATTTCCTATTTAATATCTAAACCTGTTATCACTGCTTACCTTTTGTGAAGAAGCTATAGAAAAAGATCTTGGCTGTAACACTGGTACCAGATCAAACAGGTACTCAAATGGAATGTTAGCACTAGTCAGGGGGAAATCCTGTAATACCTGTTAAATATAGCAATACAAATGGAATGTTAGCACTGGTCAGGGGAAATTCCTGTAATACCTGTTAAATGTAGCAACAAAAATGGCACAGCAATTAGCATATTTATGAGAATACATATGCATAAATTTGACAGAATTAAATGACATGAAATATGATTGAAAATAAAGGAACAGTAATTTTGATTGATTGATTGCTTAACATCCAACAACAAATATTTAATGCATATTCAGGACGAAACAGTACTTTTAATGCATTTAGTCATCCCACAGTTGTAGCAAAAAAAAACTTGAATTTCACGTTCCGCTATATAGACGATGTCATTTCACTAAATAATTCTAGGTTTGGTGATTTTGTTGATCGCATCTATCCCATTGAGCTTGAAATAAAGGATACCACAGATACAGATAGGTCTGCTTCATACCTTGACCTACACCTCGAAATAGACAGTGAGGGTTGGTTAAGAACAAAACTTTACGACAAAAGAGATGATTTCAATTTTCCCATTGTGAACTTTCCATTTATGTGTAGCAACATTCCAGCAGCACCTGCATATGGAGTATATATCTCTCAGATGATACGATATTCCAGAGCTTGTGATTCCCATCAGGATTTCTTTGATAGAGGGTTGCTGCTAACAAGGAAGCTACTGAACCAAGGGTTCCTTTTGGTAAAGTTGAAGTCATCACTTCGAAAATTTTACGGTTACAATCATGACTTGGTTGACCGTTATGGAATATCTGTGTCACAAATGACCACAGATATGTTCCATTTGTCGTAAACACTTCCCTGTCCTTTCCTCATTCACTACTTATTACATGTACCGGATTTGTAATTAGATTAACACGACGGGTGCCACTAGTGGAGCAGGAACTGCTTACCCTTCCGGAGCACCCGAGTTCACCCCCGAATTTTAGTGGGGTTCATGTTACTCGATCTTTAGTTTTATATGCATGTTTTGTAGATCGTTGTTTGTCCTTTTGTACTTTTTCTTTTGGCCATTGTGTTGTCTGTTCTTCTTCGATATACGGATTCTGATTGCCCCTTTGGTATCTTCAAACTCTTCTTGAATAGCATGCCTCATTTTCTAACTTGAGTAATAGGAAGTGCATACAAATTTTCAGTATAAATTTTAGTGAATCCTAATAAAAAATAAAAAATGCTAGAGCATTTCCAATCTTTATACCCAAAATTTCTAAACCATCCAATCTGTGATGCATCATGGGACATAAATTCCTTACCTCTAAAATAGATCTTCTGACTCTATTACAATATGAATACAATTCCTCCTGTAAAAGACAAAAAAATCCTAGATTATTATAACTAACCTCCAATTTCTATGATATGAATATATTTTTACACAAAATTAGGAAGAAAAATTTTCTAAAAATAATTAAACAATTATTTTCTTTGAAGGCTTATTTTTATGTGTGTAGGTACATATACTGTAAATAGCAATATGTTATATTTAGTCTTGTTTCTTTTGTGGAATTAGGAATAAAAACAAAGATATTAAATTTTTCTTTCATATTCAAGATACTATATTGTGTGGACAAGTCTAGATTTCAAAACAATTTTACCTGAATGGAGTAAGCAACCAATCGGAGATAACCTTATGAAATCTTCAGGGACATAATCATGATGACGTCTTACGAAGAGTAGAGCACAGAAAATGTGAATGAAAGATTACCTGAAACAAATGTTGGCTGAATGCCGTAGATTGCTAACTAAAAAAAGATTCAAAGATTTTAATTAGATAATTGGTCCTATGAGGATTTAATTTGTCAAAGTGGTCTCAGAGGAGAAAGCTTAAAATATAACATCTAACAATGATGGACACTGACTAACAAAAATAAATCACATTGTCTTGTGTCAGCTGAGCTAAAACCACCGCAAAAAAATATTAAGATAATGTTATCTATTATTTATAAAGTCATACCTGTCCTTCTGCTGTACAGAATTCCAGTAATTTCTCCTTTTCTAGTTCATTATCAGCAAAATAAGAGAGAAGTTCAAAGAAGGATCTTCTAGGCACGCTGTTTATATCTAAATAATGTTGTACTAGATATTGTACTGAACACGGCTGAGGTAACGTCACAGGTAAACTAATATCTAAAAATAGAACATGTCACAGGTAAACTAATATCTAAAAATAGAACATTGCTGAGGTAACGTCACAGGTAAACTAATATCTAAAAATAGAACATGTCACAGGGAAACTATTATCTAAAAATAGAACATTGCTGAAGTAACGTCACAGGGAAACTAATATCTAAAATTAGAACATGTCACAGGTAAACTAATATCTAAAATTAGAACACGTCACAGGTAAACTAATATCTAAAATTAGAACACGTCACAGGTAAACTAATATCTAAAAATAGAACATTGCTGAAGTAACGTCACAGGGAAACTAATATCTAAAATTAGAACATGTCACAGGTAAACTAATATCTAAAAATAGAACATGTCACAGGTAAACTAATATCTAAAAATAGAACATTGCTGAGGGAAACTAATATCTAAAATTAGAACATGTCACAGGTAAACTAATATCTAAAAATAGAACATTGCTGAAGTAACGTCACAGGGAAACTAATATCTAAAATTAGAACATGTCACAGGTAAACTAATATCTAAAAATAGAACATTGCTGAGGTAATGTCACAGGGAAACTAATATCTGAAATTAGAACATTTCACAGGTAAACTAATATCTAAAAATAGAACATTGCTGAGGTAATGTCACAGGGAAACTAATATCTAAAAATAAAACATGGCTGAGGTCATGTCACAGGTAAACTAATATCTAAAAATAGAACATGTCTGAGGTAACATCATGGGTAAACTAATTTCTAAAAATAGAAAATGACTGAGGTAATGTCACAGGGAAACTAATATCTAAAAATAGAGCATGACAGGTAATGTCACAGGGAAACTAATATCTAAAAATAGAACATGGCTAAGGTAGTGTCATGGGTAAACTAATATCTAAAAATAGAACATGACTGAGGTAACATCACAGGTAAACTAATATCTAAAAATAGAACATGACTGAGGTAATGTCACAGGGAAACTAATATCTAAAAATAGAACATGGCAGAGGTAACGTAATGTCACGGGTAAACTAATAAAGGGATATGCAGAATGCAGTATGATATGACCGCAGCATATCAAAAGCAAAGATAGTATTTATTCCCATGATTCCATGAAATAATTTCATTAATGAAAAAAAAATTATTTATGATAAGTCTCCACGGAAAAATTTAATTTATGTCAAGGTTGCACAAATAGACAAATATTGGTGATGTATTAATAACAAAAACACTTCTTTGACTATTGTACAAAACAAATACTTAACAGTTAACATACCTTTATCTTGCTGTTCTATATGGAAAAAATTGTCATCTTTTAATTTCATGTGATCAATAAACTCTTTGACAGATTCTGTTGAGTTCTGTGGCATAATAACAACTACATCTCCTGGTGAATAACTGTAACAAATAATATTGATAAATATATACTATTCCTGATTTGGTTGGCCAGAATGGTTTTCTCAGAACAATATCATATCAAAGACATTTTTTTAAATCTAGAGAGCATTTAATACCAGTAAACTAATGTAATGAGAAAAATTATTAATGCATGCTGACTGCGTTAATGAGGTAAAAGCTTATGGCAGATTTGACTGTACATTCTGCAACTTTGTAAATAAATAAAGCACAAAGAAGGATTTAAAATCAATTGCTCATTAAACTCCAGCTTTAGGTTTCTTTGTTCATCAATGATCATTTAATTTTACATTTAAAATACCTCATATTTGAATTGGTTATATCAAATTTGACCAATCGAACATCTTGAAAGTGATCGTCTGCTGTAATCCTCTCATTGGATATTACTCTTGCATAGAAAGGATTTGATTGGCTGTGATTTGAGTTGTCTTGGCTACCAATTCTGAAGGAATTTAAATCTGGAAGAGGTTCTGTACTATTCAGAAAGTTTGTTGTATATCTTGATGGTGGTCTGAAAAAAAAAAAAAATTTGCATTTTCCAAACAGTTTTTTAAAAAGATAGTATAATATTCAGTGAAACTATGAGGAGCACAATGCCATGCATTACTAGAAAATTATTTAAAGTTTCACTGCATTCCACTCACTACTTTCAGAGAAGTAAAAACCGCATCGGTGGTGTAATGGTTAGCATGCTCGGCTCTGGTGCAGTAGACCGTGGGTTCGAGCCCTGGTCGGATCAAACCAAAGACTATACTATAAAATTGGTAATTGCTGCTTCTCCGCTAAGCACACAGCTTTAGGAAGAAAGAGTAAAGACCGGTTGGTTTGGAATCAGGATAATGTGTCAGAGTGGAGCGGACTGTTGTTTCAGTGAGCTCGCACAATAAAGATCCAATTAAGCGTGTTGGTCTAGTACAAAGTGGACATCATCATCATTTAATTGAATGTAACTTGTTCTCACCATGCTATAGCTGAAAAATTAATAGGCATTAAACAACATTCTCTTATAAATAATACAATTATACAATTATCCCTTGATTGTCTCTTTTGATATTTTCTGTCAACAGGAAGTGAACTGGATATACAACTAGTTTCCTAAAGCTCAACTGGTAACATGTGACAGGGGTACCAGAAAAAGCTATATTTCGGTCAATGATAGTCAATGTAATTTGACTTCTCAAATAGAACAAATGCAGGATAATAAGTGATTAACGATGTTTTTTAAAACGAAATGACTGAGAAACCTCCTGGAGTTTTAAAAAACATCTTTAATTATTTTATCGCTATTTTGTATTCATAATTAAATAATTTTTGTTGAGATACTGACATTTTTTAAACACAATTAATATTTTATATCGTTAATCACTTATTATCAAGGAATTGGTAATGTGACGTCATTATAACGTTTGTTTGTTTATTACGAGACTACTTAGTTACTGGCGATAATTTTCCATCTCACTCTTACTAGCGTGAGATGGAAAATTCTCAGATAGCAAGATCAAAGGAAAATACCACAAAATAGCGATAATTAAGTTTATTATGCACAGCCAACTGAGGTATCATAGCTTATAGTCTTCCAGTAAAAACATTTCCCTTTGACTACTTAGGCCAGGGAGAAAAAATACCTGTGTTTCTCCTTGAACAAAAATATGGTAACTATAAATACCTGATATCACTGCTAATTATCTCCCTTCCTGGAGGAAGTGGACAGATTTCCAAAACTTTCTCCCATAAAGAAGACAACCATGGATAGATAACTGCATCTGGTCTGAAAATAATTAAACAACTCCTTTATACAAAACAAATTAGGCATGTTGATCTTTTTATAACATTTATACCAACAATATAAAAACCAAGAGGTTCAACTAAAACTGGTTAACTCACCTGGAATATGTTTGCTGGTAGTTGTTAACCAAATTTTATATCTACATTTTTACTATTATTATTATTAATATTATTATTATTAATATAATATTTATCGAATCTACATATTCACTTGATTTATCAAGAAAAAATCTATAAAATCGCACATTTAATCTTACACTCATACCATAATATTACCACAAAAATTTTGCAGTTGTATAATAAATAATAATAATTTTCATACATACAATTTACAAAATTTTATATAGGCCAAAATAATGAGTTACTCATTGACACTTATTGATGTAACAAACAATGACAAAGCTTCATATGTGGAACACATTTTAATAGTACACATATAAAAAGGTTAAAAAGAAATATAGTACAGTAAAACCTGTGTAAACCGGCCACCATTGGGACCAAGTTTCACGGCCGGTATTGATAGTGGGCCGGTTTATTCAGTGTCTACTCTCTGACTACCGTATAAGTGGTTTTTTCACGGGAGCCAAATTTCACGATTTTCTTCCAAATTGGTGGATTTTTTTTAGCGGTACTTAATTTTTGCGATCCTGAGTTTTAACCAAAATCAAATTTTAGCGGATAGACCATTATATTAGAATTACATTCAGATTGTCTGAATTGCTTAACTAACAATTCAAAATAGGAATTGTTTTGAAATAATTGAGTATCGTAATTTCTTATGCATAATGCACAGGTTTTTGTCCAGATTCTTTATTTTGCAGGAGGGTGCACATTTACTACTGTCTAATATTTTCGTATTTCTTTACTTGTTTGGACACTATTCCACAAAATCATTAAATGCGTATAATACTTTTTAATTATTCAGAGAATTACATTTATTGTAATACTCTCTAGAGGAGTTGTGTTTTGAACCAGTAAACGTTGATACGAAAATAAACTAAAAAAATGTGTGACTATATTTAACCCTGCGTAAAATAATCAATATAAATAATGCTGTCGATAAGATTGAATGTGTGTATGTATGAAAGGTGTCATAATTACTTAGTGTATAATTAGACTGCCAGACTGTGTTTACTCAAGCTTTTAATGATTGAAATAAAAAGAAAATGGGAATCAAATGTATTTGTCATTTTTTATGTCAAGTCTGGAAGTTTGATTACTCCCAGCTGTGAAGACTATAAAGTATAATCCGATTAACAATAAATTATCTCAAGTTATGATTGTATGGCTTGGATGCAAGTTCATCACTTAAATAATAAGGCATTGTTTGTTGTTCATTTATGATCATTGTCAACATATGCATTGTTTTCGGGAAGGATTCCCCCATGGCCATGTTGGATATTTTAAAAGCGTCCCGGCGAAAAAAACCCACTTCTAAGTTATACGGGGTATTTCATCTTGATTAAGCTTTCGCTTTTTAGGTGTTGATTCCATGTTTGTTTAACATTTAATGAACATTTAAACATTAACCACATGAGTTACCAGTGATCACTAATTACAGGTGTGCTAATATACACACTTCAATAAACACCTTCAATACGTTTCCCCTTACTACCGATCGATATTCACATATATGTAAACACATGCTTGATTGATCTGATCATGACCAGTTTACGGAGATAAATTATAACAGCAATTAGTGTATTGGGACCGAATTCGGAATGTGCAGTGTCCGGTTTATTCAATGATTTTTAACAAAGATTATTAAGGAAAAAACTGGGGACTTGAAATTTAGATCGGAATGGACAGTATTCCGGTTTACTCAGGGTCCGGTTTCATCAGGTTTCACTGTACTATTAATTAATTTTTCTACAAATAACTAATTACACTGTGGATTGATGCCATGGTGGTCGTGATCGTATGATAGATGGATTTACAACTAACTATGCAATCAGAGCCTATCACCACTAATGTTGTGAGTTTGAATCCCACTCATGTACTCGATACATTATGTGATAAAGCTTGTCAGTGACGGGGCAGGTTGGTGGTTTTCTCCTGTTTCCTCCACCAATAAAACTGACTGCCACGATATAACTGAAATATTGTTGAAAGTGGAGTTAAACACCATAACCCCCCACACTGTTCTCTGTTGATTAACAAACAATGAGATGTTCACTGACTTTTTATTTTGTTGTTTTAACATTTACTAATAATGTCTTTTGACATAGTTTTTCATGTTCACAAAATTTCATGGTTTGATGGTATTAATGAAAACCCTTAGAATTGATATTCAATGAATAAAAATAAATTCATGGTAAAGCTATATTACCCTAAATCATGCTGATCGTCTGCTAAAGCTACAGGCAGTAGACTAGAAGCTCCTAATTGCTGTAATCTCTTGTATAACTTCTTAGCTATGAAGTTAAATCTGTAAAATTAGAAACTTAAATCAATACAGGAATACGGCCTGGTAAAAGTCTAACACAGATGCAATAAGTGGCAACAAAAACATACAAGTAAGGCAGTATTTAAAATGCCAATTACAGTAGTATTCCTCTCTTATAAAGATACTCCCTTCAAAGGTCACCCCTCTTATAAAGATACTCCCTTCAAAGGTCACCTCTCTTATAAAGATACTCCCTTCAAAGGTCACCCCTCTTATAAAGATACTCCCTTCAAAGGTCACCTCTCTTATAAAGATACTCCCTTCAAAGGTCACCTCTCTTATAAAGATACTCCCTTCAAAGGTCACCTCTCTTATAAAGATACTCCCTTCAAAGGTCACCTCTCTTATAAAGATACCCCCTTCAAAGGTCACCCCTCTTATAAAGATACTCCCTTCAAAGGTCACCTCTCTTATAAAGATACCCCCTTCAAAGGTCACCCCTCTTATAAAGATACTCCCTTCAAAGGTCACCTCTCTTATAAAGATACTCCCATCAAAGGTCACCCCTCTTATAAAGATACTCCCTTCAAAGGTCACCTCTCTTATAAAGATACTCCCTTCAAAGGTCACCTCTCTTATAAAGATACTCCCTTCAAAGGTCACCTCTTTTATAAAGATACTCCCTTCAAAGGTCACCTCTCTTATAAAGATACTCTCTTTAAAGGTCACCTCTCTTATAAAGATACTCCCTTCAAAGGTCACCTCTCTTATAAAGATACTCCCTTTAAAGGTCACTTCCTTTATAAAGATACTCCCTTCAAAGGTCACCCCTCTTATAAAGATACTCCCTTCAAAGGTCACCCCTCTTATAAAGATACTCCCTTCAAAGGTCACCCCTCTTATAAAGATACTCCCTTCAAAGGTCACCTCTCTTATAAAGATACTCCCTTCAAAGGTCACCTCTCTTATAAAGATACTCCCTTCAAAGGTCACCTCTCTTATAAAGATACCCCCTTCAAAGGTCACCCCTCTTATAAAGATACTCCCTTCAAAGGTCACCTCTCTTATAAAGATACTCCCATCAAAGGTCACCCCTCTTATAAAGATACTCCCTTCAAAGGTCACCTCTCTTATAAAGATACTCCCTTCAAAGGTCACCTCTCTTATAAAGATACTCCCTTCAAAGGTCACCTCTTTTATAAAGATACTCCCTTCAAAGGTCACCTCTCTTATAAAGATACTCTCTTTAAAGGTCACCTCTCTTATAAAGATACTCCCTTCAAAGGTCACCTCTCTTATAAAGATACTCCCTTTAAAGGTCACTTCCTTTATAAAGATACTCCCTTCAAAGGTCACCCCTCTTATAAAGATACTCCCTTCAAAGGTCACCCCTCTTATAAAGATACTCCCTTCAAAGGTCACCCCTCTTATAAAGATACTCCCTTCAAAGGTCACCTCTCTTATAAAGATACTCCCTTCAAAGGTCACCTCTTTTATAAAGATACTCCCTTCAAAGGTCACCTCTCTTATAAAGATACTCCCTTTAAAGGTCACTTCTCTTATAAAGATACTCCCTTTAAGGGTCACCTCTCTTATAAAGATACTCCCTTTAAAGGTCACTTCTCTTATAAAGATACTCCCTTCAAAGGTCACCCCTCTTATAAAGATACTCCCTTCAAAGGTCACCCCTCTTATAAAGATACTCCCTTCAAAGGTCACCCCTCTTATAAAGATACTCCCTTCAAAGGTCACCCCTCTTATAAAGATACTCCCTTCAAAGGTCACCCCTCTTATAAAGATACTCCCTTCAAAGGTCACCCCTCTTATCAGGCCAAATTATTCTGTCATTTAGAAAGCCCTTTCTATCATTCTATATTTATCTTTTACTTATCTGACTTTTTATGTTTATTTTTATTTTTTTATGCTGTTTTTTTATGTTTATTTTTATTTTTTTATGCTGTTTTTTATGTTTATTTTTATTTTTTTATGCTGTTTTTTATGTTTATTTTTATTTTTTTATGCTGCTTTCTACAGCATAAAAAAATAAAAATAAACATAAAAAGTCAGATAAGTAAAAGATAAATATAGAATGATAGAAAGGGCTTTCTAAACGACAGAATAATTCGGTCTACCCTCTTATCAGGCCAGATTTCAAATACATTCAACAGAGCAAAATTCACCTGACTCAGTGAGTTTACAGGGTACTTACTTCTGGTAAGCAGAATTACCAAGGCCCAACAGAGCAAAATTCATCTGACTCGGTGAGTTTACAAGGTACTTACTTCTGGTAAGCAGAATCACCAAGGCCCAACAGAGCAAAATTCATCTGACTCAGTGAGTTTACTGGTAAATTCTTTCTTAGTATAAACCTCCAAAATATCTGTACAATATAAATAAATTTTTCATTATTGCAAGTCCATTTATTCAAATATTATATTGGGTGTTACATTGAGTGATTGCTTGTTGTTTTATACCAAGTGAGCAATTATTCGGCTATATCATGACAAAAACAAGTTACATTTCGATGAGACTTTAACAATGTCTGCTTTGTACTAGATAAACATGCTTAGTTGGATATCTATAGTGCTAGTTAAGTGAAGCATCAGTCTGCAGATAGACACTTGAACACATTGATTCTGAGCCAACCAGGCTTTGCTCTTACTCGTTTAATGCTGCATGCTTAGCAGAGAATATGCAAATATCAATTTTATAGTCTTTGGCTTGACACCATCTGAGCGTGAACACACGATCTACCATGCTAATAATGACACCAACAATGTGGTACTGTAAATATGCTCCATTGACGATATATCATACCTGTTAACCTCTGGGAACTGCTAGGGGGGAGATCTCCCCCCTACCAACTCTTCTAAGGGGGAGATTTTGTGCATCGCCTTTAAACGCACAAAATTGTACCTTGTAGTTGCATACATGTGATAGCGTTGCTATGCTACAACTGGAGATTTGTAAATTTTTGGCTGGAGATTTGGTCTCATAACTGGAGATTTTTTATCGACGTATTTGATGCATGTTTTTATTGTTTATTGATGTTTTCCTTTTGTTTGTTTCAGTATTGAACCAACTGCATCCCATTTCAATATATATTGTTTACATTTCTGTCTTATTTGTAGTTTTTCATATGATGAATGTATGATGAATGAAGGATAAAAATTGTATTTATAATTTATTCATAATCATTCATAATCATAAGGTTATAACAAAGCAATAACAATGAAGACAGAATGTTCTGAACAATAAAGTCATAGAGCACTAAAATTAAAAAATCACTTTGCTGCTGGTGCGTTGGGTGATAGCATACGTTTCAGCATTTTTAAATTTTTGTGGTTTATCAATTCCATCCCGGAACTTAGTCCTTAAATAATACTTTGATCGGCTTTGGTCCCAAACAAGCCATAACAACCCACTTCCTTATCCCCAATTAACTGTCAATCAGTGGATAATTATTGTATAATCATCAACACCTTAATTAATCACCATGACCCAATTTACCTGTAAAGGTGTCAAACAGATCAATAACCGGATATCATTAAATCGTATCTCTCGGCGTTTTTCGTCAGCGCAGGAGTTCCAAATGGGGGAATTTCCAGAAATATTGATCGCAAAATGTAGGTCAAGATTTTATTGAACTTAATTTTTTTCACGTGTGGAAAATTTTTGATGGGGGGGAGATCGTGCGGGAGGAAAAGGTGTGTGCAGGAGATTAATGTCTCCCGTGCAGGAGACCCAGTCCATGCGGGAGATAAGACTCTTACGCGGGAGACTCCCATGCAAAGGGGGAGGGTTAACAGGTATGTAATATATAATCAATTGAAAATAAATAAATAATTCATGTTGCTTCCTTCTGACAGTTTGCTGCTTTCCATTTTCCCATTGGCATTTGGGTCCTGTCTTAAAACTATTTTCTGCAAAAGTGGCCATTTTATTTTGCAGAGCAATGCAAAATAACATAAACTTTCAAGAAAATCATCCGAGGTAGAATTCTAAATTTGATTTCAAATGGTTACATGGTTTCTGAGAAGAATATTATAGTAAGAAAAAAATAGTTATATTTTTATTTGAATAAGATGAAAAGGTAGCATGAATTTGGAAACAAACAAAAGTCTAGCAAAATTGGTCTCATTTTGAATATCCCTTCAATCAAACTTTATATCATTAAAAATTTCATAAATGTAAATCGGCTATCATTCCATTACCTTCATATTATCTGGTGGATCTCCTTGTCCTGTTGTAGAACACACAAATATCACCATCTGTTCATGGATAAGGCTAGACTGAAACAAACAAGAGATGCTGATGAAGTACTGTTACAATGTATTACATCAACTTGAATTTTCCTATAAAAAAATTGTTAACATTCAAATTTTGTAGTTGCCCCCACCCCCACTCCCCCCTCCTATAATAAGTTCATCTCTTCTGCAATGAAAAAGTAGCCTTTCTTGAGGGGAACAATTTAGTAGTAGGGCCATCCCTTCTGCAATGAAAAGTAGCCTCTCTTGAAGGGGACAAATTAGTAGTATTTTACTGTATCATGGGCCTTTGGCATCTGAAATCTGAACTGATAAGAGGGGTAACCTTTAGTGGGAGGGGCCCTATAAGAGGAGGACTATAAGTGTATCACTAAAGCATGGATCCTAATTATAATAGGTCAGTGATCGTCATTTCACGCAAAATGAGCAATTCTTTTTTTAGCTATATCATGGCAAGAACAAGTTATATTCGACAAGATGATTATGATGTCCACCCCGTACTAGACCAACACGCTTAGTTGGTTTTTCATAGTACTACTACTTCTAGCTCACTGAAACAAAGATCCACAGGAAAACAAGTCGTCGCTTCACTTGAAGACACATTATCCAGATTCTGAGCCAACCAGTCTTTGCTCTTACTCCTTAATTTTGTGTGCTTAACAAAGAAGCAACAAATACAAATTTCATTGTCTTTGGTTTGCCCCGAACCCACTGTCTACCACACTCGAAATTAGATAAAGGGGGCGTTATCAAGACATAAAGGTCATGGTCAACAGATGCTAGTATACTTTATCAAATGGTTGGTACTTACAATATTATAACTATCAAGGGCAATCACTCTAGACTTACAATATTATAACTATCAAGGGCAATCACTCTAGACTTACAATATTATAACTATCAAGGGCAATCACTCTAGACTTACAATATTATAACTATCAAGGGCAATCACTTTAGACTTACAATATTATAACTATCAAGGGCAATCACTTTAGACTTACAATATAATAACTATCAAGGGCAATCACTTTAGACTTACAATATTATAACTATCAACGGCAATCACTTTAGACTTACAATATTATAACTATCAAGGGCAATCACTTTAGACTTACAATATTATAACTATCAAGGGCAATCACTTTAGACTTACAATATTATAACTATCAAGGGCAATCACTTTAGACTTACAATATTATAACTATCAAGGGCAATCACTTTAGACTTACAATATTATAACTATCAAGGGCAATCACTTTAGACTTACAATATTATAACTATCAAGGGCAATCACTTTAGACTTACAATATTATAACTATCAAGGGCAATCACTTTAGACTTACAATATTATAACTATCAAGGGCAATCACTTTAGACTTACAATATTATAACTATCAAGGGCAATCACTTTAGACTTACAATATTATAACTATCAAGGGCAATCACTTTAGACTTACAATATTATAACTATCAAGGGCAATCACTTTAGACTTACAATATTATAACTATCAAGGGCAATCACTCTAGACTTACAATATTATAACTATCAAGGGCAATCACTTTAGACTTACAATATTATAACTATCAAGGGCAATCACTTTAGACTTACAATATAATAACTATCAAGGGCAATCACTTTAGACTTACAATATTATAACTATCAAGGGCAATCACTTTAGACTTACAATATTATAACTATCAAGGGCAATCACTTTAGACTTACAATATTATAACTATCAAGGGCAATCACTTTAGACTTACAATATTATAACTATCAAGGGCAATCACTTTAGACTTACAATATAATAACTATCAAGGGCAATCACTTTAGACTTACAATATTATAACTATCAAGGGCAATCACTTTAGACTTACAATATTATAACTATCAAGGGCAATCACTTTAGACTTACAATATTATAACTATCGAGGGCAATCACTTTAGACTTACAATATTATAACTATCAAGGGCAATCACTCTAGACTTACAATATTATAACTATCAAGGGCAATCACTTTAGACTTACAATATTATAACTATCAAGGGCAATCACTTTAGACTTACAATATTATAACTATCAAGGGCAATCACTTTAGACTTACAATATTATAACTATCAAGGGCAATCACTTTAGACTTACAATATTATAACTATCAAGGGCAATCACTTTAGACTTACAATATTATAACTATCAAGGGCAATCACTTTAGACTTACAATATTATAACTATCAAGGGCAATCACTTTAGACTTACAATATTATAACTATCAAGGGCAATCACTTTAGACTTACAATATTATAACTATCAAGGGCAATCACTTTAGCAGAAAAATGTCTTCTCTTTGCCTCTCTGTAAATTTTTTCTGCGACATCTTGAGCTGTCCCTGTTTGACTTCCATACAAAATGAGTAATTTTCTGTCAGCTTCCATTTTACATCTGAAAATAGTAAGCACTGAATCCTTATTTTATTTGTCATCAAATTTATTTCTGTTTTGAATGCAAGTCAATTATTTATTGTAAATAGGCTACAATTACATAATATTTGTCACCATGATTACTTAAGTCTTGTTACCAGTAAAACCATATTGTTTAATGATTATTAATAATATATAACAATAATCCTAAACAGAATATCACCATTAAAATATAAACTAAATTAAAACTAGATGCTCCTATGAGCCTGTAATCACTCACCTGGCTTTCAACTTGACATTTAAAGTTGATAGGAAATGGGGGTGTTGAAGTGGGCCACCCAAAGATCATTTCAACTCAAATTTCTGAGTAAAAGATTTTGATGTGATTTTTATCTTATAATATTCCTAAACGGAATAAACTGGCTGAAAAAAGCTCACAGAAAAACCCAGAATATATGTTAAACTACTCATTGCCATGTAGCTGCAGTTAAAATTTGAGTTCATTTTGATTTGTAATAAAGCAGAAATTGACAACTAAAGAAATTTCTATTTTTAGTAACAGCAGCCATTTTGAATGGAGGGCAGGGTTGTCGGACACATTATTGAAAGGGGACCATCCAAGGACCATCTCAGCCAAATTTGCTTTAATTTGGTTCAGCGGTTTCAGAGGAAAAGATTTAAATGTGGTCTTTTATCAAAATATGTCTAATTTGTATAATTGGTATAAATCGGTTGAAAGAAAAATTTCACAGAAAAACCCAGAATATATGTTAATCTACTCATTGTCATGTAGCTGCAGTTAAAATTTGAGCTCATTTTGATTTATAATAAAGCAGCAATGGACAATTGAAGAAATTTCTATTTTTAGTAAGAGCAGCCATCTTGAATGGAAGGCGGAGCTGTCGGACACAATTTTGAAATGGGACTACCCAAGGACTATCCCAGCCAAATTTGGTTTAATTTGGTTCAGCGGTTTCAGAGAAGAAGATTTAAATGTGATCTTTTATCAAAATATGTCTAATTTTCATAATCTGTATAAATCAGCTGAACGAAAAATTCCACAGAAAAACTAGGATTATATGTAAAACTACTCACTGCAATGTAGCTGCAGTTAAAATTTGAGCTCATTTTGATATATAATAAAGCAGCAATGGACAATTGAAGAAATTTCTATTTTTAGTAACAGCAGCCATCTTGAATGGAGGGCAGGGCTGTCAGACATAATATTGAAAGGGATCCATCCAAGGACCATCCCAACCAAATTTGATTTAATTTGGTTCAGTGGTTTCAGAAGAGAAGATTTAAATGTGATCTAATATCAAAATATGCCTAATTTGCATAATCGGTATATATCGGCTGAAAGAAAAATGTCACAGAAAAACCCGGAATATATGCTAAACTACTCATTGCCATGTAGCTTCCGTTAAAATTTGAGCTCATTTTGGTTTATACTAAAACAGCAATGGACAATACGGTTGTTTCGAATCATGTGAATTCCGACCACGTTCCGTCTTTTTCTTGTCTTGACGTCTCAACAAATCGGCAGGCAACTTCCGGTGTTTACGCTATTACTGTGACAAAGTCAGCATATCATAGTCGTAGATGCGGTAGATTATAAGTAATTGTAATATGGAGACGCCAAGGAAACCGCTGAATAAATACTGGTGTTCGGTACCCCACTATCTGTCTGATATCAGAAATATATACATAAAGGCAGATCGTTTTCCTTTGATGATGCCGACAGCCGTAAATAAAGAAAGAAAACAAATTTAATTTTAAAGAAGTATTTGTCTCTGCATTGAAGTCTTTGATACAAATAAAATAATTTAATTGATATCTGTCTTTTACAGAAAATGCTAAGACTTTTTTAAGTTGAGGATCGAACGTTAAAACAGCACATATCGATTGGAGTTTTTTTTGTGTACATTGACACTGGAAGTTCAATGCCGATTAGTCCATCGAAATCATGTGATCTGACGGACGAAAATAACAAAATTTTGATGGAAAGGAAATGAATCGAAACAACTGTATTGAAGAAATTTCTATTTTTAGTAACAGTGGCCATCTTGAATGGAGGGCTGGGCTGTTGGACACAATTTTGAAAGGGACCCACCCAAGGACCATCCCTGCCAGGTTTGGTTTAATTTGGTTCAGGGGTTTCAGAGGAGAAGATTTAAATGTGAAAGTTTACGATGTACGACGGACGATGGCGATAAAATATATTTATTATGCTTCAAAGGGGTACCAATATTATGACGATGGCAAAACCTCACATGGACTTTGGCCAGGTGAGCTAAAAAAGTACAAAAATATTGTTTACATGTGACAGCTGTACCAAATTCCTACATGTATGTGCGATTTGATATGTCAATTTGACCAATCAAATCTCAGGTGCATGTTCACATGTAAACAATATGGAAGCTGACTTCAAAACCTGTAAATTCTCTGAAACATTGCTTAAAAGTTGCAGTTAGGTAAAGATTATGACAAAAAGGAATAGGAATATCAAAAATATATTTATTATGCTTCAAAGAGGTACCAATATTATGGCGAAACTATTTTGAAAAGGTGTTGTATGAAAATTTGACATTTGAGATACCTCCCTTGTGGTTTTTGGAGTTGTCAGTCGAGGGATAAAAAAAAATCTTCACAAACCCCTGGCTGTACTGCAACTTGAAAATTGTATTTTTAAGAGGATTTTTTTTAACTGTTCCTTTTTCCAGTCATAGATGAATAAATACTTTTAAACAAAATAGTTAATTTTTTACATATCTCCTTTTTGAGTATTTTACAGATATTTCGGTTAGATCAACATGTTTTGATAAACGAAAAGGAGGGGGGGGGGGGGGGGGGGGGGGGGGGGGGTATTACAGTCTACAGAAAACGGGGAGGGTTCGGCAAGTATTTAAGTCTATTCTTAGCTGAATTTTGAAAGGGTGGTGCATAGAAGATAGTATTACCTATGTAGGCTATGACTGCTAATATATTCTTTACATAAAAAGTTTAAAACTAAGCACAAAATTAAGAAAAGTCATCATACAGTGTATGCGTGTTGATTTCATAGCATTGTAAAGATAGGGAACCAGTCTAAATATGACCAGGAAACCAGTTGTTAAATTCATAATCATGATAACGTTTTTAATAAAGTAATATTGTACAGTGCTGTGTAAGTTATATAATAACACCAACCAGGAAATTTTGCTTCCCAAGACTAACATATCCCCTGTATCCGTTTTGATAAAATTCTGCATTAACTACGTTTGTGATAGTATATATTTACACATAATTGGTAAGTTTAAGCTATTTCTTTTAATAGTGATTGAGAGTTCTACTGATCCAGAGCCAGGAGTTATTACTGAATTGTTATAAAAGAACCTTCTTCTTCTTCTGTTTTCGTTTTCCCTCCAGTCTAGGAGTAGTCCGAGATTCCTCTGTCGTTTAACGGCATTTATAAAGTTGCTGTAGCCGTTAGGAGTAGTCCGAGATTCCTCTGTCGTTTAACGGCTTTTATAAAGTTGCTGTAGCCGTTGACCGCTACAGCAACTTTATAAAAGCCGTTAAACGACAGAGGAATCTCGGACTAGTCTAGGAGCACTCTTTTTATGCACCACCAATTTTACTATGAATATGAATTTCCTCCACTAATTTATATGAATCGGGTATATGTATACAGGATTTATTTACAGAGTCATTTGCGGAACCCACTCGGTCAGACGTAGCAATAAAGTTATAAATAATTAACTTTACAAAATGTATCTAACATTTTGTACGTTTCCTTTGAATTTAAAGAAAGTAGCCTGTCTGATACAAGATGTTATGTTGTATCACCACACTGTAGATAAACTTATTACATACATAGTGTGTTTGTACAAGACTTTGTATCAGGTCTTGCCTGTTGTGTGAACAAACCGCTCGACATGATACAAATCTTGTACCACCACACTATGTACATGTGGTGATAAAAGAATGGCGTGATGTTGCACGAGATCTTCTCTGCCGAACTATTTGTCATGACGTCATATCATTGGAATGTGGGGTAAAACACGTCAATGCAGTGAGCAACTAGGAAATAGAATGAACGGCAACAAATAAACGTGACGTCATGCACAAAATGTAGTCTCCCTCAGAGTATTGTACAAATTTGTTAATTTTATTTCGACCCTTGCTACATGCTGTATTTGCTTAAAATTTGTTAGATAAACTTATTACATACATAGTGTGTTTGTACAAGACTTTGTATCAGGTCTTGCCTGTTGTGTGAACAAACCGCATCACAACTCGTCGCTATCGTGACTCGTAGTGATACTGTTTCACACAACAGGCTCGACATGATACAAATCTTGTACCACCACACTATGTACATGTATATAATGGGTATTTATAATGTCCTCCTGCTACTTGACTAGTTGCTTAATACTGTCCTTGATAGTCTACAGCGGTTAGATTCCTCTAATTTTTACAGAATTCAGATGCACTTGAATCAACCTATCCTATCTTCTTCTTCTTCTTTAGAAAATCACCCTATGTGCAGGGTCACCGCATAATTAATGCATTTTAAAATTTAAAAAAAATTATATTTTTTTTACATTAAAATTAATAGTAAAAACCGCATTAAAAAGTTAGAAGATAAAAGATCAAAGAACTTGTATTTACACTATACATGTCGATCTGGCATGGTCAATTAATTTTTTTTTTTTTAAAGAATTTAAAGTATCGTGTCGTGACATCTGCTCGTCCATGCAATAAAGTCGGTCACTTGTTTTGATTTACAATTCTCGTGCAGCACGAGACCGATGACGTCATTCTGTATATTCATAGCGTACATAAACACAGAGAGAATTCTTTTAAACTTCAAAATTACAAGATGAGATTAAAACAGATAAGATTGAATTGAATAAATTCTATGCAAGTAAAAAAAATCTTTTTTGCTACCGGTAATGTCTTTTTTTCCTGATCATTATGCTTGTTAAATATGTTTTAAGTGATGGTATTTCCCAAGCATTTTTACCTTTCCTGTTAGTTGATGTAATCGTCATCACAGATCATGATCTTTTCCAGATCCTGATCCTAAAGGTCGCAATTGACGCTACTGGTCCCAGAGTACTGAACTTTTTCTCTCTGGTGCTTTACTGTCTCACTGTAATTTCTCTTTGTACTGGAGTATTGAGTTTCTGTTCTGGAATGTAGGCCAAGTAAATTGTATTTTAAAATACTTTGAAAAGATGATGATTGATCATTCAGATTCCACCATTTTCTAGAAAATGGCTGATTTTACCGGGAAAATACATACAAGTGCTCTCCATTAGTCACAAAATGGCAGATTATTTTGCATTTCCACTACTGCTTTAATAACAAATATACCCCTTACTTCTTGGGATAATGAAATGATACTGACAGAGAAGATAGAAAAAGAATTAATTTAACAGCAATAATCAAAATTTATAGCATAAATTGAACAGAATTAAATTAAACCAGACAGAAAAATGAGATTATCTGGGGAGAAAAACCTGTCATTATTACAAATAGCATCCACAAAACTGTATTGTTACCACTCTGTGATAATAAATGTGATTGAAATAAACAGAAATCAGTCATTAATTGTTTTACAAAAATATGGCAGTACATGTACATGTATATGTAGTCAGTCTAATATATTGCATTGAAAAAAAAACTCCACCAAACTCACTGGATTAAATACTTTATTATATGGGTAAGCAAGTTCAATGTTTGCATCAAATAATTAATTTTTAATACTTCAATTTCAAACTATTTAAAAAAAACATCTTTTGAAAATTTTCAGACAAAACAATTACACAGAAAAAGCTAAAATTATAAAAATACTATACTTTCTTAATCTGGTTTACTTTTTAAGTTTGGTTGGCCTATGACAAAATCAGTGATTTATTTACCACTGACCGGCCTTATGTGACGTAATACGACGCCATTTGGAAAAAGGGTAGTAAACAAATATTGGTCAGTGTGTCGTTGTTATCGATCTTTTTTCCATGGAACTTTACACACGTGAGCAAAAATAGACGAGGAACATAATTAAAAAGAAAAAATGTTTACTTTTCAAACATGAAAAAGATAATCAAACATTATCCAATGAAAAGCCGACTTATTGTCACACGGGGATACATATCTCTTCCTTATTAAAAGTGATGAGGCATTACAAATGGTTTATCCATTATAAAAATTCATATTGTTAAGGTCTGGTCTCTTATAGACAGGACTATTAATTCAAGAATATTTATTAATTCAATTATTAGAAAAAAAAAAAAAAAATTAAAAAAAATTAAATTCTAAACACTGATGTCTACATAGTGACTCATGACCGACAGCTAGAAATGTCTTACTTTAGAGACATAACTCCATACTATTTATCAAATCACCACAGTAATTCTGCTCTTTTAGCATGTAGAGCATATATCCAGTTTTTTGCAAATTCTATCGATTGCGACCATGTAGTTTATAGGTAACCACTCATTGACCACGTACAACTACAGTCATTTACCAGTTTTAATAATTCTTCTTCAGATCTGCTAACGTAGTTGTAGTTGATTTGATTTTCTTTCATGTACTCAGTAAGTTTATTTTGATGGATTTTTCTTATATTACTCAAGCTGTTACAGTGTAACAGAAAATGTCTGTAATCCTCAATACTTTCATGACATATACGGATAGGGATTAATATAAGTTCTTGTAACTTGTTTCCCAATCCTATTAATTTCTTCTTATTATGTAATGTATATAGCTGAATATTGTAATGTTATATTGAATTAATTAATAAAATATGTTTAAACTAATACTTTCATGACAGCATACAGTCCGCAGATTTGGTGTTATCGAAACGGTTGATCATACTTTAGGTCTTAAACATTCCCGTAAGAATCCTTGATTTTAGAATCCCTTTACGGACATCTCTTTTGTGGTCTCTGACACTGCTCCAGCATATGTTTGGTTTCATAAAATTCCATTTTTCCTTTTGCATAAATTGGAGTGTTGATTTGGATCCGGCTTCTTCAGACCATTTATTTATCCAGGTTTTATCAATTTTATCGTGTGTTATCTTTTTCCAGTTTTTCTCGGGATTTAGAATTATCTCATGGGCAGACAGTAGTTTGTAAGATTTTAGTATTGTGTCCACCTTGATATACCAACTGTTTTGAATCACTATCTCAGGGGTTTCAAAGTGGGCCGGTACCCGGTACTTTTACCCGTCTGAGATCGTGTATAGTACCGGCAGAAATTACTGAACCCCCCAAAATTAGCGGTGGTCAAAACCACAAGTACGATGGTCGATAGGCTTGTGGAATATTTTTTATAAAAAATTTATGATCACGTCAATTGCTGAATTCTCGCATTCAAATCGAACAACTGCGTCACGACCAAGTTGATGGGATATTCCCTGTTTTAAAAATAACTTTACCTTAGAATCGTAAATAGCAGTTTGCGCATGCGGTAAATAGATATGTTTTCGACCCAATATCTTTTCATCCTTGTGTAAAACTCGGACCGAAACAAAGCTGACATCATTTCAAAATAAAAAATGACCGATTACAAATTATGTTCAAACACAATTTAGTGTAATCTTCAGTAATATAAGTATGATCATTATGTATTATAAATATATGACTACACAATATTTTGTGCGATTTTTTTTTATCCATTTAAAACCCAGGGTCGAATCATTCTGGGGCGTACTATCTTGTTGCTTAACTCCGTCCATATCGTTTAACTTCCGGTATAAAAAAATTAAAACTTATGGCTAATTTATTTACATATTTTGACGGGGGCCTACCGCGGTTGTTCACAGAAATGAAAGTGTGTTGAGAAACATTTTTAAAAGGGAGTACGAGGAGATAAGGGATAGAAAATTACTAGAAATCTTGAAAAAGGACCGGACATGGCTCAAATACGAATTACATTGTAATGTCAAAACGTGATTCAAATGTTAATAAATGTCTTCCCGCGAATCGTTTTTGTTCGAACATTTTGTTTGCACATTAGTCGTGAAAGTAACAATATATATTGTTTTTGTTTAATTATATTTGTATTGATCTATTAAAATTATAAATTTTATTAAAGATTGATCATTGATGATTGCAAATTACCATCGTGTTATCGGTTTTCGTGCTATTATCGATTTTCAGATATAGCGATTAACAGTGTTAACCCTCCATTCATATGACGATTGGAATTTTCAAAGAATGGCTAGTTAAATATTTCTTTGTGCATAAGATTGTTTTTAAAGCCATGCTTGTATTTTAATATACTCTCGATTTCCTGGCAACTTTTGTTGTCAGTAAAATGGCGTCATCTGTTTCCGTGGCAAATAAAAACAAGGCCGATATAGGCCTACGGGATGGAAACGAATATAAAATCCGGAAATGGCTGGTTTTAAAATTTCATGGTTCTGGCCATCTACCAAATCATACTACATCTAAATAAACTAACAGAATGTTTGAAAATGACCACTTTCAAAATTGTGTTTACTTTTGATGTTTTTTTAGTGCTGAAACCACAATGCACTGCAAAGTGACATGTATTTTATATAAGAAACAGGCACATTTCAGTCGGCTCTTTTGTTTACAAATACGATCAGTGACCCCATGATAGTTACATGACAGGAAGAGCAGTTGTCTGAGAGGCAGACGACATAGTTAAATTTTATATAGCCCTTCTGGATTTTTTTCCAGCTACTTTATAAATGAAGTACATTTTTGGCATTACAAAAAGTATGGTTCAGTAGGTAGGTTCACTGTTTTTGGTACTTACGTCTTTAAAAGTAAACTTTATCTTTTTTTTTTTACAGATGTCAGCTTTCGTATTGTTTATGTTCCATAAATAGAAACTGGAAGACACGTCAAAAATAATGCGTGCGCTGTGGAAATCAAAATAAAATGGATACCACGAAAACAGATGACGCACGAAAACACATACCGTGACGATAAATTTACATGTTTCATTAATTATGACACTTATATGTCTTGATCCGTGCCAATGGTCTTTGATGAATTTAATTACTGGTAATAAAGTAAAAAAAACACACAAGCCAAGGTATTGTGAAAAAGAAAAGGACAAAGCCAACAAAAGAATTTTTTAAGCTTTGATAACAATGGCTTGGTCAAGCCTAGCTGCGGAACCGTAGCTCTTTATGGTCCTTTTGTGGTTTTTTAAGATATGGCGGACTATCTATGAATAATCTTGGCTGAAGTCTGTAAACTGAAATATTCAATAAAGAAATTGGGGGGGGGGGGGGGGGGGGGGGAATCCAGGCATTATGCATGGTCTTCACTCTTGGTGAAATCTGAACTCTTAAAGTTAATGGGATTTTTCTTTCAAAAACACTTAATGTTTTGCAGTCTCTGAAGTACATTTTTGGGTTCACAAAATGCTAGATTTCAGGAGCTTCCGCCCCTTGAACCCCTTACGGCCCTCAGCCTAATTTTTTTTATGTATCTCCTAAAATTTAAGAAGTACCTCCTATTATAAAAAAAACTTTGAAACCCCTGCTATCTTTATTTGCTAGTTGTCTTATTCCTAATGTGTGTTCAACAGAATTTTGATCTTTTGCTACCCTCAAAAATAGGAATATTGTTGTTTTATGTATTATTTGTTGGATGGATTCAGCACTTTAATAGTAAGATGTAAATAGCCGCATCAGCTGTTCTCTGCGGAAGTGAGAGTAATTGTTTCACGGTCTTTTTTTGAAAGTTTTTTAATTTTTGGATATCCGTCGTTGTTGTATTTAAGACTTCTATTCTGTAGATAAGGGTAATAACAAAATTACCGAACTCCGAACAATCTTACAAAGGGAAAGTCAAAACTCATAATTATATAAACAGACAAAATCAGTCAACAACCGGAAAACTGTGAAAACCGTAATGACCCTGACTTGGTACAGGCATTTCTAAAGAAATGGTGGGTTGAATCAGATTTTAAAGCGCCAAGCCTCCCGCTCTCATTACGGTTCAAAGGTTCCGGCTGTCACTATAACAGTATTTAAATACAGGAACAAAATAGGTAAAATAGTTGTCAAAGCAGTACCATATTCAGTGAAGTAAATGTCAAAAACATTATTACGTCACACATTGATAAAAAAATATTTTTGACATTTTTCTTGACTTCTTTATCTTTATACATTTTCACTAAATGAAAATGCATTGCTTATAATCGTTTCTGCAGAGACGGAATATATTTCGACAAGATCTTGGTATCAGAATATAAACTTTTTAAGAGATCGAATAAGGCGAATCTTTTTATAGCCCTGGTGCAGTAGCCTGTTTCTCAGATGAAGATGACGTTTCAGGAAATCAGAATAATTGCTACTGGCCCTTGCATAGCGAATCAATTGCGAGATGTAAACACCATATGCAGGAGAAGCTGGTATATTGCTGCACATGTTTGAAAAATTTATGATTTTAAAATTGAAGTCGTCCCGTTTATCATAAATTTTAGTTCTGAGTTGACCACTGTCGTCAAATTCGAGGTATAAGTCCAAAAATGATGCCGACGAAGCTGTATCTGTGGTCTCTTTAACTTCCAGCTCTGGAGGATATATCAATGGAAGAAATTCTGCAAATCTAGAATTATTGATAGATAAAGCGTCATCAATATACTTGTATGTGAAATTAAAGGCTCTAGGCTCATGAATCTTCTTATCTTTTACAAGCTTTTGAAGAAACTCCGACTCATATGAGTATAGAAATAAATCGGCTAGAAACCGTAATGAGCATTCTTGGTATCACATAGGTCTTCCAAAGTTTGTATGATATCAAAGGCCCTGTGCCCATCAAAGAATACATTGTAGCTCTTGCTGTAGAGGCTCTACTTTCTATGTTTGGTCTGTTGTGTTTTTGACATTCCAGGCCAAGATATTTATATTCTGATTTTCTATGATGTTCTCATCAAAAAGTTTCAGATTGAGTTCCTTGTTCTTTTTGTTGACTTGCAATATTTCAGTCTTCTTGCTATTGATTTTAACTCTATCATTTGAGGTACAGTGCTCAATTATTCTTAATTGGGTAAAGGCATCATGTTCGCATCCTGCACATAGCATTATGTCATCTGCACACGTGGGGCAGCCTATGTAATTGGTACCGATCTTGTATCCTATGTTTGTATTTTCAAGGGTATCTAGTATACCTTTGTTGTATGCTTTATAGAAGTTAGCAGAAAGGATACCTCCTTGTTTAAATCCTTGGTGGTTTACAAAGGGATCAGAAATCTGTCCCTGACATTTAACTTGAGTTGTTGTTTTATTGTACAGTTCTTTTATTAATAACCAGGTGGATCCTGTAATCCCTTGATGGGTATAATTTCCAAAACAGATGTATGTGGTCAACAACATCGAAAGCTTTTTCTGCATCCAAGGTTATTAAAATGGAAGCGTAGCATTATTCCGACAGCCCATAACTCCGACAGCCCATTATGCCGACAACCCATTACTCCGACAGCCCATTACTCCGACAGCCCATTACATGTACTCCGACAACCCATTATTCCGACAGCCCATATTTCCGACAGCCAATAATCTTGTTCAGCAAAGAATTTTCTTTATGACATCGGGGCCAGGAAAACAAACAACAATCGACAAAACAATTGACAGCAAATCTTGTCGACGAGGTACACGAACTGACGATGAAATGTGAATGAACTCAAATGTTCCAGAAGAGCACGCAGCTTCTGCATATCTGATTGCTGCAATACAAGGTTGCACACAGTAGGACAGCCAGCGTGACAGGAGAGCTCCAAAGTCAAGTCCCAGTCACGTGACTTTCGCTTCATTTTTGATGAAAAATGACGTTCAACCCTTCGCTTAAAATACGTCGGTTTACAATAAATATTTATGCTTGAAATCAATTAAAATATACGGAAGATGTCTATGGATAAATAGAAATTTATTGTATCGCTTCAGTTTTTATTTATATTGTGTACAAACATCGAATTTTGCTACTTGAAGTGGACTCAATTTCAAAACAAATGTCAAGGTGGTTCTATTTAAAAGAGAAAATTTAATTAAAACAATATGATGGCTTTCTGTAACATACATTGCCTGAGGAAATCATCTAGGATCATTGTCATACCGACAACTAGTGTCAATGTCTTGTGGGATGCAATTGTTCCACTTAGCCCTACACCCACCTTGATCGGATCGACCATTTGCCAAACATCGAAATTCATTGTCTTTCGGAACACATCGGTGGTGTTTCTTAACATCAACAATAAACGACACCTAAGCGTACATCCGAAAGAGTATATTTCATTTGGGAAAGGGGTGTCTATGTCTTTTTTTTAATTTTCTTGTATTAATACCGTATTTTTCAGTTTAATTGAATTATTTGTATTGCAATATTGTCTTAGACATTGTGCATTTTGTAATTTAGACTGGGGAATTACTTTTTATTATCACTTTAAATTTAAAAAAAAAATCATCTATGATACTAGACTTGCACAGGGAATGTACAACAATTAATAATTTCAATTTACATGTAATTTAATTTCAATACAACAGGTACAAGATAAATAGAAAGAAATAAATGTGTGGAAAAATAGAAGCATGTAAACAAAAATTAAGCGAATTGAAAAAATATGAAAATATTATAAAAAAAAAAACATGTAAAAAAATTAATAATTTTTTTTAAATCTAAAAAAAAAAGTGAAACCTTGAGACAAAAAGGGGCATAAAAAATTGTATTCAGATATCTTAACCCTTCCTATTATATCAAGGCAAATTAAAAAAAAAATCAGTGTAAGCAAATATTTTTCTTGAAATTAGGAAATTATATTATCTGAATGAAAGCTACCAAGTTTCATGTTTATCTCACAATGTAAATATCAATGTATTTGGAATATTCATGTGCTTGACACAACTACAAACTAGCTTTTATAACATATATGGGTGGTCAAGTTGTAACAATTCTTTCCCCTTGACATTCACAAAATGACCAGCATTTACAAATATGAGTACTTAGGTTGCAATAATTCTTTCTCCAGGACATTCACAAAATGACCAGCATTTACAAATATGGGTACTTAGTTTGCAATAATTCTTTCTCCAGGACATTCACAAAATTACCAGCATTTACAAATATGGATACTTAGATTGCAATAATTTTTCCACCATGACATTCACAAGCAGAATGACTATAGCATTCACATAAAAGACAGACACAAAATGACTAGCATTCACATAAAAGACACATACCGAATAACTAGCATTCACATAAAAGAGCATATTGAATGACTACCATTCCCATAATTTTAAGACACATACAGAATACTTGCATTCACATGAAAGGACAAACCAGAATTCCAAATTTCACTAAGTAAATTAAATGACTAGAATAGAATGAATATGTTTTCTGTTGGCAAAATAACCAAGTATTGGTTAATATTGTTTAAAATTGAAGTTAAAACAATTATTTTATTTGTTCCAATGACTGGAAAAAAGTTAATAAATGGGCACATTTTGAAAAATTCTTTTCTGTAAAAGAATATTTATAAATTTCAGCATTAATATTCATAGATAAAAGATAATTATATTTCTCATAAACAACAGGCAACATAAGTACCTTTTCATTTAAAAAAAAGCATGAATAAGAAATTCAACAACATGTTGGAGTGTATACAGGTCTAAATGTCTGTATAAACTTGTTCAACAACTTGGTTCTGGTTCAATATATCTATAAGAAATTGAAAAGTTTGAGATGTTGTTTCAGCTCCCCTTTCTGACCTAGAAAATGTGTTGCAACTGTTAGTACCACAATATAATTTATCTTCGGAGCAAAATTCTTTACAGAAATTTAATTCATTCTTGAAATGTTTAAGACAAGTCCTGGTTTTCAATTGAAATTGAAATAAACCTTTTGACTTTCAGATGAAGTTTCACAAATTACACAAATTACACAATCAAAAAGTTCTTTTCTGAATGACTTTATTATAATTTATGACAAGGTGTCTTGAAAACTCATGGCATTTGTTTGATGATGTACTTTAAAAATAATTGGAATGCTGGTCCATTTTTTTTACTTCATGGATATTTTAGAAGAAAATATATATATATATTGATTTTCAAACCTGTATGAATATATATATAAGACTTATCATATATTCTTATTTTTATTTATTCAAATATTCAACCAATAAACATCACAGGAAACTTTGCATTTATACTCATAGAATCTGAAACTAACAGAAAATAAACATCCATTTTATTTAATAGAATCTGTAACTTTGCCCCTTTGGTATCTTCAGACTCTTGTTAAAAAAAAATAAACATCCCATGTCCAGTCTATATATATATATCTACCTACAATGATCTAAAACTAACTAAAACTGGAGGTTGTCAATACCATTGGCACTGAAAAGTAGCATGTACACACATCAATAAGTATTTCAGGAAAACAGACTGAAAATGAAAAAAAAGGTGGGGTGTAAATGCTTGACATGAACTAAATATGTAGCCTTATGCTATGCCATGTTAATCTAGAATGAATTTAACATAATCTTTCACTATTCTCTGCATGACAAGATCATACATTATAATGCAGACCTTTTTATTTCTAAAATGTATTTATTAATTATGTCAATATTTTGACATGTCCATAAATGCCATGGAACGAGTCAACGAAAATGAAAGATTTGTTGTTAAAAATGGAATAAAATGACTCTATATATGTGTGACTATGATTGGTCAAGTGGTTCTTTCGTGTTTAAACAGAAACAGTCACATTTTTATCCTAATAGATCGATCAATCTATGAAAAAAACCCAGAAATATTTGGTTAGAATCTCGAAATATAGTGCTTCTTGTTTACATCCAAATATGGAATTCTAGTGACGAATGATGGGGAAATATGCAAATAATCCATACTCTAATACGTGTTCTAGCTATTTTTACCAAATTTATTAATAAACAGCCAATGGGATGCAATTGTTCCACTTAGTTAAAGAGTCTATTTTTAGCGCCATTTTTTTTTACAACATTTCATCAGGAGCGGTATCCCGAGTTCCAACGTTGATTTCAAGCAAACGATATCATAAATACACGTATTCACGCGTCAGTCACGTTACAATTTTATTTAAAAAATGGATTCAATAAAAATGAATACTTCTTTCAGTTTTATTTATGAAGATATTCAGTAAAAACACATGGGGTGTCGACGTAAACAATGCATGGTCGCTCACTTGTAAAGCGTCATGTCTAAAAAGAATAGAGTTACGTCCCTTGATTTCGGGATTTGACTTTGCATTGTTGGAGGTACGGAATCTGTGCGTGGCTTCCCGACTGCACAAGTTTGTCTTGTCGCTCTTGGTCAATTCCGAACAGGGCAATCACATCCAGTGAAGAGGAAATAGCTCTATGTACAATAATTTCAAGGCAGCTCCAAATTTGGGAAACAGAGGGAAAATCAATGAATTTTTTTTTCCCATTAAGGATGGTCACTCCTCATGTTTTTGAAATTCTCTCAGATTTTCGAACTCCTCTTGTTCTATCCATTTAAGCGGCAACAGATATTTTGCACACTGACTCCCAATTTTTATTGCAGCAATAGCTTCTTTAGATAATAAAATACCATTGTTTAAAATTTTATTAAATTCTTGATACAATTTCCTTGTTTTTAAGACTTAAAACTGTCCACATGTTAAGTCAAGGTAAAATCTAGAGGTGTTCGGTTTCCCGCCAAATTTTTAACCTCTTATCTCTCGGAAATAAGCACACGGACCCATATGTTTGTTTACAATTTTATTTAGTAAATAATATTTTATCAATTTCCGCAGGTTTTATAAAATCCTTAATATAAACCAAATTCAGGAGTGACCATCCTTAATAGATTTTCAATGAAAACTCATTTGGAAATTCAAAATGGCATAAAAAAACACCACTTTTTAAAAAATAACATAAAAATGTTCTTTCATATAGAGTTTCAATGTAAACGTTGACCTTCGCTTGGTCATTTTGAAATTAAAAATGATACAAATAGTAACACCACTTGTTAAAGACCTTAGTCGTGTAGATTGCAACACATATACCAAATTAGGGGCCCGGGTGGCTCAATGAGTTAGGTCGTTGGATCTAACAACTCATACAAGCCTATCACCAATACGACGTGGGTTCGTGCCCGGCTTTGTAAATTACAAAAAGGGTGCACTCGACTCGCAGCCGCAAGTGATAAAGTTTACCAGTTGCTTGCCCAGGGTCGGTGGTTCTCTCCGGGTACTCCGGCTTCCTCCACCACTAAAATTGGTCACCATGATATAGCTGAAATATTGTTGAAAGTGGCGTTAAAACACCAAAAATCAATCAACCAATCATATACCAAATTTCTTGTCCTTGTCCTTGAGAATGCCAATTAGAATCTTTTAAGCCCCATGGCGGAAATATTTTCTACGACTTTTAATACGACAAGTACATGTGAAACCTCTTGTGTTGGACCTCATAGGGAACATCTATGTAAAGGTTGGCTAGATTCTGTTCAGTGGTTCTCAAAAAGAAGATGAAAATGTGAAAAATTAATAGATGACGGACGCCAAGGGATGACAATGAAATAATCTCACATAGTCCTGTCAATGAATGGTAAACAGACTGACAAATGGTCGAAGAACAGACAATAAAAATGGCTGGCAAGAAAGCTAAAACCGACTTCGTGTCATCTGAAGACCACTGACACTACAGATCAAGGGGTGACCTCCGAGTAACTTTGTTTGGTATATTTCAAATGTAATTCTTCTTTTCTTATCTTATTTTATTCTACATATTACTTTTCACTGTAGAAGTTGTGGACGATTGTCTCGCGATTTGTACCTTCTGTTGTTTATTATTAAAATATATAGGAATTTGTGTAGAAATGCCGTAGAAAACACATTGTGTAATGGTCATTTAAATATTTGAATTTATTCCTGCGACTGTTGCGCGTCCATCGGTTGATCGTCCGGCGACCGTCGTTAGGGAAGTATAAATGAGCCCTTAGTATGTCATATCCTTATTTTGTATCCAGATTGTCGCCATTGCACAGTACCCAAAAAGTTTACCCGAGGGTATGTGGCACTCGTTGTATTTCTATTTGACAATGTGCATTGTTGGATTAATGGAAATTTTCATTCTCAGCCAATTATATGTTAGCATTTCTACGTTACCATGGCAGTTGAGAATTTTCTCATATGTAAGCAAATTCTCATGTTTTATGGCGCCAGGGCCAGGTTTTTAAAAATATCACAAAATTAATGTAGATATTTGTCATTGTCGGGGTAATGGGCTGTCGGAATAATGACTTGACCCCATTAAAATAAGATTTTCGTTATTGTCCTTGGCTTCATTTATTGCATCAGTGATTAAAAGGGCAATATTAATGGATAATACACGTTTGGTGAATCCTTTCTGAAATTTATTTTGATGTTTGTTTAGGGTGCTTTCAATTCTGGATCTAATACAGAGTTCTAGAACTTTACATACCTCTATAATTTGATGGTATAGCCGGATCTTTATCCTTTTTGTGAACTGGAGTCAGTAGACCTTTTTTGGTAATATCAGAAACATGCTTTGTATAGATTATGTTGTTAATTAGTGTTGTCAAATAATCAACGGTTACATCTCCTTCATATAACAAGTGTTCTGTCATTAATTGGTCTGCATCGCCAGATTTTCTTCTTTTCAAAGAAGAAATAATTTTTGCAATTTCTACAGATGTGACTGGTTGGATAGTTACTTCATCATTTTCACAACTATTGACTATTGTTTCAGCATTTAAATTCATTAACTTATCATGGTCTTCGTTAAAAGTTGGATGGTTACTTTATTTGGCTAGTTTTGCAAAATGATTCTTGAAAATCAAATTTATATCTTCCGGTGTAGAGGTCTCCTTATCGTTTTCCCGAAGTACCTGAGTGAATTGGGAGGATGTGGATCGCTGATTTTTTATAAGTCGAAAAAATAAGTTTTTGTCCCTATCTGATGCTCTCATGATCTTTTGATGCAGCTCAATTCTTTCATCTGCACTTTGTTGTCTTTGAACTGATCTTACAGCCCTTCTCTAGCATCATTCTGTTTTATATTGTAGATCTGTTGTTTTTTGAAAGTGGTGGACCAGCTTTTTTCCATAGATAGAAGGCTTTTTTTTAATCAGTTACAGCTTTAGCTAGTTTTGGTGACCAACTTATCTTTTTCTTATGTCTGAATTTTGATTTTCTATGAGCTGAGCATGTTTCAGTTGCTCTGTTGAGACCTGTAATGAATTGGTTAGCTGCTTGTTCAATTCCGTATGGTGTTCTTATATTTAAATATTTGTGATCTTCAAGTTCTTCTGTGACAGTTTGTTTGTAGTTCTCTTTGTCAACTTTTTCCCATTTAATTTTTGACAAAACATTGCTCTTTTGACATTTTGGGTATATTTTTAGTGTAGTATAGAGGTCTGCTTAAATTACTGGAAAATGGTCTGATGTATTATTGCCTTCCCTTAGAATTTGTACATGTAGTAAATCTTCAGATCTACTGTTATTTTCCAGTTCCTTTAGTAATATGTAGTCAATCTGAGATGTCATATTACCTTGATGGTAAGTATGAGTAATGGAGTAGTCATGTGGTAGCTTCAGTTGCATTTCTTGGCAAAAGTTTTTGAAGAGATCGTCTTGAGTATCCTTATAATGTCTAATGAAGGAGGCATTGAAATCGCCTGCAATTATAATGATGTCAGGGTACTTTGATATTTAAACATTATTTCTATTAACGTGTCCAGAGCTGTTCTATATAAGTTGTGGCCTTGATGGGAGGTAAACATTTATAAAGCATATTGGATCATCTGTTGTTGAGATCTCTTGGGTTTTAATTCTATTGTCTCCATCAGGCAGTTGGGAGAACTTAGATGACATAGATTTTCTGTACAGTATTACGATTCCTCCATGTCCTCTATGGTCTACAAAGTGGAGACAATGGATCCTTGTCATCAACCTGTCTGGTAAATATTAAGAAATCAGGATGGTATTATTTTAGTAATTCCTAAAACCATGGTAAATGCCTAAAATGGTCGATTGCCATTTCATTTATTTATCTGTGTTCTTCTCCAGCACATAGAACTTACTACATGTACATTTATATGTAGTCTCAATAATTATGAATTAATAAAATACTCCAAGAAAAATACAGGATAGTCAAATGAATTGATTTCTAAGAAAAGATTGAAGATACATGTACCTAAAAAGTAATCTCATTGAGATTAGGATTCCGAAGAAATTTTATGTCTGTATCTTCTTCTGAAGATTATCTAAGGGGCCGACCATTTAACTTGAAGGGGGGTTATGGTTTTTTTCTAAAAAAATATTCTGATTCCCAATGTTGCTGAAAAAAATATTTTGATTTTGGTGGAGGGAAAAAAAAAAATCTGATTCAGAGTTTTTATCATATAACCTAATGTTAAATTCTGGAAAAAAAATTAGCTCTTTGCACGACAAAAAAAAAAAAAAATTCTAACTCTTGTGTTGTCCGAAAAAAAAAATTCTGAAAGAAACAAAAAACCATAACCCCCCCCCCCCCTGCAAGTTAAATGGTTGGTCCCTAAAAAGGGGTAATTTATAAGCCGTATATTGAAGAACACAACATGAGAGTAAAACACCTAATTACTTAAAGCTTTCAGGAGCACTGGATACATCTGTTAAACTTTCAGGAGCACTGGATACATCTGTAAAGCTTTCAGGAGCACTGGATACATCTGTAAAGCTTTCAGGAGCACTGGATACATCTGTTAAACTTTCAGGAGCACTGGATACATCTGTAAAGCTTTCAGGAGCACTGGATACATCTGTAAAGCTTTCAGGAGCACTGGATACATCTGTCACTTTCAGGTGCACTGGATACATCTGTAAAGCTTTCAGGAGCACTGGATACATCTGTAAAGCTTTCAGGAGCACTGGATACATCTGTAAAGCTTTCAGGAGCACTGGATACATCTGTAAAGCTTTCAGGAGCACTGGATACATCTGTTACTTTCAGGTGCACTGGATACATCTGTCACAGTTTTTTGTTGCTTCTCTGCTAATCATGCAACATTGTAGAGAAAGAACAATGACTGGTTGGCTTGGAATCAGAATCGTATGTCCGAGTGGAGCAAGATGTTTGTTCGCAGACTTTTGTTTCAGTGAGCTAGCACTATAAATTCCACCTAAGGGTAAAGTAGATATCATTATGATCATCTCATCGAATGTAACTTGTTCTCGCCATGATATGGCTGAGAAATTGCTCAATTGATGTTAAACAACAATCACTAATCTAGTCACTCATATATCTGCTGGATGCTATGTGGATACGGTTATCGATGGTGTATGTTGATATACATGTATATAAAACAATAAGTAATTGTATCTTACAGAAATTATATGTATATATTATTATTGTTTTTTAAGTCATTTAGTGATTATGATGAATTAATTTAAATCAAGATAATAACCACTCTAATTAAATTTAGATGTATGCCGTAGGTTATTTTTTTCTTGGTGATAGACTAACATTTAACGACATCCCTTGTGGGGTCAAGTCAGGATTCATATTTTAATCTGACCAAAGATGAATAAAAGATTACATGACATGACTCTGATGTTGTTAGATGTTAGGGCATCACCAAAGAAAAAAGATACAATAAACATCTAAGCTTAGCTAGATTGGATAATAAGCTTAGTGACGTTTTAACTTTGTAAAGTTTTTTTAATTTACAACAAGTTTCATTTTATGTCATCTTATATTTTTTGTAGAATAACTGAAGCACAAAATGATCCCGTGGTACCACCTGAGTTTGTGTAAACTGTAAATGTGATGTCAGGTCAACTCTCGATCATTGTTTAAACCAAGATGTAGTTCTCAGAATTCTTTTCGACACTCTGTAAATTGCAGATTCTTCATCATGTTATTTACGTTGAATGAAATCGTACAATGGCTGGGAATGACTGCGTTTGAAATATGGATCCATCTTGTTACCTTACTGGTGTTTTCAATTTTGTCCGTTCTGAAATATGAAAGTGTGATCTCTATAACATGGTGGTCAACATTCACGCCGCTGTTTATCGCAGATGGACTAAACTGTTACTTCTGTATGATTATCTTCATACGAATGATAAAAGACACAGACTTGAGGACGGCAAGCATCAGATTCTTATCGTCAATGTTGTATTTAACATTACTTTTTGTGTTTAAAATTCTACTCTGTCAGAAATTGAGTAAGACCAGGATTATATCTAGCTCTGAGTCAATGGCTCCAATATTTATTCTTCTCCAACTCGTCATGATCAGAGCTTGTCAAACATCTAATTGAGTAGTTAAAGCTATATTCTTCATGTGAATCGTTTCTTTTATTGTACATTGTATTTATATGTATGTAATATTGGATAATGTTTAGTATTTTTACTAAAACTAATTAACAATGTTAGATGATAATTGTAGATTCAGATTATTTATTTTATGCATCATTCAGGTCAGTTTATATTTTTCTTTAAAATTTGGCACCAGGTTTTTTCAGAAGACAGTTAAATAGTCATTCCCTTATTAATTCTATGGACTTTTACATTATTTTCAAAAAGCGTAATCTTTTCTCTTTATTATTATTCTGAAAATCTGTAATTTTTACTTTACATCACATTGATTTTTTTATCCGGGTTGAGATGTAATAGTTACTGTACTCACCTCAAGTGCGGTAGATCGTTGGTTAGAGTCCCGATCGGGTTAAAGCAAAGACTATAAAATTGGTATTTGTTGCTTCTCTGCTAAGCATGCAGCAATAAATAGAAAGAGCAAATACTGGTTGGCTCGGAATCAGGATAATGTGTACATGTCTATCCGTAAACTGTTGTTTCAGTGAGCTAACACTACATTTGTATAAAAATTGGACTAAGCGTGTTGGTCTAATCTCATCATCATCTCATTGAAATTAATTTGTTCTCGCCATGATATAACTGAAAAATTGCTGAGTTGGCGTTAAACAACAATCACTCACTCACATTGTATTTCCAACTGAAATTTATTTTTCAATTTTACAGTTACCTCCCTTTAACTGTATTAATAACATTGTTTGATTATTTGATTGTAATAAATCTGTTACTAGTCCTATATATATATAGACATGTAGTATATTTTTCATTATTAGAGTTCAAGGTTCACGCTACACTTTGATTTGAAAGGTTTAATATTAAACGTTTATTATTACAGATACGTTTGTAGGATTATGGTGCTTAAAACTGCTGACCTGCCGTAAGTCCCCGACAAACATTATCACATAATGTGGTATCGAGTACACCTCACTTAAGCTGGGTTCGAACTCACAACATTAGTGATATCATAATAGGCACTGATTGCATTCTAGGTAGTTATAAGTCCAAATACCAAAAGATCACGACCATGACACCCCCCCTTTGTACATTTAAAAGGATCTTTTAGTTATGGAAATTAATTCATATGCAGTGAAACCTGTTTAAGCCAAACACTGAATAAAATGGAATCCTGTAGTGTATAAATTGAACTTTATATGAATTCAAAGTCCCAATGTAGGAAATCTTTGTTAAGAAAAGTTCGAAGATACTGTACCAAAAGGGCAATCAGAATCCGTAAATCGAAGAATTACAGACAACACAATGGCCAAAAGGACAAACAACGATCTACAAAACACTATACAGAAAACTAACAATCGAGCAACACAAACCCCACTAAACACATGAGGTAACTAAAGATTGAGCGACACATACCCCACTAAACACATGGGTAACTAAAGATCGAGCAACACATACCCCACTAAACACATGGGGTAACTAAAGATCGAACAACACAAACCTCACTAAACACATGGGGTAACTAAAGATCGAGCAACACATACCCCACTAAACACATGGGGTAACTAAAGATCGAGCAACACAAACCCCACTAAGCACATGGGGTAACTAAAGATCGAGCAACACAAACCCCACTAAACACATGGGGTAACTAAAGATCGAGCAACACAAACCCCACTAAACACATGGGGTAACTAAAGATCGAGCAACACAAACCCCACTAAACACATGGGGTAACTAAAGATCGAGCAACACATACCCCACTAAACACATGGGTAACTAAAGATCGAGCAACACAAACCCCACTAAACACATGGGGTAACTAAAGATCGAGCAACACAAACCTCACTAAACACATGGGGTAACTAAAGATCGAGCAACACATACCCCACTAAACACATGGGGTAACTAAAGATCGAGCAACACAAACCCCACTAAACACATGGGGTAACTAAAGATCGAGCAACACAAACCCCACTAAACACATGGGGTAACTAAAGATCGAGCAACACATACCCCACTAAACACATGGGGTAACTAAAGATCGAGCAACACAAACCTCACTAAACACATGGGGTAACTAAAGATCGAGCAACACATACCCCACTAAACACATGGGGTAACTAAAGATCGAGCAACACAAACCCCACTAAACACATGGGGTAACTAAAGATCGAGCAACACAAACCCCACTAAACACATGGGGTAACTAAAGATCGAGCAACACATACCCCACTAAACACATGGGGTAACTAAAGATCGAGCAACACAAACCCCACTAAACACATGGGGTAACTAAAGATCGAGCAACACAAACCTCACTAAACACATGGGGTAACTAAAGATCGAGCAACACATACCCCACTAAGCACATGGGGTAACTAAAGATCGAGCAACACAAACCCCACTAAACACATGGGGTAACTAAAGATCGAGCAACACAAACCCCACTAAACACATGGGGTAACTAAAGATCGAGCAACACATACCCCACTAAACACATGGGGTAACTAAAGATCGAGCAACACAAACCCCACTAAACACATGGGGTAACTAAAGATCGAGCAACACAAACCCACACTAAACACATGGGGTAACTAAAGATCGAGCAACACAAACCCCACTAAACACATGGGGTAACTAAAGATCGAGCAACACATACCCCACTAAACACATGGGGTAACTAAAGATCGAGCAACACAAACCCCACTAAACACATGGGGTAACTAAAGATCGAGAACACAAACCCACACTAAACACATGGGGTAACTAAAGATCGAGCAACACAAACCCCACTAAGTACATGGAGTAACTAAAGATCGAGCAACACATACCCCACTAAACACATGGGGTAACTAAAGATCAAGCAACACATACCCCACTAAACATATGGGATAACTAAAGATCGAGCAACACAAACCCCACTAAGTACATGGGGTAACTAAAGATCGAGCAACACAAACCCCACTAAACACATGGGGTAACTAAAGATCAAGCAACACATACCCCACTAAACATATGGGATAACTAAAGATCGAGCAACACATACCCCACTAAACACATGGGGTAACTAATGATCGAGCAACACAAACCCCACTAAACACATGGGGTAACTAAAGATCGAGAACACAAACCCACACTAAGCACATGGGGTAACTAAAGATCGAGCAACACAAACCCCACTAAACACATGGGGTAACTAAAGATCGAGCAACACAAACCCCACTAAACACATGGGGTAACTAAAGATCGAGCAACACAAACCCCACTAAACACATGGGGTAACTAAAGATCGAGCAACACATACCCCACTAAACACATGGGGTAACTAAAGATCGAGCAACACAAACCCCACTAAACACATGGGGTAACTAAAGATCGAGCAACACAAACCCACACTAAACACATGGGGTAACTAAAGATCGAGCAACACAAACCCCACTAAACACATGGGGTAACTAAAGATCGAGCAACACATACCCCACTAAACACATGGGGTAACTAAAGATCGAGCAACACAAACCCCACTAAACACATGGGGTAACTAAAGATCGAGAACACAAACCCACACTAAACACATGGGGTAACTAAAGATCGAGCAACACAAACCCCACTAAGTACATGGAGTAACTAAAGATCGAGCAACACATACCCCACTAAACACATGGGGTAACTAAAGATCAAGCAACACATACCCCACTAAACATATGGGATAACTAAAGATCGAGCAACACAAACCCCACTAAGTACATGGGGTAACTAAAGATCGAGCAACACAAACCCCACTAAACACATGGGGTAACTAAAGATCAAGCAACACATACCCCACTAAACATATGGGATAACTAAAGATCGAGCAACACATACCCCACTAAACACATGGGGTAACTAATGATCGAGCAACACAAACCCCACTAAACACATGGGGTAACTAAAGATCGAGAACACAAACCCACACTAAGCACATGGGGTAACTAAAGATCGAGCAACACAAACCCCACTAAACACATGGGGTAACTAAAGATCGAGCAACACATACCCCACTAAACACATGGGGTAACTAAAGATCGAGCAACACAAACCCCACTAAACACATGGGGTAACTAAAGATCAAGCAACACATACCCCACTAAACACATGGGTAACTAAAGATCGAGCAACACATACCCCACTAAACACATGGGGTAACTAAAGATCGAGCAACACTAAGCACATGGGGTAACTAATGATCGAGCAACACAAACCCCACTAAACACATGGGGTAACTAAAGATCGAGCAACACTAAGCATATAGGGTAACTAAAGATCGAGCAACACATACCCCACTAAACACATGAGGTAACTAAAGATCAAGCAACACATACCCTATTAAACACATGGGGTAACTAAAGATCGAGCAACACAAACGCCACTAAACACATGGGGGTAACTAAAGATCGAGAACACAAACCCACACTAAAAACCTGTATAAACTGAAAACAAAAATTGGTCCCAAGGACGTCTGGTTTAACAGATTTCTATCATTTCACTGTAAAAATATTTTCATTCTACTATGTAGATGAAATACTGTAAAGTTGACATTAAGCACCATTCTAATATAGTGAATAAACAAAAAGCATGGATAAAATGAGACAAATAGAAATAAAAAAAATTAAAATCACATGCATCTATATCTAAAAATATTAAAAAATAAAGCAAAAAAGTATGAAAATAATTTAAAATCATGCACAGAAGCTGCAGTGACATGCGCTGCCATTCCAAGAGTTTAATAAACTCTTAAATTGATTGAAAGATACAACCAAATTCTGTAAGCATGTTATTTTGTGAATAGGGTAACTGTTATTACTGATTCCGAAATTATTCAGCTACAGTCAAACCTGCCCATGTGGTCACCTCTATTAAACCCTTCACCTGTATTAAAAGATCACATTTTTCTTGTCCTGACATAGAAAATTTCATATGAATTGAATCTCTTTTAAGAGGTCACCTGTCTTATAAGACCACTTTTCCTTTGTCTCAAAGATGATCTCTTAATACTGGTTTGACTGTATATCATAATAACCAGATTTATTGGGAAGGAAAGTCAGGACGAAGTGGTACGGAAAACTCCTGGCCTGTTGTAGGCATCTGAAGACCATAACACTATATAATTTAATTTGATTTGAATAATGCAATCTGATTGACTGATCCGCATGGAGAAAATTTAGGTTATACTTGATAACCTGGGTTGGTATTGTGACATCACCAACCTATTCATTCGCGAAGGACAAATTCAAATAGTCACATGAAATAATCGAAATTAAAATCTATACTAGGAATCATTAAATTTTGTTGTCAAAATTAAATTATAAGGAATATTTTAAATTTTTTAACAGATTATACTTGAATAACCTGGTTTGGTACAGTTTACTCTTTTCATAAACTGCTAGATTATACTTGAATAACCTGGTTTGGTACAGTTTACTCTTTTCATAAACTGCTTCACGGTTTTATTTAGTGCACTGTCCAAAACCAGGTTATTTTATATGTCATAATAAGGGACTTATACTGTCCTGGAAATTTTAACCAAAGATACAAGCCATCAAAGTCTTTTATTAAGAAATTCATATATATGTACCCATCAGGAGTTACTGGACTGATAGAGAATTCCTCAATTTAAACTGAATGTAGATATTTTTCCAATGAAATATTAATACATATGGCCCAAGGTCTCCACCATAAAGTGGGTTAGAGCCACTAACAGGTCAAACCAAAGATTACAACATTGGTATTTATTGTCTTCTCTTTTAAGCATACAACATTAAGGAGAAAGAGCAAAGTCTGGTTGATTCGGAATCAAGAAAATGTGTCCGTGTGGGGCGACATGTCTATCCGCGGACTGTTGTTTCAGTGAGCTAGCACTTTGAAAATCCAACTAAGCTGTTGGTCTAGTACAAAGCGGACCTCATCATCTCATTGAAAATTAACTTGTTCTCGCCATGATTTTAGCTGATTTTATCTGAAAAATTGCTGAGTTGGCGTTAAACAACAACCACTCGCTCACTCCTCACCATGAATTGCTGGACCCATGCAGAATGTCTTTGTCTAAACTGAACATGGATATTGATGGTCTCTGTTATGAATTTCTGGACACATTCATAATTTCTCTGTCCATACTGAATACAGACATGTTTTAATGAAATATCACGTGGTTGTGACTGATTTTTGGAATTGGGACTTCACAATAGATGTACATTGTAGTAGGGATAGGATTATATTTCAGCTATATCATGGTGGTCAGTTTTATTGGTGGAGGAAACCGGAGTCGCCTGAGAAAACCACCGACCTATCGCAAGTCACTGACAAACTTTACCACATAACATTGTATCAAGTACACCTCGCCATGAGCAGGATTCGAACTCACAACTTTAGTGGTGATAGCACTGATTGCACATGTAGTTTTAAATCCAACTACCATATGACCATGACGGCCCCTTAGATGTTTTATATGAGACAAGATGCTAACCATTCTGGAGCATCTGATTGACCATTTTTCAAGGACGAGTACACAACTTGTGGTCGAAAGTTTGATGACTATTTTTGTGGGATTTCATGGTGTATGAGCTTTTGGCATTTTGGTTTACTTTGTGTCTGCATTGTCTATGCCCCACTGCTATGTATATAGGTGTAGGGCCATTAAGAATAACCATGTCTCATGTCCTGCACTTGGTTTCCATCCAATAATTCAAGCTTCCCTATTAAATGCATATCATTTGAAATATATACACAAGGTCAGGATTCTGGAGTTATGCTCCTTGATTTTCCCCCAAAAATATATTTATCAATTTTTTAAGCATTGGGGATGTAACGGTTGGGGCTCGCCTCAAGTGCAATTGTTAGTTTGATCCAGCAGTGCTAGTGTTGGAGGAAGTTTTATCTGGAAGTATTAAAAGTCAGAGGATTTCTACATGCCTCTAGTTGAATTGACATGGCTTATCTTATGTATTTTTGCAGTTCATATTATTTGTATTCTTACCAGGTTGTATAACGTAAATACCATCCGAATGGTGCACAAATATAGCTTTTAATATTTCAATGTTAATGTCTTCATTGAATTTGTCCTTATTCAAGTTTGGCGACTATGTTGATGCATCTATCCCATTGAACTTGAAATAAAGGATACCACATATACAGCTATGTCTGCGTCATATATACCTTCACATACAGCGTGAAATTGACAATGATGGTTGAAAACGAAAAGAGATGCTATCAATTTTCATATGATTTTTTAATTTTCCATTTATATATGTAGCAACACCTGCATATGGAGTATATATCTCTCATTAGATACGATATTCCAGAGCTTGTGGTTTCCTTGTTAGAGCACATGCGTGGAAGCCAAAGGACAAGGGGTCACATGTTTGACAAAACTATATTCCCCCGACCTCACTTTCAGTCTAGTTCTAAAGCTTCCCCTTACTTTCCTACCCACTTCTATGTTTTAAAGCTTGCCCCCAGACGTTCCGCTCCTTTGCCTATGTAGAGGGTTGTTGGTAACTAACAAGGAATCTACTGAACCTAGGTTTCCTAGTCATTAAGTTGAAATTGTCACTTCGAAAGTTGTATGGTTGCCATCATTACTTTGTAAACCAATAAGAAAATCTGTGTCGCAGATAATCACGGTTATGTTTTTACAATTGTCGTAGACTCGGGGTAATAATATCGTCCTTTATTTCCGCTTCCATGATTTTCAGCAAAGGTAACGCGATGGGTGCCACTAGTGGAGCAGGAACTGCTTATCCTCCTATGTAGTGTTTTGTCCACCATTGTTTGTCTTAAACTTTCTATCCCTTTTTTTTGCCACTGTATTTTCTATCTTTCGAATTACGGTTTCTAATCACCCCTTTGGTAGGGTATGTCGAGGTCGTGATCGTATGGTAGTTGCGGATTTACAACTGTGAAATCAGTGCCTATCACCACTAAAGTTGTGAGTTCGAATCCCGCTCATGGCGAGGTGTACTCGATACAACATTATGTGATAAAGTTTGTCAGTGACTTGCGATAGGTCGGTGGTACTCCGGTTTACTCCACCAACAAATCTGACCGCCACGATATACACTGAAATATTGTTGAAAGTGGCGTTAAACACTATAACACATAACCCTACCCCTTGGTATCTTCAAACTTTTCTCATGATTGTGCACAAGCAAAAAAAAACTGGATTCCCTCCCGGAATAAAAGGTCAAAATATTTAGCCAAGCATACTAAACCCTTGTAGTTTACCAGACACAGCTTTTTTTGTTTATAGAGGCAGATACTTGTATGTTGATCGGGGGTAGATGTGACATGCTTAAATGCTTTCCCTTCCGGGGAACTCCAGTCTGTGTTGCTCAACCTTTAGTTTTCTGTGTAGTGTTTTGTAGGTAGATCATGATCTTTTCATTTTGGTCATTGTGATTGTCTGTCCTTCGAATTACGGCATTTGATTATATATTTACCCCATTTGTGTCTTCTGAGCTTTTCATAATTAACCCTTGAAGCTTATCAGACACATCATTCTCGTGGATAGAGGCAGATCTTTGTATGTTTGATTGGAATAAATGTAACGTGCTCAAATTTTGATTAAAAAACAAAAAGCGCAAAAAATATACATGTATAAATATTCTTTAGTCATCAACTTCAACATCACTATTTTGATCTTCAGCTTCATTGTTTGTTTTATCAATGTTTTCGTCGCCATTGTCTGATATAAAGTCTTTATCTGAACTGTTTTCACCCCTTGTATCTGGACTGTTTTCACCCCTTGTATCTGGACTGTTTTCACCCCTTGTATCTGGACTATTTTCACCTCTTGGCATTGCTGTATGATGATCATGTTCTACATCGGAGCAGTAATGATTCATTAGAGCTAACGAAGATGTTTGTAAAAACCCAAGTCTTTGAGTCCTCCTGTATTTTGCTCTCCTGTTAGAGAACCAGACCTAGAAATATAATAAAAACAAAAATATAAGAAGAGTTTGAAGATACCAAAGGGGTAATCAGAATCCGTATATCGAAGAAGAACAGACAACACAATGGCCAAAAGGAAAAGTACAAAAGGACAAACAAAGATCTACAAAACATACATATAAAACTAAAGATCGAGTAACACGAACCCCACTGAAAACCGGGGATGAACTCAGGTGCTCCGGAAGGATAGGCAGTTCCACTAGACATCAATAATAAATGTAGATCCACAATGAACTGAAAATGATAGCTAACACACATACATGTCATATTAAATTAGCACCATCGTGTTCAAATCGGTATCTCCTTTCTCAGTTAGGGTTAGTGGAGTTATTGGTAGTTTCAGTCACATTGGGTTACTTACAGCCATTTTACAAACGTCTATCGTAACTATACCAGATTTAATTGTGAATGCTTACCATGGCAGCTTTGCAATAAATGGAGGAGTTGAAATGGTAAACCAGCACCTTCAAGTCCAAATCGGTACCGCCTTTCTCAGTTAGGGTTAGTGGAGTTATTAGTAGTTTCTGTCACTTTCGGCCATTTTCCAGCCGTACATCGTAACTATACTTAATTGTGGATGCTAACTAGGGAAGCTTTGTAATAAGTGAATGGGTTGAAATGGTAGGAGAATTGAAAGAGACAGAATATAATTAAGTTTCTATACCTAATAACCATATTATTATAGCTGGCTTTGTTTTTTTTAACTATTGATCCATATCTTATGGATAATTTAACAATAATAGATAAAGTGATTTTCATCTTCAATTTTATTTGCACAATATAAACAAAGATACCGGTAACCATTTAAATTAAGCAAAACAGTATTTGGGGTTAATTCCAGTAACTGACTAGGGGGTCTTCGTGGTCGTGATCGTATTGTAGTAGCTTTTACAACTACATGTACAATCAGTGCCTGTCACCACTAAAGTTGTGAGTTCGAATCCCGCTCATGGCGAGGTGTACTCGATACAACTTTATATGATAATGTTTGTCAATGACTTGCAGCAGGTCGGTACTCCTGTTTCCTCCACCAATAAAACTGACTGCGCCACGATATTATTGAAATATTGTTGAAAGTGGTGTTAAACACCATAGCCCTAACCCTAGTCCTCATGTAATTGATGAAGCCATGTTTTGTTTTACTTCTCACATGACCTTTTTTTTTCTAGCAACAAATATATGTTATACTAACTTGCACTCTTGCCTCAGATAATCCTGTTTTTCCCGCCAGATTTTCACGCGTGTTGACCCCTGGGTACTGTGTCTGTTCGAATGCCCTTTCCAGTAACTCTAATTGAACAACAGAAAACGTAGTGCGGTTTCTCCTCATTCTTGTTGAACATCCTTCGTCTTTTGACTTCTCAATAATTTCGAAATTCGCTGTTGGAATAAAAAAAAAATCCACTCAAGAGTTATTGCCGTGAATAGTCATAATTGTTTTTTCGCGTTTGTTGAGCGTTGATGTCGTTATGACCACGATCGTATGTTGATGGCGTCACTACCCCGATCGTATGAAAATTTGATATTTTATTCAATCATTGCCTTAAATAAACATTGAAGCTTTCGAGTTCGATTCACGTCAGTCTATGGGTTTCTTCCACCAATAAAATCGACCCACTCGCCACAACTCGGCCGATTCCATAGCGGGAGATTTGCCGACTGAAAATGACCACCCGGACATAACTGAAATATTGCTGAAAATCATGGTTGACATACACAACACAACGTTCCAAGGTACAATGCTAGTATCACTCACATACAAAATGGGATTTCATCAGTTTAACACTTTCTGAGTAGAGGGTGCTTAATGACCACATTTTTCATCGGGTCCTATGTAAAAATATATCACGTGGTAAAGGCCATCTTTGTTCTTCGATCGACATACAATCATAAATTGCTTTAGGATCTTCCAATAATAATCAATGTACAGCTTAGGTTCCATCTGACTATTGAAAAGAGAGCAGTTTTACAACATTTTCTTCATAGAACCCTATGCTAATCTATGTTCAGCCATGGTAGGCATCTTGGATGGAGATGGAGGGTAGTAATCATTTAGCAATGGGATCACATAATGACCATTCATGTTTATTTTGGTTCAACTTAACCAAGAAGTCGCAGAGGATAAGATTTTCAAATAGTTTTGTTAAAATATGACTTATTTCCACATTAAGCAAACGAAAATCGTCAAAATTAAGAATATATCGGGAAAATATATTAAATATCAATCAATCAAATCTAAAAACAGTTTGCTATGCATCTTTCTTACCGTCTTTGGGTGCTAGCCGTGGCAGTGACGTCACTTCACGATTGTCTGGTTTTGCTACAATAGGTCTGTGTATAAATGGTGAACTCCAGAGCTGCTGGAATGGCGTTTGGTATGTCGGAAGTGTCAGGTAGCGTGTATAATCGAAAGCAGCTTTTTCGGCCGCACGGTTACGGAGTATTCTGTTGATAGAACTAACACTTGGAACGTTAGTCGGAGTACAATATCCTAGAAATAAAATATAATTTCTAACTATCTATTTGTAGTCGACTTTAATTAGTTATATCATTTGACAAGTGTAACACTACAGTTGCTGAAAGTGGCGTTAAAGGCCATAAAACAAACCAACCAACGGGTGTCACTAGTAGAACTGGATTTGCCTACACTTCCGGAGCACCCGAGTTCACTCTCAGTTTTTAAAGGCTCGTGTTACTCAGTTTTTAAAGGCTCGTGTTACTCAGTTTTTTCTGTTAAGTGTATTGTTCTTTTTCTCCTTCTTCCTGTGGCCATTGTAGTGCCGGTATGTCCTACAATTCACGGCGTCTGTTTACCTCTTTTGGCATCTTCAAACCTTTCTTGCACACAATCCGAGAACATTTGTTTAGTTTATTATAAATTTTTTTAGTTCTATAACTACATGTCTATAAATTTGATTCATAGTTTATCAACTGGTTTTGAGCCAAATGTATGGTAGACCGTGGGGGGCATTTCGTGATTTTGAATTTCCGTCTTTTATTTTTTACAATTCGAAAACACAAAAATGCGAAAGCCATAAAACGCGAAATAATGTCATTTCGAGTATTATCTTTCGCTTTTTCGCTTTGTAAATAATAAAAGGCGAAAACGCGATTTTGTCGCATCCAGCTTCCATATAAATACATTAATTCCGGGGAAATTCGAGTTCTTGCAACAAATGAGTTAAAGGAGGAGTATGTGATGTGATGGGAGATTACTATTAAACATAATCACGCTAGACATAAAATTAAACAAAGACAACATATTAAGGATTTCGCAGAAGTAGAAAAGAACAATTTCTCGCCAAATTCTAGACTGAAACATGGCTGTATACCTTCTCTCAACAGTTTCTCCTTTATCTCCCAAGCGAACATAGTGGGGTGTTCCAGTTTGTATCTTTCAATTCTGGCGACGACCATTGGCGTGGCAACTTTAGGCTTACTACCACCGATCACGTGCTTCTTCAACTGACCAATAGGATCATAAAAATTATCTGAAAGTGAATTTTGTTCTTGCTTATAACGTCTCTCGATTTGTTATAATTGTTATTGTTGCCGTTGGAGATCCAGTTATCAAGAGGGGATTGGGTTCAGATTAACAGGTTTAACCCCGCCCCGTTTTGTGCCTGACCCAAGCAAGAACCTAAATTACCAACGCCATTTGTCGTGGTCGTGTTTTTTGAGTGTGTTCAATGATTTGAGAGGTGAGTTTTCGTTTTCTTGATACGTTTTCTTTGTATTGGTGGAACAGTTGACAATCTATGTTTAAACTTTCTTTTCGTACCGTGTTTCATATTAGAATGTAATCACTTTTGTAAGTTTTAGATTGTTGTTGAAAATCATTGGCTATAAAATTCCTGAATTTCCACTTCCTCTTTATAAGCTTAATTTACATGTCCTGGGATTAATAGCTAATTTGCGTGTCAAAAAATCGAATAGATGCAAAAAACATTCGGATTAAATAGCAATATAATTTGCTCATTGATTCCGTGTATATTTCATTTGTTCGTGAATGACCTAACATTATGTACCATACAATCATCTTAAATTCCAAATGTGTAACAATAACACGTTCACTTGTTAAAATTAATCAATATTTGTTTGCAATGACGACAAAAAAGATATTTTCCATTGAACGAGATTCCCCGTAAAATTTAAAATAAATACTTTTATTATTATTTTGCTATCATGTCTTTCATTATATATACAAAATGTATGTGGACTTTTGATTTGGTTTGATGGGTTTTAACGCCACTTTCAATAATATTTCGGTCATATCGTGGTGGTCAGTTTTATTGGTGGAGGAAACCGGAGTGCCCGGAGAAAACATTGTGGTCTTTTGAGTTGAAGGGATTTTGTATAGGTTATATTTCATTGGAATTTTAAAAAGTATCTTTTTTCCCAGGGGATCTAGCAATTAAGAGAGGAATGTTTGGATCTTATTAACTGGGAACGGATTAATATAAGACTTTGTCTTGTTCCCGAATTATTTTGTGTATTTGCATTCTATTTTGTATTACGTATCATATATAATGCACAGGCGCTCGAATTCCGGACCCCCCTTTTTCCTCATTTGGTCCCTCCCGCGATTATGGTATGGATCTTTGAGCCATTTATCCATATTTTACAACATTTCGTGCTACAACTCTCTCGTTCTACTAACTTTTGTTTCTAGGTCCAGCTGCCGTTTTACTTAAAAAACCTAGGTTTTTTCTAAGTAAAACGGCAGCTGGACCTCAAACCCAGAAACAAAAGTTAGTAGAACGTGAGAGTTGTAACACGAAATGTTGTAAAATATGGATAAATGGCTCAAAGATATACTTCCAGACAAAGATCCATACCATAAACGCGAGAGGGACCAAATGAGGTAAAAGGGGAGTTCGGAATTCGAGTGCCTGTGATATAATGTATTTGAGATTTGTCAAAATAATTAATAAAATATGCTTACGTTAATTAGTTTGACCCCGTCACATTATGTTATGGACGTTTGTGTAGAGTACTATAAGTGAAATGGGGGTGCGGTTGGCTCAATGAGTTAGGTAGTTGTAGGGCCCTCTTTTTGATTGGAAAATATGTATGAAAGAGTCGAATTTTGAGTATGGAAGTGAATAAAAAATAGTGTCCAGTCAACCAAGGGGATACAAAGGGTTTGAATAATAAGTCTAGTTCTGTTATATTGTAGTCTGTTGAATAGATATGTAATAGTGTCAAAATATAACTCTAGTTTACTGATATTTTCAGGAGCAATCTATGAAAAATACAAAGTTAATAAAAAAAAATCACAATTTTGTTTATTAGGTTGCTTGTGTATCAAAAATATTTTTCAATTTTACATACAGTTATTCCCCAGTTTTGGGGAAAATACAACATGTGTATCCACTGTGAACCTGAATGTAAGGTACACAAAATGTATTACTAATTACTATCGTACTACACTGTAGTGTATTGTCGAAATCGCGGACCTCCTAGAAGACACTCTCATGTGTCTTTCATCGATATATCTTTATTTCGATAAAATGACAAACTAAAAATACCACACTGTCAGAACAGTTCCAAAATCCATTAGAAAAATCGTAGAAAGAGACAAAATCGATGCCCCGACACACGAATACATGACCGCTCACTTTCATGGCTTGGTACAGACACTTCAATAACAAGTGGCGGTGTTAGACTAGTGGTATATAGACCCCAATTTCATCCCTTGGTGAAATGATTAATTTCACTCTACCGGTAATATTATTTCAGTATTTTTTTTTATCAAATGCAAGATTAAAGAAAAAACAGTTCCTAAGTAAGAGTACTGAACGCGCCTAATTATTATTTTGGGCGAGCGGTTTTTGTCGGATGGTTATGGTTAACGCCCCTTTCAACAATATTTCAGTTATATCGTGGTGTTCAGTTTTATTGGTGGAGGAAATCGGAGTACTCGTAGAAAACCTGTCGCAAGTCACTGATAAACTTTATCACATAATGCTGTATAAAATACACCTCGCCATGATCGGGATTCGAACTCACAACTTTAGTGGTGACATGCACTGATTGCATATGTCGGATGGTAATGTCGGTTATCTGTACACTGGTATTCCAGCAAGTATGCAATTTTACGTGAACTGATGGTAAATTTATTCTGCGGTGGTGGTCATCTTTGATTTCCGATCGACACAAACAAATATAGTTATGTATATTTAGCGATGCAAGGGAAGAGGACATGACTGATACCATTTTAAAAGCAAAACTTAAAGGATCGCATCACCAGACTTTGGCGAATAGCTTTGTCTGGTAGTCTCTTTTTTTTTTTATTATATATATAATTGTATTTTATTGATCAAATTTGTATTAAGGGCAAAAGGGACAAAATAAAAAAATCTAGACTTTTCTAATTGGATTTTGGATGGTGGGAGGGACAATGCAATTCGGATGTGAAATCATCCAACGAACACTTGGATTCAACTGATTAATGATTAAGCATTTTAAATAAGGACAAAAGAACATACAATTTCAAAAGACGATTTAGAGGTCGTCGTTGCGATCGTAAAGTAGCTTGATACCTGAGGGAGATACAATCCCGCAGCTATATCCTCTGTATTAGGATGTTAGTGTAAACATCTTTTATTAATTATATTGACAAAAATCAGATAGAATATACATATGATACATAACAAAGAAAATTATAATGTAGTTGTTTAATATTCCTGGTTTGTGATTGGACAATGCTGTAATTTTCACGGTATCAATTCCACGGTTGAAATAGCACGAGGTATTTTTAGAATTTTAATTAGCTGATTACCGCTTACGTCATCACTCTTGTCAATAATGTGGCAATACACATCTACCCTATACACATGATTACATTAGAATGGAGATAACTGTAATGTATTTGAAAATTTCACGGCATCAATTAGAAATTTGATGGTCGCAAATATCCGTTTACTGGCTCCCCTAACGCGTCGCCAGTAAACTCAATTTGCGACCATCAAATCTCCAATTGATGCAGTGAAATTTTCAAATAAAATACAGTTATCTCCTAAATGCAAATACACAAAATAATTAATAGGATTCGGAAACAAGACAAAGTCTTATATTAATCCGTTTTCAGGACAAAATAAAACTTACGTTAAATCAGTTACTCAGGGGAAAGTTAAAATTACAAAAATGTAGAATATTGCACATATAATTATCTATATGTATATTTTATTTAATTATGTAATTTTGCTAAATTGGATGTAAGATTCTGACTATGACGATGTGCTACAAAATAGACATAAGTAGCAGAGTTCGGTGATTTCCTCATCTCCGGAAACTGGTGGAGGAAACCGGAATACCAGGAGAAAACCACCGACCGACCGCAACACATTGATAAACTTTATCAAATAATGTTGTATCGAGTACACCTCGCCTGAGCAGGATTCGAACTCACAACCTTAGTGGTGATAGTCACTGATTGCATTGGTAGTTTTAAATCCAACTACCCTACGATCACGGCCATGACTGTCTCCTATATATAATCAATCAGTAATCAAGCAATCAATCGGTCAAAACACATAGATTAAAAGTTCCATATAAATCTTACCATAGAAAAGATTAAACCGCGGATCCGTAGTCAAACCACCATTAAACAAATTAAGACGTGTCCCCATCATTTGGTGATTGGACATGTCAGCCACTGGACGTATAATTGAGGTCTGTGTCATCGGACGGATTGGTGTTTCTGTCATTGGATGCATAATGGACAGCCGGGTCGTAAGACGGATTGGCGTGTCTGTCACTGGATGTGCCGTCATTTATTCTTTTGTAAATAGACAAAGTAAAGGTTATAATATATATAATAAATTAAAAGTCAGATAGTTTTGAAATAGTTGTTTGCTATTGTTGCTTGTGTCTTTTGAAAATCATCATTTCTAAAAAAAATAAATAAAATAAAAAATATAAAAGGAAAATTTCATTTGAATATTAAGTATATAAAACAAATAAAATTTTCAATCTTTTTTACTTCAAAGCCATACTCCTAAACTTTAGAATTATCGCACAACTGTAGAAGCGAAACAGTAGATCTGAGAGGTCTTTTTTCTTTTCTTTTTCTTTTTTTTTTGACCATCAAAAAAAAAAAGACCGTTAGGATCTACGGTTCCGCAGCTTCCGAAAATTCATAATTAACTTTTTCATTTATTTTATTTTTTATCATTTTTTCCTCAATTTACTTTCTATTTATTAAAGAAAATGAAATACATTTTTTTTATATTTAAATTAAAATTAACATACCTACTGTGTGAGTCTTGATTTATTACTATGTATGATTATTGTGTTACATCTACTTTCAAATGATTCTTTTGGCAGACGACACCTGTTGTTTGTTAAACACGCGAATTGATTTTATCTCTCCGAATAACGGTAAATTAAAAAAAAAAGAAGGAAAGTTATGTCCCCTAGTTGGACGCAATCAACATATAAGGTACAATCTCAGCCAGACGGGTCAGTCTATTATATATCATAATCTGTGACCTGCTCGGGGCAAATCGTTTATTTGATGGTTTTAGCAATAATTTATGCTGATTATTGTGCTAATATCACTTTTATTTGATAGCAACAGATTGTCCTGAAATTTAATTATTATCTATACTAAAAATAAAAAGTAATAATTTTTTGATTAGAAAAACGAAAAATCCAAATATCTTTTAAACTATAGATTTTTGAACAGCAAAATAATCGAGAGTTTTATTTGGAATCAGGAGTGCTAACTAAAAATGTTATTGTAATGCTTCTTATTGTTTTGGCTGAGGCTGCATTCCGATGAAATTTTGCATTTTGGTCCTATTTTGTTGTCATTTTTCGGGTGGGGGTAGATGTACTTTACACAGGCACTCGAATTCCGGACCCCCTTTTTCCTCATTTGGTCCCTCCCGCGATTATGGTATGGATCTTTGTCTGGAAGTATATCTTTGAGCCATATATCCATATTTTAAAACATTTCGTGTTACAACTCTCTCGTTCTACTAACTTTTGTTTCTAGGTCCGGCTGCCGTTTTATTTAGTTTTTTTTTAAGTAAAACGGCAGCTGGACCTAGAAACAAAAGTTAGTAGAACGAGAGAGTTGTAACACGAAATGTTGTAAAATATGGATAAATGGCTCAAAGATATACTTCCAGACAAAAATCCATACCATAATCGCGGGAGGGACCAAATGAGGAAAAAAAGGGGGGGGTCCGGAATTAGAGTGCCTGTGGTACTTTATAGAAGAACCATCCGTACGTCAGGTATCTTACCTGTAAAATCTTTCTCTCAGCCACGTGTACTTTAGACGAAACTGACAAGCATTTCTTTCATAAATTATTGTTATATTTTGCATTTTTTGTAAAATGGGTAAAAAGTCTGACTTATCTCCGGAATGCCAAAAGTTTGTAAAAAAGTTGTTTGCCTTTTTCAGTAAGGAAAATGCAACGAAGAAGCCAATTGTCTCATTTGATACGGTATATCAAAGGACATCTAAAGCTTTGGGTGTGTCTTACACTTCAGTGCACCGTATTATGAATGATAAGAGGCCTTGTAAGTCAAATAGACCCAAAGAAAGAGCTAAAATTTTGGACGACTTTGATCATTGTGTTATTAAAAGAACAATTCACGGTTTATATTCACGGAAAATTGCTCCAACCGTCTCAATAATACATAAGGAAATAAAAGATTCTATTAAAATATCAAAGTCTAAACTTACTCTAACTCTCATTGATCTTGAATATACTTATTAAAAAATAGGTGATAATCGAAGGGTTCTGTACGACCAAGTGTCTATTATCAATTATAGGTGTAATTATCTGAGAAAGATCAAATCTTTTAGGGAAGCAGGGTATGATATCGTATACCTGGATGAAACATTGGTTAACCAAAATCACTGCACAGATTATATGTGGCTTCCGAATGATGGGTCTGGTGCACCAAAAATACCCTCAGGCAAAGGCAGGTACGCGAAGTGAGGGTTTGATTAACGGCTGCGATTTAGTGTTTCTGGTCAAATCAAAGGATGGTGGTGACTATCACCAGGAGATGAATAGTTTTGTCTCTCTTGAGTGGTTTGAAAATCAATTGATGCCTGCTCTGAAAAATCCTAGCTTGGTTGTGTTAGATAATGCAAGTTATCACAATGTTAAAACAGAAGATACGGTGTGCCCAAATTTTAGTCAGAAAAAGGATGTTCTCCAAAACTATCTTACACAATAAAGGTAATAACAATATTACCGAACTCCGAACAATCTTACAAAGGGAAAGTCAAAACTCATATGTATATAAACAGACAAAATCCGTCAACAATCGGAAAACTGTGAAAACCGTAATGACCCTGACTTGGTACAGGCATTTCTAAAGAAATAGTGGGTTGAATCAGATTTTAAAGCGCCCAATCCCCCGCTTTCATTCCACTCAAAGGTTCCAGCTGTCACTATAACAGTATTTATAACAATACTGGAACAAAATAGGTAAAATAGTTGTCAAAGCAGTACCAAATTCAGTGAAGTAAATGTCAAAAACACTTTTACGTCACACATTGATAAAAATATTTTTGAAATTTTTGTTGACTTCCTTATCTTTATGCATTTTCACTATATGAAAATGCATCGTTTATTATCGTCTCTGCAGAGACGGAATATATTTCGACAAGATCTTGGTATCGGAATATAAACTTTTTAAGAGATCGAATAAGGCGAATCTTTGTATAGCCCTGGTCCAGTAGCCTGTTTCTCAGATGAAGATGACGTTTCAGGAAATCAGAATAATTGCTACTGGCCCTTGCATAACGAATCAATTGCGAGATGTAAACACCATATGCAGGAAAAGCTGGTATATTGCTGCACATATTTGGAAAATTTATGATTTTAAAATTGAAGTCGTCCCGTTTATCATAAATTTTAGTACTGAGTTGACCACTGTCGTTAAGTTCGAGGTATATGTCCAAAAATGATGCAGACGAAGCTGTATCTGTGGTCTCTTTAACTTCCAGCTCTGGAGGATATATCAATGGAAGAAATTCTGCAAATCTAGAATTATTGATAGTTAAAACGTCATCAATATACCTGTATGTGAAATTAAAGGCTCTAGCCTCATGAATCTTCTTATCTTTTACAAGCTTTTGAAGAAACTCCGACTCAAATGAGCATAAAAATAAATCGGCTAGAAGAGGGGCTTAATTCGTACCCATTGGTATGCCAACGACCTGCTGAAACAGTGTCCCTCCAAATAAGACAAATATGTTATCGATGAGGAACTCCAGCATACTGATCACTTGTTCTTCGGAGTAGCATGTTTTACCTTTTTGAATTTTGTTTGAAAAATGTGTGGAATTGTAGCCTAACACAACACATTTTGAGCCATAAATGCTATGACTGAAAGCTTTGTGAATTGTTTCTTTTAAGCGGGTTTTTAAATTGTCATGCGGTAGGGTGGTATATAGAGTTGAAAAATCAAAAGTTTTGATGGAGGATACCTGAGAGAAAGATCTTGATTTAAGGTTATCCAAAAGATCTTTAGAGTTTTTCAAAATCCACATGTGATTTTTTTTTGCCACTACGCGAGTAAACAGTTTCACAATATTTCTGTTGTCCCTCTTTTACTGCAGACAGAATCTTTGTCAGGTGAATAGACAATTCTTTCGTCGAACAAGTTGATGATCCCGCTATGTACCTTTCTTTGTATGGTGTCTTATGGAGTTTAGGTATCCAATATAAAAAGGGTAAATCCTCAGACTCTTTACCAGAGGGAATGCTTAAAGAGGTCATGAATGATCTGTGGTTAGCTAGGATTTCATCTTTGTTGAACGAAGTTGGTTTGTATGTGGTATTACTAGAGGTGTTGCTATTTATGCCTAATTCCTTGATTGGGCATTCGAAGTAATATGATTTACATACAAGCACAATATTGTTGGAAGCCTTGTCCGCAGGAACGACAACATATTTGTCATGAAGAGAGGAAAGACACTTAACAGCTTCTTGGTCTTTAAATACAGACTTAGGTCGACTATTAACACAATTTTTCAGTTTGTGAATCCGACCTTGTACTAGAGACCTAATTGTTCTAACCCAGTTTGACAAGGACTCTAACTCAGGATCTTGGTCTACTTCTCTCTTTATCCACCTTCTGGCATAATCTTCAACAGCATCCATAATTATCTTGAAATTATGTTTCCAATTGATGTGTTGAGGTTCTCTGAATTTAGGACAATGAGAAATCACCTTTCGGAGACTCATGTTGAATGATATTCAGATCACCAGTGATTACATGTCCAGATGGGTTGTATTGAAAAGGAGAGTGGGAGCAGTCACAAGTCAGAGGGTTCTTAAGGTACTCTTCTATGTTAATATTTTGCAATGCTTCTTTGTAGTTGAAAATTTTACGGCCAATGCTGTTAGTGTAGCTATAGGAGACAATGGGAACAGATTGATTTTTGAAAAATGGTGGAATTTCTTTTACGACCTCTTTTCTATTAAGAATGTTGCTGATGTTAATAGCATCGATTCCTTTGTTAGCAAACACAACATTCCCTTTTCTGCTACTGATACCAAATAAGTATATTATTCCCTCCGTTTTTCATAAAACTTTGTCTAAATATACACCCAAAAATTCCTTTAAAATGCGATTTTTCTATATCAGCTGGGCCAAATCCGTTCACTTTCTGGTCTGCAAATTTCTAAAATTAAATTAGCACCCTTGATTCACTACACAACTCTCGTTTACACTTCTACTTTAAAATCTACAGTTTAAAAGATATTTCAAATTTTCGTTATTCTAATCAAAAAATTATTACTTTAATAATTTTGTTTATTTTCTGGAACTAGTCCGAACTACCATATATCGGGCATAGATTTGTACATACAGGTGGCTTATTTAGTAAGAAAGGATATGGATGTAAATGAACATGAGAGACTATCCAACATTACACTTAGACACAAATGAAAGGATCATCGCTTTCATTTGGTGTTCGACACTTCACAGTCACAGTAAGGCTTTCAAGAAGGAGCATAACTCATATCTTAAATGAGTGTGTAGTGGCACCTAGCCTGCATCTGAATTATATTCTTTACTTTTGTAGATGAACGCGTTACATCCGGGTATCTTCATTGCTTTGATGTTATTTAGTTATCTAAATATATTTCCCAGATGCGGTGTTATCAACAGAAAACAAAACATGGGACGAAGTGATTGTTGTTTAACGTCAACTCAGCAATTGTTATGCTATATCATGACCTGGCCCCGGCGCCATAAAACTTGAGAATTTACTTAAGTCTGAGAATATTCTCAAATAAGGAAATACTCAAATTTGATTGGCTGAGAACACAGATTTGAGCAAAAAAAGTTTGCTCAGCAAAGAAAAAGTTGTATGGCATCGGGGTCAGAACAAGTTTATTTTCAATGAAATGGTGATGAGGTCCGCTTAGATGGATGCTTTATAGTGCTAGCTCACTGAAACAACAGTCCACGAATATACATGTCGTCCCACTCGGACATATTATCCTGATTCCGAGCCAACCAGTCTTTGCTCTTTCTCCTTAAGGCTGCGTGCTAAGCGGAGAAGCAACAAATACCAATTTCATAGTCATTGGTTTGACTCGATCGGGTCTTGAACCCACGATCTACCACACTCGAAGCGAAAGCAAAATAAAATATGGGTGAAGTAATCTTATAAATACTGTCATCATTGTGTCTGACTTACAAATACAAATGTTCTGTTAAATGTGTTCATAGCATATCCAAATGACAATTCCATTCCGCATTTTTTCGAAACAAATATTTTGATATTTGAAAAAAACAAATGTGGTAGGCCAAGACCTGCACGTATGGAGGACTCGCTGGTATAGATGTATGGTGAACTCAAAGCGCAGATCGCATTTGGGCTATATATTATACCATTATACAATGGGTGTGGTTGTGGCCTTCTTGGATTCTCTCAATCAGCACAAAAATGAAAACACGCCCATTAAATAACAAACAATCAAATGCCCGAGCATTTTGATGATATCAGTTTCAGAGAACTTTTTGGTAGAATCAGAATGTTTTTTTTTTTTTACCAAGGAAGATTTGTCTCTCCCTAAGACAATGTATGTGCATATACGCTAGCCTTTCTTTTTTATGGAATACAATTGGGCCTATAATTCTTTTCATCTATCTTTTAGCTTTTAGTAGGGAATAGTTGTGTAGAGGGTAGAAAAGTCAAACGTGTTAATGCTAAATTTTCGAATGTATGATAATTATCTATAATATATTATATTTAGCATCAATACATTAAAAATGATTTGTTTTTAATATATGTAACTTAATTCTAATACTATTATATGAAAATTAATATTATGATGTATTGAACTGTTTTAATGTATAAAAATTACAGTTATGACCAGGCTTGAAACTTTTGAAACTTTTTATTCTTTTTTTCACTAAAGGCCCCACATAGGGCATGATAGTACAAATAATTATAAACAATTAAACAACATGTAATGCATGAACATATATACAAATTATGAAACATATTTATATACAACATAGGATTGCAAGAGTTATTTCCCTTTGTCCATATCTTGATCAATTACATGTACATCAATATGCAAGATAATACAACACGGTACAGTATTTGACACCTCTGGTGGATCAAGCTATGCGATTTCACGCAACACATAATAAGCTGAAGATCGACAGTTTGATTTATATTAACCTTTCCTCTTTTTGTGCAAACATCCACCTCTATCATATGTTCGATAAAAATTACAAATAAAAATATGAACGCCAAAATCGAAATTACCCTTTTTGACACTACAATGCCCTAAATGACACAATGAATCACACAAGATGTGTGGTTTAGTCTTGAATTCTTCTCTCATTGCGCAGATATCCGCAAGGCCAGCCGACCTCTGTAGTAACTATATGTTACGAGAAGAAGCATATGAAAGTCCTAGATCCCAGAATCTTCTTTTAAAGAAATATTTGGGGAATGGGTTCAGATGTATTGGAAACTTTCTCATGATATCTATACATTAAAATCTGGTGGAGAGGTTTACTCGATACAACATTATGTGATAAAGTTTGTCATTGACTTGCGGCAGGTTGGTGGTTTTCTCCGGGTTCTCTGGTTTCATCCACCAATAAAACTGACAGCCACAATATATAGCTGAAATTGTTGAAAGTGTCGCAAAAAACCATAACCCTATCCCCACGACCCTCAAAATCTGGTGACAAATCACTCATTTAAACTGATTATAGACCAGTAGCCCTTTTCACAAAAAATCGTAACTATACTCCTAACTTTTTCACTTAAGATTATCTTACGACAATTCCTAAGTCCTTTTCACAAAGATTATCTTACGACAAATTTTAATCTTACGACTAAAATTACACTTACGATAAAAAATTCTTCCTTAGGTGTACTCGATACAACATTATGTGATAAAGTTTGTCAGTGATTTGCGCCAGGTCAATGGTTTTCTCTGAGTACTCCAGTTTTCTCCACCAATAAAACTGACCGATATATTGTTGAAAGGGGCGTTAAACACCATAAACCATCTTCCTTAGCAACCTAGTTTCATTTCCATAGCACAACAAAGCATTTTTTTTAATAAAATTATTCTATAAAATATCCCCGGCACTAATTTATAAGCAGTTTTTATTCTATGATGTGTTTGTATGTTTATATTGAATTTGTATCTAATACAAAAAAATGTATATGAATCGGTCACCAATAACTGCACAAAATATGAACGGGTATGATTTTCGTGTAGAGGAACATTTCTAATGCATGTAAATTAAAATGATCTATAATAATTATCATTACTTGGAGTTGTGTATCATCATCCACGCGTGGTTAATTTTGGTAGAAGTATTTTTTAAGGGAGTGCATCTGGAGTGTGAAAAAAAACCTATTCATATAATTCATTTTATCGGTTATTTGTCAGCAAAATATTTACCCCTTTTTTCCAATTAATCCCATCCCACATAAAATTAAACGCTTGTTCTTTTACTGATGAAAATTTATCCCGATTTTTCTGAGATAATCCCAATTAAGATGTGTTCATCATCTATCAATCATGAAGACGAATAAATATCCCTGTTATATATTAATATTAATATAACAGAAGAATGTACACAAGTTTATGTATTGCCAGAGTGTTCGATGATCATCGAAGTTTCCAGAAATTAATAAATTATATTACTAATATAAAGGCAAAATCAAAACGATATCTTTGGATCCAGAAAATTCCAGTTCTAAAGCGGCTGTTCATACAAAACTTTTGTAAGCGAAGTAGATGTCTAGAAGAAAATCCCGTATTCCTGTTTTTATCCAAAAAAAAAATGAAAAAAAAAGAATTCTCCCCAAGTTTGCAAGTTGTCTTTTCGATTGTCGATCGTTCCCAATTTGAAATCTAAAATTAATGAGAATTATCCTGATTTTTTTTGTCATGTTTCAAACGATACACTGCTGCATTGAAAAGGTAAATGTACGGAATGCATCGTTATAGATTCTGTTATTAGTCACGCCAGAAAAAGGAGTAAACAACAATGCCATTTGTAGCGTCTGTTTGTATTAAACCATATTCATTTCAATAAACATTTATCAATATGTGTAAATAGGTTTGTCATACGGTCAGAAAAAATGCGCTAACGATGAATTGCTCTCTTATTTTCAAGTCGAAGCGCCAATACATCGTCCATCTTTTTTTCTATTTTTTTCACTTACGATAAAAGATAAGACCAAAATTTCTCTTACGATCAAAATTTTACACTTAGGACAGGGTAGTTTTACACGTAAAGTTAGGACTATTTTTACACTTAAGATTATCGTAAGTATTTTTGTGAAAATCTTTTTAATCTTAGTTTTACACTTACGACAATTTTTTATCGTAAGAATTTTTGTGAAAAGGGCTACTGTTGTATATAAAATATACTGGGAGTGAAATAGATGACAATGTGGTTTTACTACGATTTCCTCCACCAATAAAATTGACCGGCACGATATAACTGAAAAATTGTTTGAAAGTGGCGTTAAACACCAAACATCTGCAACCCTAAGTTAGATATACACATACACATGGAAAATAAATAGATATTGAAAATGAGCACACCGTCTGTACACCTACAAGGGGCAGTCGTGGCCGTGATCGTATGGTAGATGGATTTACAACTACCTGTAGCCTATCACCACTAAAGTTGTGAGTTCAAACCCCCTTCATGGCGAGGTGTACTCGATATAACATTATGTGATAAAGTTTGTGAATGTCTTGCGACAGATCGGTGGTTTTCTCCCGGTACTCCGGTTACCTCCACCAATAAAACTGACTGCCACGATATCATTGAAATATTGTTGAAAGTGGCGTTAAACACCATAAAAACCAAACTACATGTATACAAATGTATAACATCAATAATATTTCCATAAATTTTATTTTACATAAGAAACATAACAATTGTATATATCTACAAATAAATTAACATTCATGTAAAACAGGTCAACAACAAATAGGTCACATAGAAATCAAATAAATATCAAAAAGCAAATGTCCTTAATATAAAATTACACAGAAACAAAATACTGTCAAACCTGTGTTAAGAGGTCACATTTGACACAAAGAAAAGGTGGTCTTCTAAGACAGGTCACCTTTTAAAAGCGGTTCAATTTATTTGAAACTTTCTATGACAGGAGATTTAAAAGGTAACCTTTTAATACAGGTGACTGTTTAACAGAAGTGACCACATAGGCCGGTTTGTCTGTATTGTATTTTTGGTTTTTTTTTCAAAGAAAAACTATCGTTCTGTGCGATTTTATTTTAGTTTTTTTTTAAATAGTAAGCTAGTTTTTTTATATAATAAAACATAAAATCGATCATATAAAATGACAATAAACAATGAAACAAGACCAATGTGTACCGTTTAAATAATAATATTTTTCATAATGGAAAAAAAAACAAAGAAAAATCCTCATGATTAATCCTCCGAAATTTCAATGCATGTTTTTACTAGTAATCGTTTTTTTTGTGTTTTAAAAGAATATATGTATCCTTCTTTCGATTATTTCTGTAGTGATAAGGCTTTCTCAAAGATTATTCTGTAGTGATAAGGCTTTCTCAAAGATTATTCTGTAGTGATAAGGCTTTCTCAAAGATTATTGTGGAATAGAATGAAAGATGCACGTTGTAAATACATGTATATAATATACGTAAGGCGGACGTCTAAGAGGACACCCTTAAACCAGTAGTTGTCTATTAGCCTCAACTCTACATAAGAACACGGTATCGGGTAAATTTATACATTTATGTGTATTTTTATAACATCAAAATTTATACATAAGGGCCATGATTCGGATGGGGACATGAAAGCCTAAAAAATCAATTTGGTGGAAAATAAAAATGGGAGGTGTAGATCACTAGGAGGAATATGATCAAGTTGAGTCAAGTCTGTAAGCATGGTAATAGTGTGGTGATGACGCATGCACACGACAGCACCAAGAAGACGGATATAGCATTGATTTCTTTGAATATGGACTATTCTATGTAAGCAATACCAAAATTTAAAAAATAATGAACATCATATTGAGCCTTCAACTGTTTGTCATTTCTTTTATTATTCTATAGTCCAACTATAGAAAGGGTTACAAATGAAATACTCCTATTGATAGTCCACCTCGTGCTCATTGGCCACAACTCGACTGCTGATTCCGTTCCTTCATCTATAGACGGAGAGCAGCGGAATCACCCAAAGTTTGCCGATTGCTTCTTACCTGAGTGAATTTAGTGGCTCCATATGTTTTGTAAATATATTTGCCATGGAATAAAAAAGATAGGTTTGTGTGGTGTTAAAACTGGGAAAAGTAGCAGTCTGTGATGATAATACATGATATGAACATGTTTGGAAGGTGTCAAAACACAACGCCACAAATTGTAATGGAAGGTGCACGTGATTCTTAAAAACAAAGAATCGATAACGGAAGGTGCACTGGATCACTAAAAGTAAAGCATCGGAAATAACGGAAAGTACACTGGATCACTAAAAGTAAAGCATCGATAACGGAAAATGCACTGATTACTTAATCCAATTAATTGATTCAAATGGATAGACAATATTTACAATACATCTAACAGGCAAGATACAGCATAGCTTAAATGTATAAAATATGTCACAAAACAAACTCTTATATCACATATCACTTACATCTGACTAGGAAAAGTCACTTGACTAGATAAATAATGTCTGGGATGTGGAGATGACCGTACAATTTTTCGTGGACAAAGAGACGATCGTACCATTCTTTCATGGACAAAGAGAGGATCATACAATTGTTCAAAGAACACAGAAGAAAATCCTCAATACAGATAATGACCTGGATTTCTCTGTATTTTTTTTAGTCATATACATCCATGTATGTCTTCTCCTTCTGTCGTTCCCACAATCAAGACATTATTCCCTGTTACATATGTATACGTATTGATATTAGCATCATATTATGGTATATATAATGTATTACTAATTCGTTATGATATGTACACGTGGATCATAAATTGTAGATGTAGTTCATTATTTCTTAGAATGTCCACTTTTCATTCAGAATAAGACATACTGTCACTGTGTATGCTGTCTGAGCTATTCAACCAATGCGTTGGACCTATAAAGCAAAAAAAAATAATTAAACATTAAAATACCGAATTGGATTAACAAAATATTCTATTTTTGAAATGTGTTTTCAAATTTTTGCATTGGAATTAGGATGTTTTACCACAAATTTGAGCACTGATTTTGTTTTGTTTTGTTACGTTTTGCTTTGTTGTTGCTATTTATTTATTTGTTTGTTTTTTGCTGTTGTTTTTGTTTTTGTTTTTTGTTTGCTTATTTGCTTATTTGTTTTTAGAAAACTAATAAATTTTGAAAACGTAATCATGTCATTGTTACTAAACGTGTGTATTTTAGCTGCACATTTTCAGCTTAACCATCATTTCAAGTCACAGGCATTTGACCGATGGACCTTAATTTCCCCGTGTTTGCCACGAGGGTACGTATTTTCAGGGCTATTTGTGGGTCCTGGGTCCACACGAATACTAGAAAAGAACACAAGGTAAGAAACAAAATGGCGGCGTACTGCTAAATTTCTTATTGTCGATTTCCCTGATTTCAGAAAAATAAACGGATGGAATACACTAACCAAAGCGGAGGTCTATTTTGGATTCTCTCGGACTCCAACCTATCTTTAGAAGAACAAATCTGGCTTACCGAATGCATTTATTTGGCGGACTATTTCAAACTTAGAAAAAAACGAAAAAAAACCAGAATGAAATGTCTTTTTTAATTACATGGTAGGTATAAAAACAACAGGTGAACAAATATCAATGCTTTGCCACAATGGAACCATATTTGACAAACCCCGGGAAAAAACTGGACTGGCCATCAAAAGACACGTTGGAGTCCGAGAGAGTCCAAAACAGACCTCCGCTTTGGTTGACAATCGGTCTTGGGAACAGATCGTCGGGGGTATATATGCAAAATAGTACGAATACGACAGTAAACCAGTGGCACAACAGCTGATGGGGGCCCACAAGGTTAGTGCATTCCATCCGTTTATTTTTCAGAAATCAGGGAAACCGACAATAATAAGAAATTTAGCAGTACGCCGCCATTTTGTTTCTTACCTTGTTCCCCCCCCCCCCCCCCCCTAGTATTCGTGTGGACCCAGGACCCACAAATAGAGGCCCTACATCGTTACTAGCCCTGAAAATACGTACCCCCGTGGCAAACACGGGGAAATTAAGGTCCATCGGTCAAATGCCTGTGTTTCAAGTAAGATATTATAACACTTTACTTATAGTTTAAAATGAAATGAAAAATATAGTAAAACATCTTCTCCAACTGGAACCAAACATTATCCAAAAGACACCTGAACTAAATACTCAATGGTGAATGTATCCTCATTGGTTGAACGAAAACCAATGAAAATGTAATTACAGAATTGTGGGGTCTACCAATAGGAGATTGTTTTATTTTATTTTCTCATTATCAGAGAAGATATTAATCCAGTTTTCGAAATATATACAAATGTATATACAAGAACATAATTTCGGGTTTGGGTTTGGGTTTATGCTTAACGCCACTTTCAACCATATTTCAGTTATATCGTGGCGGTCAGTTTTATTGGTGGAGGAAACCAGCGTATCCTGAGAAATCCACAGACCTATTGCAATTCACTGACAAGTTTATCACATAATGTTGTATCGAGTACACCTCGCCATGAACGGGGTTCGAACTCACAACCTTAGATTGGCACTGATTGTACAGATAATTGTAAGTTCAACTACCATACGATCACGCCCACGACGACACCTCTAATTTCAGATATCTGGTTGAAGAATGTAAAAGAACCTTGTTCACTTAATCAATATTATTACTAAAAATATTATTTTGTAATAAAAAAGAGCCAGATTGAAATAATATCACTTTGTTTAACCAGGAGTTATATGTTGTTGTTGTTTAACCAGGAGTTATATGTTGTTGTTGTTTAACCAGGAGTTATATGTTGTTGTTGTTTAACCAGGAGTTATATGTTGTTGTTGTTTAAACAGGAGTTATATGTTGTTGTTGTTTAACCAGGAGTTATATGTTGTTGTTGTTTAACCAGGAGTTATATGTTGTTGTTGTTTAACCAGGAGTTATATGTTGTTGTTGTTTAACCAGGAGTTATATGTTGTTGTTGTTTAACCAGGAGTTATATGTTGTTGTTGTTTAACCAGGAGTTATATGTTGTTGTTGTTTAACCAGGAGTTATATGTTGTTGTTGTTTAACCAGGAGTTATATGTTGTTGTTGTTTAACCAGGAGTTATATGTTGTTGTTGTTTAACCAGGAGTTATATGTTGTTGTTGTTTAACCAGGAGTTATATGTTGTTGTTGTTTAACCAGGAGTTATATGTTGTTGTTTAACCAGGAGTTATATGTTGTTGTTGTTTAACCAGGAGTTATATGTTGTTGTTGTTTAACCAGGAGTTATATGTTGTTGTTGTTTAACCAGGAGTTATATGTTGTTGTTGTTTAACCAGGAGTTATATGTTGTTGTTTAACCAGGAGTTATATGTTGTTGTTGTTTAACTAGGAGTTATATGTTGTTGTTGTTTAACCAGGAGTTATATGTTGTTGTTTAACCAGGAGTTATATGTTGTTGTTGTTTAACCAGGAGTTATATGTTGTTGTTGTTTAACCAGGAGTTATATGTTGTTGTTGTTTAACCAGGAGTTATATGTTGTTGTTGTTTAACCAGGAGTTATATGTTGTTGTTGTTTAACCAGGAGTTATATGTTGTTGTTGTTTAACCAGGAGTTATATGTTGTTGTTGTTTAACCAGGAGTTATATGTTGTTGTTGTTTAACCAGGAGTTATATGTTGTTGTTGTTTAACCAGGAGTTATATGTTGTTGTTGTTTAACCAGGAGTTATATGTTGTTGTTGTTTAACCAGGAGTTATATGTTGTTGTTTAACCAGGAGTTATATGTTGTTGTTGTTTAACCAGGAGTTATATGTTGTTGTTGTTTAACCAGGAGTTATATGTTGTTGTTGTTTAACCAGGAGTTATATGTTGTTGTTGTTTAACCAGGAGTTATATGTTGTTGTTGTTTAACCAGGAGTTATATGTTGTTGTTTAACCAGGAGTTATATGTTGTTGTTGTTTAACTAGGAGTTATATGTTGTTGTTGTTTAACCAGGAGTTATATGTTGTTGTTTAACCAGGAGTTATATGTTGTTGTTGTTTAACCAGGAGTTATATGTTGTTGTTGTTTAACCAGGAGTTATATGTTGTTGTTTTTTATTTCGCCGATAGAAACACGCATTTCTATACCAACGTTAGAGAAAACCGAAAGGACAACAAAGACTGAATGACATATCTAGAGACACTGGACACACCGGCACAACACAGGACGAAGACAAACAAAAACACAACACAACACAGAAAACTAAAAAGATCAGCAACACGGACCCTACCAACTTCTTTATTGGAATAAAAATAAAATGGTATTTCTTACTTGATATTTTAGACGGAGAAGACCCTGGGGATGGACTAGAATTTCCACTTTGGGTCTGCTGCTGTTGTTTTTTCTGTCTCGCCCTAGAATTCTGGAACCAGACTTGAGTGACACGTTTGCTCAGACCAGTGATTTGTGCGATTCTTTCAAGATCCTGCCCATCCGGGTTACTATCCAATTGAAAGTTTGCTTGAAGCACTTGAACCTGTTCCTCTGTAAACGTTGTTCTGACTCGTTTTGTTTTGGATTTCATATTTACATCCTCTGAAAGAAAATGTACTGCATTTTACAAAGGAGTTAGGGTTATGGTGTTTAACACCACTTTCAACAATACTATTCAGTTATATCGTGGCGGTCAGTTTTATTGGTGGAGGAAACCGGAGTACCCGGAGAAAACCACCGACCTGCCACAAGTCACTGACAAACTTTCTCACACAATGTTGTATCGAATACATCCCGCCTGAGTGGGATTCGAACTCACAGTGTTAGTGGTGATGTGCACTGATTGCATGTGTAGTTGTAAATCCAACTACCATACGATGACGACCATGAAGAATAAATAACAATTTCAAAAAATATAATAGAAAACTGGGCGCTTGTAAATTTGTTGATAAAAGTATTATTGATTGATTAGTTTTTAGCGCCAACTTTAGCAGTATTTCAGCTATATTCTGGTGTAAACAAATTTTTCTGAATGGATTTCAAATTAGAGACTGCCGCTTAACACGTTTATATTCTAACTCATTTGTTTATATTAAGATTGTTGTTGCTTAATACCACTTTGGAATAACCTCTCGCTCGCATTTGAAATATAACTGCAGGGGCGGATCCAGAGGGGGCGCACCCAGCGCCCCCCCCCCCCCTAAAATTGGAAAAAATTAGATTTTTTGGCGTAAAATCGTGATTTTTCACACGAAATAACCCAAAAATTTTCGCGCCTCCCTCCGCAATTGGAAAAAATAAGATTTTTGGGTGTAAAATCGTGATTTTTCACACGAAATACCCCCAAAAAAAATTTAAGTGCGCCCCCCCCTAACTTGAAATCCTGGATCCGCCCCTGAACTGTATGTTAGTGTAATGGTAAGCGTGCTCGCCTGGAATACGCCGAGTATACCGTGGGACCGAGCACTAAAATGGTTCAAACTAAAAATTATAAAATTGGTATTTGTTACATCACTGTAAAAACATTAAGGAGTATAAGCATAGACTGGTTGGTTCGGGTGCAGCAACATGTCTACTCGTGGACTGTTGCAATTCTTTCAATGCGTTGGCACTATAAAAATCCAATTAGACGTGTTGGTCTAGTTCAAAACGGAAATCATAATCATCTCTTGGAAAGGTAATCTGACTTGTTCTCGTAATGATATAGCTGAACATAGCTCATTTGGATTTAAACAACAATCGTCCCTCAATTCAAAGATGTGAATCTATCCCAGTATTAAAAATATACGATAGGGTCCCTATTTATTATTACAAAGTTAATCGCTAGCGTCAGATTCGTTATGCGCGTCTTCGTCTGTATAGTTCCTTAAATTCGCATTTATTTCACAGAATTACAATTTGATTGTCATACATGTTCCTGGTTAAATTTCATCTATTTATAAGAAGAACAAAAACAATTTACAATATAAAGGTGGTATTTTTCACTGTTTGATTTCAGTATATGATTGATTTGATTTTTTTGGTGTTTTAACGCCACTTTCAGCAATATTTCAGCTATATCATGGCGACCAGTTTTAGTGGTGGAAGAAGCCGGAGTACCCGGAGGGAACCACCGACCATGGGCAAGCAACTGGTAAACGTTATCACTTGCGAGTCGAGTGCACCTTTTTTGTAATTCACAAAGCCGGGAGCGAACCCACGCCGTATTGGTGATAGGCTTGTATGAATTGTTAGGTAATCCAACTACCTTACTCATTGAGCCACCCGGCCCCTTTTTTAGAATATGAATGATTCATAAACCCCATACCTTTACTTGGGCCTCCTTCTAAAGACTCGACGTAATGAGTTTTACACAGCACTTGGTCCTCTTGTAGAGCAAATTCCTCTCCTGTAGAAAGCTGTCTTTTGCAACTGTCGCATGCAAAACATGCAAGATGGTATACATTTTCGCGTGCTTTTCTAACCCAATCATTTGGCTGAATAGAACGCAAGCACTTTGAACACTTGGCACCAAATTCTCTAAAAAAAAAGTTTAAAATTCCATTATTAAATATAAAGATTGATTAATTGAGTGATTAACATCCAGCATATTACGGACAAGAATATATATATATTTTTTTGAATGAAACAAGTGCCTGTGGAAATATTGCTGAAAGTGACATTAATCCGCGACATGTTCCCGCCAAACGTTAATCCTATAAATGGCAGAGTACACTGTGACGAGGTCTTCTTTCTTTGAATAGAAGACAAATTAATGGAGGTCGTGTCGAATTATTATAACTCGGATAAATCCATATATAAATATTCAATAATTTACTGGGTTTATTAAGCCAAATAGATATTTAAATTAAATTCAGAAAAAAATGATTTTTGACCCCGGATTCTTGAGCACAAGGCATCTTTTAATTTCGTTTTTTTTTTTACATTGAAGATGGTTAATCAAAACCATACTATATAAAAGGTTATAAGATGTTTGTCAAGTGCCGACATAAAAGGGTTACGAGGAAATCAAATAAAACACGACCAAGGAAATTTCATTGACATCTGTGCTCGGAAATTAGTCCCGTCCGGTAACACCCCAAAATTTCTTTTATTATACCGCCATCATTTTCCCGCCTAATTAAATCCAATCGATTCTGTAAATTTGTATTCAGCGTAATGAAGCAGTAGTTGAAATTCCGTTAACCCGTTCAATTGAAGCTAATTTGGCAAATAATCGTAATTTTCGACTGCAGAGGTCTATGTTTATTGGACAATTTCAATAGATTTTTACGACTTGTGATTTTCAGAAACTGATGCATACAGAAGAAGACCATGAATACCACAGAAAATCAAAACTCATATAAATGAAGAGATTACACTTGATTAATTATTTACAAGTCGTATGTTGTCTTTGTATCTATATATATTGTATTTTTATGACATTTTAGCTTCCATGAATATCGTGGTTTAATCTTCGTTGCTAGTCAGTGGTCAATATCCGCTCACAAAAAAGATGATTTTGAGACTAATACAAAATTACCCCCCACCCCTTTCCCCCATTTTCTAACTGAGTAGATTTAATTTAAAAGTTGGTTTAATCGTTTTTTTTCATTTTGGCACAAGTGACACTAGGGGTTATTAAAAAAAAAAGCACAAAGTGGCACATGTTGGACGCAAACGAATATCGCCTTCACGGGATGCGACTCTTCATTTAATTTCATAAACCCCTGATCCATTTTCTCAGATTTTAAAATGTATATCGCTTCTCCCTTTTGGAGACAAGTAATGATCGGTCTTTAAAATAATTATATTACAATTAAAAATATATTTAATATATTTGCTAAATGATATCTTTATTTCTTGTTGTGTCTGGAAGTTTAAAAATACTAAGCTTTAGAAATAACATTACTCTGAAACGAGGATTTCCAGCCTCTTATTGTGATTGGTAGTTTAAATTTTCTAAGCTTAAGTTTGAACACTTAAGTTTAGTGAAGAAAAATGATCCCTCCAAAAACTGCCTTGGTATGGACAAAAATATCAAAAAATTCTTCCCCACTTACAGTGAACCCGTTTCTCGATGTCTGTTGTTGTTTTACATATTTCCTTTAAAGAAATAGATGCTAATTTTGAAATTTTATGTGTCATTATATAATTAAAATCACATTGCATACGTTTGTTTCATCTTTTTTGTGATATTCTAACGTTAGTGTATCACCAAGAAAAAAGAGAAATAATGAAAAAAATGCAAAAAACGTCTAATTTTAATTAGATTGAATGTATAACAGAAGATGACATTATCATGGTAGGACTACGTCTTTCGTTCATTCAAAATAGAAAAAAAAAATGATACAAACTATTAGTTATTCTGTCACTTTTGAAGATTTCGAAACACTAATATTAAATCGATAACAATAAAAGCGAAGTTGATAGCACGTCGGATTTCCTCCCTTGTAATACAGACTAAGAGAGTGAATGACAAAGTAGATGAACAGTTTGAAGAACTTCAATATTCGTGTCTTTATCCCATTTATTTGAAAAAATCTTCATCCGTAATTTTAAAAATATGTTCCGTCTTTTGTCTTTTTCGTTTACAATTGTTTTGTTGAACTGTTAATGTTGTAATAACGTTGTTTTCGTCAATAAAATAAGTTGTGCATATCTCCATGATATCTCCCAAAATCGTTGCAAAGTTATGGAAATTTTCTGTAAATCGAACCTATTAATGTAATGGGTCGCGAGAACTCCCGAACGTTAATCGGTTTTCTAAGTTTCATGACAATAAAAACTAAAATGTCTGTATTAACATTTGAATTAATTAAATTAGACACGAAATAATTTCGATGAATTTTATTTTTTCTTGAGATTGGTTCAAAATTTTATACAAACTTGCATTTTTGCATAGAATACAAATTATTTATATTGTCAACTTGGTCTAAGGCGCTGGATATAAGACTATAGTTTGGTGCTGAAGTGTATCAATGTGAGTACGAATCCCGTCGATGGAGAACAAAAACAATAAGAGCTTACAAATCTAATTCTAACACTGTTGGGTTTAATTTTCAGACGTATATATCATGTACTAGTGGAAAAAAGAAACTGTGCATTACTAAAAAAAAACAATTAAAGATCAATATCAAAATAAAATTTATTAATTGTGTACAGTATATTGTCGAATAATGCATTTTTCACCAAACCATCAGACCAATAACATTTAACGTCACTTAAATTCATTTAGTAAATGTTTTAAACAACACAAAGCTCTTTAGACAAAGTCAGTAGCGTGTGTGTCCACCATTTGCATTAATGCATGCTTGACAACGGCGACGCATTGATCTAATCAAGTTGTTGAAAAATGCTTGTGGGATATTGTTCCAAATGCGGATCAATGCCGGACCCATTTCCGCTAACGTCACTGGCTGATTTGGCAGATGGCGTAACCGTCGTTCCATTTCATCCCAAACATGCTCAATGGGTGAAAGATCGGGTGAAACTGCTGGCCATGGTAACAAATCAACATTTTGCTGTGTCAGATAGTCACGCACTACTCGCGCAACATGTGGTCGAGCGTTGTCCTGCTGAAATGTGACGTTGTTGGCCTGAGCTTGGATGAACAGAATGACATAAGGCTAAACAATTTCATCCCGATAGCGTATACCGGTCAGATTTCCGGCGACAACAACCAATGGTGTTCTGCCATGTGCTGTTATGCCTCCCCACACCATAACACTGCCCCCACCAAGCGATTGACGTTGAATGACGCCGGCGTCTGTATATCGTTCTCCTACACGGCGGTAAACACGAGAACGGCCATCACTGCTGTCTAGGTGAAATCGGGATTCATCTGTAAACAGGATGTTGGCCCAATCCTGTATTCTGAATCTTAAATAACGTCTACACCACGTCAGCCTAGCTGCACGGTGTTTAGGCAGCAAAATTGGACGGATTGCGGGACGTCTTTGCCTGATGTTAAGTTCACGAAGTCTATTGCGGACTGTTCTAGAGCTGATCGGTCGTAATCCGGGGATGCTTCTTGCAGTGAGACTTGACGTCTGGAATCGATTTCGCAGATGCACCAGCCTTATGTGGTTATCTGGACGACGTGACGTTACACGTGGACGACCTGAACGTCTGCGGTCTCTAGTGTTGCCAGATTGTCTAAATCGTCTCCATAATGACAGTATCGTGTTGCGATGACAGCCAAAATGTCTAGCAACAACCTTCTGTGCCAGTCCAGCTTGGAGCATACCAATAGCACGAAGACGCTGATTTTCGTCGAGACGTGGCATAACACTGGAATTAACGTCATTCAAACAAAACTGTTTGTCTGATGTGTAGGGGCAAAAACAAACCTTAGTAAACCTCAAGCAGTCACAAATCGTTAAACGAGAATGATAAACAAAAGAAGGCCAAATACACGAGGTGTACTCATAGAGCGTGTCAACGTCCGTGCAAGTTTCCCGCGACTGGTCGATAGCATAAAAATCAATATTTCAACTAGTCATGACTAATAAAGAATTAAATACCCGGTCATAAAAAAATATATATAAATTTTTAGAATGCACAGTTTCTTTTTTCCATTAATATATATAATATACATATACATTGTCCGTGAATTTGGAATTTATTTGTACGAGCTTTAGTAACAGAAGGAAAAGCGATCCTCTGGCGAGTTTTTCTCTTCTGTTTTGAAGCAAGTACAAATACAATTTATATGCGCGGACATTTGTTGTATTTATCATGGAATGCCAAACTTTGTCAAATTAATGAGACACGCCATTCCAACACGGTTTAACGCGGACGTCTACGAGGACACCCTTTAAACCAGTACTTGTCTTTTAGCCTCCGCTCTACATAAGATCAAGATATCAGGATATTTTATACAGTCAGTAGGTGTATAACATTAAAATCTATGCACATAATCAATATCTACATACATTTTATCACTAGTGTGTGTTTTCGTCCATTACTATGTTATAAAAACGTAGATATCTAATTTAGTGCGCACGACACGTTTCTGGAATAGCCTTCATCAGGTACGCTCAAAGCCAAAACATTTGAAAACTAAAATAATTTAAAAATCTTCGGGGGCAAGAAAACCGAAGGGCCTAAATAGAATAGCTAAAATCGGCTAATGTCACCTATGTCTGAGGGAGGAGTACTTTAGTTTTAATAATAATTACAAGATTGTTTATAATCAGTTTTATCGATGGAGGAATACAAGAGTACCCGAAAATTGTATCGACGTGTCACCAGTGGTAACTCGAATAATACTGCGCCCTCTATCGGCACTATCGCTGGACGACCAGCGGGAGCGTAATATATGTCTGAGGGAGGAGTACTTTAGTCTTAATAATAATTACAAGATTGTTTATAATCAGTTTTATCGATGGAGGAATACAAGAGTACCCGAAAATTATATCGACGTGTCACCAGTGGGTGACCAACGTTATCAGATAAAGTTGTATCCAGTATACATTGTATGTATCACGGTACGTGTAAATTCAACAACCACAACATCGCGGCCATTTTATTTTTTGAAACTCGGCCAACCTCGGATGCTTCCGATGCCCTCTCATCGCTGAGTGTTGGAACATCCGAAGAGTACGAGTGGGAGTTTTGAGACACGACAACATAAATATCCGAAGAATTCCGAATGGTGGTTTGGAGTCATGACATATTACAAATTTCTCGACATTATTTAATTTTTCGATTATAATAATATAAAAACAAATTAATCATTTGGAATATTATAGTCTTAGAATCGTCCCCATCCCGATAATTGTTCTGTGTATTACCTTGTGTAGTCCATTTTACAATAGACATTGTTTCCTTTGATATAACATGACGATTGTCGCTCCAGTCCGATCTGACACACACAACATCTTAAACAGCTCAAATGGTAAGACTGGTCATTTACACGGAGAAGGTATCTGTCTACAATTAAATCGCCACACCCATAGCACAGTTCCCCGTCGGGCTGCAAAATATAAAATATTGTTGTATTTTTATAAAAACAAGTTTTGTTTTTTATAAAAACAAGTTTTGTCGTTAGAATCGATTTTAGCTAATACACATATTCTACATCATTTGTTATGTCCAAAAATTAAAGATGGCCAATATTTTATCGACATTTTTATAAATATTACCAGATCTATTGCTTCAAAGACCAGCAACAAAAGCACTATTTCTGGGTGTCTATAAATTGGATAGTCTCTTGTGTTCATTTTCACGATATAGTCCAGCCTACCCCTTACCTTGCTAAATGTAAGAGGTATGAACTGCACCATGGCATGAAACAAGTTCCCATGTTCCGCAAAACAAGTATAGTTTGCAAATAAAGGTTAGCAAATACCGAAGGGGCAATCAAAAATGAACAATCCAGAGAAACTAGCAACATAGCGTACACAAGACGAAGAAAAACAAAACAAAAACACAGTACAATATGTGTTGGACGATGATATACGCAAACAAACACAAATAACGTAAATAAGACATGAGCCCTCCTTGTAAGGTGGGGATATCAAGGATGACTCTATCTGTATTCAGTAAGCACAACTTTCCATTTTTGACAAATTGTGATAAACAAAGCCGAAGTTTAAATGAAATGTCCCAGTTTCTTGTCACTTCTGTTTAAGGGTCTTTTGACATACCAGTAAAAAAAATAGTACTCTTTTATTGTCTACAGTCCTCTCATTTAACGCATACGCGATGCAATAAAGTACTTGGTATATTTATAGAATAAACACATGTTTCACTTGTCGTTGATAGTAAGTATCTTGTTTAGATATTCCGTAACAACTGGAACTAACGGCGAACCCAGCTTTGATCAAAGAAAAACAACTACACTTAAAAGTTAATAACAATTCATTCGGGTTATCTCTAGATCTATCACTGTTTATTGTATCGTTATAGTCCTATTAATATAATTTAGTGAGACGATGCGCTCCATTAAAACAAATAATGTGCTAAAATTTTATGAACTGTCGAAAACTTCTTACATAACAGAACATGGGGTCAATATGTTGCTCGTCTTTCCCTTGGGAGTTCAGTCCATAGGAACTAAGGGAATTAGGAAATTTTAAATAATAACTTTTGGGGGGTTTATTTGTTAAATTACAAAGTCTTAGAAAATCCCAAAGGAGGGGGGGGAGGTACAAACTTTTCTCATACATTTGCATCTAAAAGAAAAAAAGGTTTTGAACCATTATATAAACAGATGTAACATAATTTAAATTCATTACAGCTTTAGAATCTATTTCTTTTTTTGTATTTTAGCTATCAGAGTGTAGCCTCTGGTAAATTACTTCATATAATCCTTCTCCTTCTGTCTCTATTCATAAGCATCATTTATTTAAATAAAACAATCGTGGTTTAAAAAAAAATACATGTAAATAAAAAGATAATATACTTAAACAAAGAAATTTTTGAAATAAAGAAAGTAAAGCTTAAAATCATAACTTAGTTTTAGCTCTAAGTCTATACCAATTTGATGGAGAGATATTTGAGAATATACCGGACATATAAAAAAAATGAAGTGGGGGTAAAGTTGGACTGAAAATACACGATCACACAGGCAACACAAAGTTTCGAAGTGGTGGTATATATTTGGATATAGAGACTGGTTGATACTCCCCAAGCCGCCTACACTCCTCGCTTATATTGAACTGATGGAATAATAGTTGAATAAAAGTTCAGTGATACCGAACTTTTTAAATTACATGTTATTATGTTTTAGACTGTGACATTTCTTTAAACTACCATCCTTGTACATTTCAGAGACAGTGACATTTAACTCTGTGTCTTGTAAGTCAGAAATGTTTTAATGTTGATTGTATATTGTACATCACTGAAAACAGAAATGTGACATTTAAAAAATCAAAGAAGTCTTCATTATTATAATAAACATGTTTTTCTAACAAATTCCCGATACGATTAATTTCGTGTGAAGTATAGTTTGTATTAAGTGTATCAACTTGTGCGGTTTTTTGTTAAAATTTCAAATAAAACATTGAGTTTTTATCTAATAACTTTTTGAATAAATTGATACATTTTCAAGATTCAAGATTCAAGATTCAAGATTCTTTATTCTCATAAACCAATGCATTACAATGGTACAGAGATAAATACAAACATTCAATATCAATATTTACACGCACATGACAAGAGGATGGATGTAACACAATAAAAAACACAACAAAGAAGGAGAGAGAGGCGACTAACCAGGAGGACGTGCTTTTGAAAAAATAATTTTGATAAATTTACAAAGGTGTCTTAACTTAATTTTATTTCTAGATTGGAATAAATTAGCAAATTTTAAAACATTAACTCTAGTCAAATAGGTAGAATCCAATAGACGTCGTCTATCGTCGTGAAGAGATGGGCACTGTAGTACATAATGGAATTCATCACCAATCTCATTTTTATCACATATGTTACATGTCCGTCTCTCAATGCCTTGCCACCGACCAATTTCAATAGGTAATCTATGATTGCATGTCCTAAATTTACAAAGTAACTGTCTGTCTTTGTCATCAAGTAAATTTAGATCATTTTCGAATTCAAAACAATCCTTAAATTTTTTATAGCATAACCCTTTTGATGAATTATTCATGTCAGAACGCCATTTTTGCTGAAACTGATCAAATAGTTTTTGTTTTAAACTTAAACTAAGCCACTTTGAATTAAAATTTCCTTGATTTTCCCATTTTTTACTAAAACCACGATAACCGTTGTACGGTTTTTTTTTTTTTTTTTTTTTTTTTTATTAAAAAACAAATGATATTTTTATGGAGAGTGGGGGTGTTGATGTAGAGGAGGGGAACATCCAATCGTGCTCAACTATCATATAAACATTTCCCATTTAAACTAGTAGATGGATTAGTTTGTATTTCCAAGATATTGTAATTTATGTAACTCGGACGATAAAGGCAATGAATATCACTATTTCTTTATTTGTAACAATTTATATACCAATATACTATTCTACATATCCATCCACTCATAAATGCATGGTTTATTTTCATTGTGCCATGTCAAAGAGTAAGAGTTATGGTGTTTAACGCCACTTTCAACAATATTTCAGTTATATCGTGGCAGTCAGTTTTATTGGTGGAGGAAACCGGAGTACCCGGAGAAAACCACCGACCTGTCGTAAGTCACTGACAAACTTTATCACATAATATTGTATCGAGTACACCTCACCATGAGCGGGATTTGAACTCACTATTTAAAGAATGATATCTTGAATGTCTTATACCTGTCGACCATTTTCATTTGTGTATATATATATTGTTTCCTCTTGTAACACGTGTCTTGTTCCTAGAGCATACAATACTAAAGAATTTTCTTATCTAGAAAGTTGAAGATAAGTTTAATTAGGATATAGCCAGTTTTCAGAGCATTAATATTCAGTATGGTCTTTACACACCGATTAAACAAACATTAATGACAATAATTCCCCAATAAGAAATATACAGGAACTGTAATAAATGTGTTGTTCTTTTATTCTAAGTTGTGTCCAATTGTTATTATTATTTTCTTTTTTGTTTGATTTGTCATTTCTGCTCTTTGACATGTATTCACGTACATTGTATATGTTTATGTTTTTTCTGTTTTTTTTCTCTCTCTTCTTTTGCTTGTTTGTCTCTTTATTTATTTTAGTTTGTATGTATCTCTATACCTATGTATAACAATGGTTTAAGAGAATACAGATATATTGTAATATTAGACAGTCTCTCCATGTCCTTTATAATACTAATAGAACAACAAATTTTGCGTAAAATAAAGTCATGATCGAAAACGACTTCCCGTCCTCTTAAATAAAAGTCAAATAGTTCTCTTATAAACAAACACCACATGTATTTTTTTTTATATAACAGAAAAAAATATCATTTTTTCTTCTTTTATTCTATATGCGGAGCTAAATTCTCCAATCGATATATTTCTTTCCTGTTTAATGTTTTTCATAATATCTTTAATATGACTATAATTGATGGTTGATCTTTTGTCAGACTATCACTTAATATAGTCGATGTTATCACAACCTGCTATTTTAACAAAGACCATTGAAGTCACCTGTCATAATTACATTTATAAGAAAATGCAAGTGCGATCATGAACTTAGACCCCTTATGGACAAATGTTATTCTGTTCGTGACAGATTATGGGGATAATCCCCGTTGTTTGCTTATGCGTGTACAAATGGGTGACAAATCTGATCAGGTAAAAGGTCTTTAATGTTTTCGGATATCGATAAACCCCACGTCGGGGCTGTCAAACCCTCATGTCGCGCTACTGTCGTGAACATGTTACAGCACATACACTGTCATTCTTAATTCAATTAGCATTTAGCACATTTTATTACGAGTTTGCAATAGATACAGAATTTTGCGGTAAAAGTCAATTTTTTCTAATTAAAAATTATCTTTTCATTGAAAAATGTTAATTAAAATTTCAATTTTTCGTGTTTAAATCTTCCAATTATGTAACTATATTAATTAATTAATTAAATAAATATTGTTAAGTACGAGTAATTACATTTGTATATTATTCAAAATAAATAACAATATTTTATGATAAGACAACAATAAACAAATAATTGCTTTAACTGGAGACAAATAATCTCTGTTGCCATAGATATAGAATTGGTTGTGTTGTATTTTTTTGTATGTCTCGATTTTACTATTTCGTTTTTCAGTATTATTTGTGAAAATGAAATTGTCGAATTCAACGTTAATTCATGACTATGCGCTACTCATATTGAAATTCATCACCCGTATGTCTTAAGGGCGCACCCGGCGCCCCCCCCCCCCCTTAAAATTGGAAAAAATATGATTTTTTGGCGTAAAATCGTGATTTTTCACACGAAATACCCCCAAAAAATTTCGCGCCTCCCTCCGCTCGTCGCAATTTTTCTAAGTGCACCCCCCCTAACTTGAAATCCTGGATCCGCCCCTGGTCTTAACAGTGGAGTATGATAACAGTACAAGTTGAAATTCACATATCATCAGTGTTAAATGAATATTAAATACATGTATACCATACTGTGACTACAGTAACATTTACAAGCTAAAGGACTTACAACTTGTAAAGTAAAAGTACGATGTAGTGGTGCCACGTTGTACGTTTGTCAGTTTTGATAAGTTTCTGCCCAATTGATTGACTTGATTAATTGGTGTTTAACGCCAACTTCTGCAGTATTTCAGCTATATCGTGGCGTGAACAAAGTTTGAAAATTATTTTCCTCAACTACAAGACCCTTGGATAAAAAAAAATATTTGTGTATAAAACAATCGGGTTATATGTACAAATTCGACACAATTGAGTATATATTTATATTTACTCAAAGTACATGTGCGATGAGCAGTCTGAATACGCTAGATGACATTTTTGCTACAGTATTTAAATAGAATTTAGAAATACGAAGAGCGAAAGTGCCTGTGCGAGGAACAGTTTGAATACCTAAGATTACATTTATGTTATGTGCATAGAATTTACAAATGTGCAGAACACATTTTATTTATAGCATAAATCACAAAAAAAGCATGTATCTATACATAATGCAATGACTCTAGATTTTTAGTACAAGTTTTGACGAAACATCCGTAGGATGTCAATATTCCGAAATTTGAAACAAAATGAAAATTACACTAATGGAATTTCTGTAGATGGCAAATGTCATTATTCGTCAAAATCGTTGAAAACAGGAATTGTTTTACACGTATTTAAAAGCTAAATATTATTTAAAAGGCATCTAAATTAATAGAGCATCTATTTATCGTGATAAAATCGTTGAAAATGCTTTTTGTATATGCATTTAAAAGGGCGGACATTGAAAAGAAAGAGTTAAGACATTCGGAATGCCTCAAAATGGAAGGTTTAAGTGAACTTAAGGGTGGATCAAAGGTTCCCGAGTAATGTATTTCCGGTGTGATACATTTTAAACGCATAGAAGATGTCGTTTTAATGGGTACCACAAAGATGCAATAACGGGGATCTAGAAATGGAAAAGGAAAACAAAACGGACATGCCTTATTACGGAAATGAAGCTTCCTTAGACTCGTAGTTTAAACTTAACACGCACTGAAATATAATGCTATACAGAATAACATTGGTAGTTTTTATAAAGAGACACAAGTCATATTTACTTTACAGTAAAGTAAACGTAGGTTTCTAATAAGACTATGAAATATAATGCTATACAGAATAACATTGGTAGTTTTTATAAAGAGACACAAGTCATATTTACTTTACAGTAAAGTAAACGTAGGTTTCTAATAAGACTATGAAATATAATGCTATACAGAATAACATTGGTAGTTTTTATAAAGAGACACAAGTCATATTTACTTTACAGTCAAGTAAACGTAGGTTTCTAATAAGACTATGAAATATAATGCTATACAGAATAACATTGGTGGTTTTTATAAAGAGACACAAGTCATATTTACTTTACAGTCAAGTAAACGTAGGTTTCTAATAAGACTATGAAATATAATGCTATACAGAATAACATTGGTTGTTTTTATAAAGAGACACAAGTCATATTTACTTTACAGTCAAGTAAACGTAGGTTTTTTAACAAGACTGTAAGCAGCACGGCGGTCAAACATTATTTACCTGAGTCAGCTGATAAAATATAATGGAACAGGTGAATTATTGACAGTTAATTAAAACGACACGATATAGCTGAAATACTGCTAAAGTTGGCGTTAAACATCAATCAATCAATCAGAAGTAAGTTCGTTGATAAATAGAATTTGTTCACGCCACGATATAGCTGAAATACTGTTAAAGTTTGTGTTAAACATCAATCAATCAATCAGAAGTAAGTTCGTTAATAAATAGAATTTGTTCACGCCACGATATAGCTGAAATACTGTTAAAGTTTGTGTTAAACATCAATCAATCAATCAGAAGTAAGTTCGTTAATAAATAGAATTTGTTCACGCCACGATATAGCTGAAATACTGTTAAAGTTTGTGTTAAACATCAATCAATCAATCAGAAGTAAGTTCGTTAATAAATAGAATTTGTTCACGCCACGATATAGCTGAAATACTGTTAAAGTTGGCGTTAAACATCAATCAATCAATCAGAAGTAAGTTCGTTGATAAATAGAATTTGTTCACGCCACGATATAGCTGTAATACTGTTAAAGTTTGTGTTAAGCATCAATCAATCAATCATTCGTTATACTACAAGATATTTTTTCTGTTGTAAAGTGTGATGTTCTTGTGTGTGCGTATGAGCTTGTCAAATAAATCTGTTTAAAAAAACTAGAAATTTGCGTTACCAAGGCTATAAAATAGTATTACATTTAATTCTAATACCAGTGTTACTTTTCATACATTAATTTTAACTGATTTTTTATTAAATCAAATCAAAAATTAATTCTACAAACAAAAAACGCATATCATTCAATCGTTAGTGAAAGAAAAAAAATGTCATATTTCTGATTATTTGTGACCGACAAGACGACAAAATCTTTTTGCGCTATTTTTCATTTTATAAAAGAAATCCAGATTTTTTTTCTATTAAATGTCCCAAATATGACATGCTAGTTTGTAATTCGATTTAGATAATATTTTCTAGATGATGGGTCTTTTATGTGCTACAATTTGTGGCTTGCATGATTCTTTTGTAAACGTCACACAGAAATCTTAACGTATTAAGACAAATATTATTGATGAATTGTAATTTCTTTTGTTGGCACACGAAAAGGAGTAGTTTCTTCTTTTCTCTAAGCTGTGTAATGAAATTGTCATGAAGGAAACGGTTAATATAGTTTTTTTTAAAAACTTTGGAAAGGAAAAGAAATTGAATGTGCTGTGTTGTAATTTGATTTTTTCCATATAATAAAAAAAAAATGAAGGAAACTTCTGTTCAGGGAAAAAGAAAAAAACTAAGTTAAAATTACTGTAAAACAGGAAGCAAGTTGATTTCATATTAAGTGGAATAATTCGTAATCTTAAATATTTATATGTTTGTTTGTAATTTTCTTGACTCAATATTATATTCAAGTATAATTTGCTAATAATGTTATTATTATTTACACAAAAAAAAACTAATAATTATTTAATAAATATAAAGTTTAAATAAAAGCAATCAAATATAAATATATTTATAAAAAAATATATTCTCATTTTATCTTGCGTTTCAAAATTAACACTAGAAAAATAATTACGAATAATATACACAATATACATAATTTTGTGTTAAATTTACGCTGTCAAATTAAAAAATAATAATTAATTAGATTCCAATATTAAATAATAACACTTACCTTTAGCATGGTGAAGCTATACCTATCAATAACGTCATCCACGGAGTCTGGAGACGACACATTCTCATCGTAACCCGATGTAACGGAATCTGAGAACTCATAATTGTCCGTCATTCGCATCTTGTCAACATTAATAGAATTTCGGTCTCGCGAAAATCTCTGAAAAGTCGTCGTGAAAGTTTTTAATTCAAAATAAAACAAGTATTTTTTTAAAAATTATTGTGACCGTTATCCAGGAATAGTGGTTAAAATATGTTCACGTGCTATTATCTGAATAAGTTGAACAGTTTTCACATTCATATTAAATTTTCAGCCAATCAGAATTGAGCTTGTTCAATTCTACCCCCCATCGTCTGCCAGTCAAATAACGTTGTCATAGCATTCTTTATACTGTCAAAACGTCTTATAGCTACAAAGACAAGAAAGGACACTCGTATTAAGTCTTGATAATAATAATAATAATTTATATTATGTTTTTTTCTATTGATCACAACAATCTCATATTCAGCGAAATGTAGAAAATAATAATAAAAAAATAAATAAATAACCCGATTATTTATTTTTCAGATAGTTTTAAATTTTCTATTTAAACATGGATTATTTGTAAATGTGGTATTGATTTTATCAGTTATTTATCTTTTTTGTAAAATCTTGAAAAATATTTTTTTAAGACACTTAGATTAATTTTAGTATATTTACCAGTAATTTATTAACATTTTTTTTTTCTAAATATGGGAGGGGTGCAGAGCTCTGGGAGGGGCAGTTTTAATTTACTACAAAGTATTTTAATTTAATGCTACATTTGTAGTGTGAACTTTGAAAAAAAAATCAAACTTCTAACATTTATGTTTGTTCACAAATACATGAATACATAAAATACATTGACGCTTAAATTGCATTTCTGTTTGTATATCTTTATTCCAAAGTTGTATTTTACTTATAAACATATATTTATAGCGGATGTCGGCGGTGGTCAAGGGGCCTGGACATGAAGACTAAACGTGTGGTGCTGTATAGTCTATCATACGTGGATCGAATCTCGTTGAGGGTAGAACAAAATAAAATTGGCAACCGAAAATGAAATTCTAACAATGTTGGGTTTAATTTTCAGACACATGAATAAATATAGATACAATGTATCCAACAATTTTTCAATAAGTTCAAAGTTTTTTTTAATTTATCCTTAAAAATTGAAGACAAGGAATTCTTAAATTAAACGGGTGTTACGATTTATATATACAGTCAAACCTGTATTAAGAGGTCACCTTTGGGACAAGGAAAAGGAAGTCTTATAAGACAGGTGACCTTTTAATACAGGTGATTGCTTAATAGAGGTGACCTCATAGGCAAGTTTGACTGTATTCTTATAACTGGAAATCATTCAAGTTGGGTTACCCGTATACTATTGTCGAGAAAAAATAAAATATTCGGCGTTCTACGTTTGCACCAAAAACCCGTTCATTGGCGCTAGTAATACAATTGCGCGAATGTATCAAATTATGCGCAAAAAAAAAAAATCATTTCTACAAATCATACATGTAAATGATTTAGAATCTTAATATAATATTTTAATATTTATTGATAATATTTAACAATTATAAATCCTTCATGGTTTTAGTAGCTTTGTCGAAAAGAATTTCCACCTCTCTGTGTACATAGACTTCAATGTAAATTCACCAGACTCTATCAGTTCTGAATAAATTACTTCAGTGGTCTCTCAGAAATTTAGTTTGTAGCTTTTCTTTTACATTCCATTCGTTCTAAGACTTTGTCGCTCCCAATTTGTGTGGAACAGTTTATAAAATGTACTGTTATAATAAAACTAAGTATATCATGTAATTTAAATACAAACCTACTATAAGGTCAATTATTGGCGCATATGATAAATGTAATATTTCTGCGCATTTGACATGTTTTAATAACTCTAAATAGCGCAAACGTAGGACGACCTAAAAATAGTGGTACAACGTAGCAACCGGGGTGAACTCATGTGCTCCGGAAGGGTGAACAGTTCAAGCTCCATGACATTTGGCATCGTCAAATCTTGTTACATACCCGGTGATCAGTCGTGAATGAGGAAAGGACTGGACTGGCGAACTTCTGTTCAAATGGAAGTTTTTTGTTTTGATATTCAATACATATATCATTCTTTCATTGTGAATGTAATGGCAGATTCTCATTCCAACCACAGAGGCGATCAGAAGTGTAGAAAACAGACGTTCATGTTTGTGACGTAAATGATAAGTGAGTGAGTAATTGTTGCTTAACGCCAACTCAACAGTTTTTCAGGTATATCATGGCGAGAACAAGTTAAATTTCAATGTGACGATTATGAGGTCCGCTTTATACTAGACCACCACGCTTAGTTGGAATTTTATAGTACTAGCTCACTGAAGCAACAGTTCGTGGATAGACATGTCGCCCCACTCGGACATATTATCCTGATTCCGAGCCAACCAGTCCTTGCTCTTTCTCCTTAAAGCGGCGTGCTTAGCGGGGAAGCAACAAACACTATTTTCATAGGCTTTGGTTTGACCCGATCGGGGTTCGAACCCACGATCTACCACGCTTGAGGCGAACACGCGAACCATTACACCACCGATAAACGTCACACCAAGGAACATAGGTAACTAAGAAAAGTTTTGCTTTAATTGAATTTTGTACCAATTATTATTCGATAGAATATCGTTAAATCATACATGAATAAACCGGCGTTCAACTTCGTGCTTACGACATTTTTATAAAAATTCTGCAGCCATCACGTGAAGCTGGATTGCCGGAACCTGGTTCCGAGTCGGGGAATTCACGACCATTAAAATACAACTTCCGGAAATGGAATGCTCCGTTAAGATTATACGAAAGTTAAGAGTTCTATTTTATAAACATAAAAAATAATGTTATTTTCTAAAAACACGCGATCCGACAAATTCTTCAAGACATGGTTGAAAACGGCACTAAACATTTACAAATTAATTACTTCAACGGAAATGGTTAAAGTCCGCTCAATGCATACAAAATATAAAACATTTTTACCTAAATTGTTACGGGGAGACATGCCTGGGTTTTCAAACATATTTTTCAACTATCTTATACGACTAATTAAATTAAGAACGGAACGTCGTTTCGTCATCAGTGTAGTAATCGTTAATTAGCAATCAGATTTGCATGTTAGTTAATTAATAGACACGACAATGGAAAATTGTTTTAACATGACTTTTGTGTTCAAGAAATATTTTACTACAAGTCTGATCATTTACGTTAAAGTACAAAAATATGCAACTTGGTGATGAAAAAAGAGAAATCAAAACAAATCGACAAAGTTTAAGGAAAATAAGCCTTCATGTAATGGTAAAAAAAGCAGTTGGCCTATGATAAGAACGAATTACACTTGGCTTTTATTTTTACGGTCTACGTACATAATGAAAAGAAAGTATAAACAGTGATGCGGTCAACAATTTCTTCAATATTAAAAAAAAACGAACTATCACTTCTCACACTAAGCCATTGAACATAGAAAAGACCACGCCATAAGACATTAGGAATCTAGGTCCTGGCCAGGGACACATTTCAAAAATGTGTCTGAGTTAAACCGATTAAAGGGATCCCAACCCTCCTGTTTTGAGTTGTGTTATATGTCTGAGTTAAACCGATTAAAGGGATCCCAACCCTCCTGTTTTGAGTTGTGTTATATGTCTGAGTTAAACCGATTAAAGGGATCACACCCCCCCTTTTGAGTTGTGTTATATGTCTGAGTTAAACCCATTAAAGGGCTCACAACCCCCCCCCCCCCCCCCCCCCTTTTGAGTTGTGTTATATGTCTGAGTTAAACCCATTAAAGGGATCACAACCCTCCCCTTTTGAGTTGTGCTATATGTCTGAGTTAAACCGATTAAAGGGATCACAGCCCTCCCCTTTTGAGTTGTGTTATATGTCTGAGTTAAACCGATTAAAGGGATCACAACCCTCCCCTTTTGAGTTGTGCTATATGTCTGAGTTAAACCGATTAAAGGGATCACAACCCTCCCCTTTTGAGTTGTGTTATATGTCTGAGTTAAACCAATTAAAGGGATCACAACCCTCCCCTTTTGAGTTGTGTTATATGTCTGAGTTAAACCCATTAAAGGGATTACAACCCTCCCCTTTTGAGTTGTGTTATATGTCTGAGTTAAACCGATTAAAGGGATCACAACCCTCCCCTTTTGAGTTGTGTTATATGTCTGAGTTAAACCTATTAAAGGGATCACAACCCTCCCCTTTTGAGTTGTGTTATATGTCTGAGTTAAACCCATTAAAGGGATTACAACCCTCCCCTTTTGAGTTGTGTTATATGTCTGAGTTAAACCGATTAAAGGGATTACAACCCTCCCTTTTGAGTTGTGTTATATGTCTGAGTTAAACCGATTAAAGGGATCACAACCCTCTCCTTTTGAGCTGTGTTATATGTCTGAGTTAAACCAATTAAAGGGATCACAACCCTCCCCTTTTGAGTTGTGTTATATGTCTGAGTTAAACCGATTAAAGGGATCACAACCTTCCCCTTTTGAGCTGTGTTATATGTCTGAGTTAAACCGATTAAAAGGATCACAACCCTCCCCTTTTGAGTTGTGTTATATGTCTGAGTTAAACCCATTAAAGGGATTACAACCCTCCCTTTTGAGTTGTGTTATATGTCTGAGTTAAACCGATTAAAGGGATCACAACCCTCCCCTTTTGAGTTGTGTTATATGTCTGAGTTAAACCTATTAAAGGGATCACAACCCTCCCCTTTTGAGTTGTGTTATATGTCTGAGTTAAACCCATTAAAGGGATTACAACCCTCCCCTTTTGAGTTGTGTTATATGTCTGAGTTAAACCGATTAAAGGGATCACAACCCTCCCCTTTTGAGCTGTGTTATATGTCTGAGTTAAACCGATTAAAGGGATCACAACCCTCCCCTTTTGAGTTGTGTTATATGTCTGAGTTAAACCGATTAAAGGGATCACAACCCTCCCCTTTTGAGCTGTGTTATATGCCTGAGTTAAACCAATTAAAGGGATCACAACCCTCCCCTTTTGAGCTGTGTTATATGTCTGAGTTAAACCGATTAAAGGGATCACAACCCTCCCCTTTTGAGTTGTGTTATATGTCTGAGTTAAACCGATTAAAGGGATCACACACCCCCTTTTGAGTTGTGTTATATGTCTGAGTTAAACCTATTAAAGGGATCACAACCCTCCCCTTTTGAGTTGTACTATATGTCTGAGTTAAACCAATTAAAGGGATCACAACCCTCCCCTTTTGAGTTGTGTTATATGTTTGAGTTAAACCGATTAAAGGGATCACAACCCTCCCCTTTTGAGTTGTGTTATATGTCTGAGTTAAACCGATTAAAGGGATCACAACCCTCCCCTTTTGAGTTGTGTTATATGTCTGAGTTAAACCCATTAAAGGGATTACAACCCTCCCCTTTTGAGTTGTGTTATATGTCTGAGTTAAACCGATTAAAGGGATCACAACCCTCCTGTTTTGAGTTGTGTTATATGTCTGAGTTAAACCGATTAAAGGGATCACAACCCTCCCCTTTTGAGTTGTGTTATATGTCTGAGTTAAACCCATTAAAGGGATTACAACCCTCCCCTTTTGAGTTGTGTTATATGTCTGAGTTAAACCGATTAAAGGGATCACAACCCTCCCCTTTTGAGCTGTGTTATATGTCTGAGTTAAACCGATTAAAGGGATCACAACCCTCCCCTTTTGAGTTGTGTTATATGTCTGAGTTAAACCGATTAAAGGGATCACAACCCTCCCCTTTTGAGCTGTGTTATATGCCTGAGTTAAACCAATTAAAGGGATCACAACCCTCCCCTTTTGAGCTGTGTTATATGTCTGAGTTAAACCGATTAAAGGGATCACAACCCTCCCCTTTTGAGTTGTGTTATATGTCTGAGTTAAACCGATTAAAGGGATCACAACCCTCCCCTTTTGAGTTGTGTTATATGTCTGAGTTAAACCGATTAAAGGGATCACACACCCCCTTTTGAGTTGTGTTATATGTCTGAGTTAAACCTATTAAAGGGATCACAACCCTCCCCTTTTGAGTTGCACTATATGTCTGAGTTAAACCAATTAAAGGGATCACAACCCTCCCCTTTTGAGTTGTGTTATATGTCTGAGTTAAACCAATTAAAGGGATCACAACCCTCCCCTTTTGAGTTGTGTTATATGTTTGAGTTAAACCGATTAAAGGGATCACAACCCTCCCCTTTTGAGTTGTGTTATATGTCTGAGTTAAACCGATTAAAGGGATCACAACCCTCCCCTTTTGAGTTGTGTTATATGTCTGAGTTAAACCCATTAAAGGGATTACAACCCTCCCCTTTTGAGTTGTGTTATATGTCTGAGTTAAACCGATTAAAGGGATCACAACCCTCCTGTTTTGAGTTGTGTTATATGTCTGAGTTAAACCGATTAAAGGGATCACAACCCTCCCCTTTTGAGTTGTGTTATATGTTTGAGTTAAACCGATTAAAGGGATCACAACCCTCCCCTTTTGAGTTGTGTTATATGTCTGAGTTAAACCGATTAAAGGGATCACAACCCTCCCCTTTTGAGTTGTGTTATATGTCTGAGTTAAACCCATTAAAGGGATTACAACCCTCCCCTTTTGAGTTGTGTTATATGTCTGAGTTAAACCGATTAAAGGGATCACAACCCTCCTGTTTTGAGTTGTGTTATATGTCTGAGTTAAACCGATTAAAGGGATCACAACCCTCCCCTTTTGAGTTGTGTTATATGTCTGAGTTAAACCCATTAAAGGGATTACAACCCTCCCCTTTTGAGTTGTGTTATATGTCTGAGTTAAACCGATTAAAGGGATTACAACCCTCCCCTTGTGAGTTGTGGTGTTATATGTCTGAGTTAAACCCATTAAAGGGATCACACACACACCCTTTTGAGTTGTGTTATATGTCAACAACTTGTATTCGGTAAATGACAATAAAGTAATTATTTATCATTTTGAATTTATTTGTTCACTTAATTTTCAGTAAAACTTAATAATCTTTTTATACGATTGTACATTAGAGTTCTTTATTTTTCATTACAAATAATTAATATTAGTCACCTACACATTGTCCAATGCCACATATGGGAACACAAATTCAAAGCAGATGAAAGTCACTTTAGTAAGTAAGTAAGTAAATTTTATCTAAAGTCGGCACATATATGCATATAACGAATAACATGAGCGACATGAAGCTCTTAAAACCGACTATTACAAACATTTGTACACATTTTGTCACAAAATGACATATTAGGTAAACATTTCAACACAAATTAGAAAGTATCGTAAAATTAATCTTGCATGCGGTATAATATGAAATTGGTCTACAATGAGCACTTCGTTGACTGTATGAAGAGAATGTGTATAAATTTGATGTTCTGTATAAACTATCCTGGTATCTTGCTCTTATTTAGAGCGGAGGCTAAAGGACAAGTACTGGTATAAAGATGTCCTCTATGACGTCCGCGTTAAACTGTGTTAGCATAGCATGTGACTGTCTTTTGTGGCTTTGTTTTGCCCATTCATTTGACAAAGTTATAACTTGTTAGACATTGGCACTCGGTTCAAAACTAGGGAAAAGCTCACCGGAGGTCCGCTTTTCTTCCTGTTTGCAAAGCTCGTACAAATAAATTTTATGATCGAAAACTATGTATAACAGTATACACTTATTGACTGGGTATGAGGGTACATGTAATAGCACTTTTATTGTCTCCAAGGTACCAACTATTTTCCGAGGCAACGCCGAGGAAAATAGTTGGTACAGAGGGGACAATAAAAGTGCTATTACCGGAATATCAAGTCTATTTAAAAGTATTTTTATTATACTGAACAACTGTGCAATTCAAAATTCTAAATTGTAGGCCCTTTTCTGATGGATTTCTAGTCTACTTTATTAGTGTGTTTTTTTAAGCTAATACATTTTCATGTGTGTGTATTCGAAGAAGAAATTAATAAAAAAAAAAAAAATTTTTTATTTAGTTAGTTCTTTTTTGTATGGATATTGACATTTGTCCTCTATTAGAGGGTGATAGGTATCATTCCATTATATACGTCAATTAATCTAAATCAATGAGATGAATGAATTAGACAAGTCCGGGAAATACGATTGCTGAAATTACCACAGGGGGGAATAATCATTGTTTACTTGTCGTCTGCCGTCTCGGTAAATTAGCTCGCACAATGAAAAAGTCCGAGGACTTGCATGACGTCATTTAATTTAAACCAATGAGATGAATGATTTAGAAAAGTCCGAGAAATATGATTGCTGAAATTAGCACAGGAGGGATTAGTCCTACAATTTTTGACCGACACCACCGGGGGACTAGTCATGCAGTTGATTTTAGGATACAATAGCAAAACTGCTGTCATGTTTTTATAAAGGAAAAAAAGGTAGTGAAGTATAATAATATATTCTATAGATCGTACGCACTGTAATGTGCATGTGTCTCTCTTTCTATAAATATTGTCCAAACAAGTTGTATGAATGAGTAGATTTCACTTCCGTAGCAAAATGCACGTATGACAATTCTTAACGCCACATTGTGGCCGTCAGTGTTAGTGTTAGTGATTTAGGAAACCGGAGTATCGTAGAAAATTATCTACCTACCACAAGTCACTGACAAACTCAATGTTGTATCGAGTACACCACACACGAACACCAACAAATTATCTACCTACCACAAGTCACTGACAAACTCAAAGTTGTATCGAGTATACCACACACGAACACCAAAAAATTATCTACTTACCACAAGTCACTGACAAACTCAATGTTGTATCGAGTACACCACACACGAACACCAAAACATTATCTACCTACCACAAGTCACTGACAAACTCAAAGTTGTATCGAGTATACCACACACGAACACCAAAAATTATCTACCTACCACAAGTCACTGACAAACTCAATGTTGTATCGAGTACACCACACACGAACACAAAAAGATTATCTACCTACCACAAGTCACTGACAAACTCAATGTTGTATCGAGTACACCACACACGAACACCAAAAAATTATCTACCTACCACAAGTCACTGACAAACTCAATGTTGTATCGAGTACACCACACACGAACACCAAAAAATTATCTACCTACCACAAGTCACTGACAAACTCAAAGTTGTATCGAGTACACCACACACGAACACCAACAAATTATCTACCTACCACAAGTCACTGACAAACTCAATGTTGTATCGAGTACACCACACACGAACACCAACAAATTACCTACCTACCACAAGTCACTGACAAACTCAATGTTGTATCGAGTACACCACACACGAATACCAAAACATTATCTACCTACCACAAGTCACTGACAAACTCAATGTTTATCGAGTACACCACACACGAACACCAACAAATTATCTACCTACCACAAGTCACTGACAAACTCAAAGTTGTATCGAGTACACCACACACGAACACCAAAAAATTATCAGAGTGGTGATAAACACTGATTAAATATGCATACACCTCCTAATCTGAAAAATGTGTGATATTTACAGAAATATTTTGGTCAAATTTTGTTCCGTCCTTTATATTGAAAAAAACATACCCCCGGTAACTAATTTCCTCGATTTTCTTCCTTTGTTTTTGGTCGATGGGGCATTCGTGGTCATGATCGTATGGTAGTTGGATTTACAACAGTTGTCACCACTAACGTTGTGAATTCATACCCCACTCTGGCGAGGTGTACTCGATACAACATTATGTGATGAAATTTTTCAGTGACTTGCGACAAGTCGGTGGTTTTCTCCGGGTGCTCCGGTGTCCTCCACCAATTAAACTGACCGCCACTATATAACTGAAATATTGTTGAAAGTGGCGTTAAACACCATAAGCCATCCTAATCCATCCATATCTTTTTTTGTGGTCGACATTACCACGGCTATATCTTAGTAGGCGAATTATTAAAATGCTTACATTACCGATGCTATATAAATACAGGTAGGTTCAAGTTAGAGATGACAATATAGAAATCGAAATATAGAAAACTTTTGATAATGTTTCAGTAAAACCATTAGACCGTTAATATGGTCATGTGGAAGAGGCAGCAGTAAATAAAAGGCGGAGTTTGGGTTGTCTATAAATCACACGAGCTGAACATTTATTTATACAAAATTTTGTTTCCTTGACGTTTTTTTTTTGACATTTTGACTATATTTCAGAAAGGCATCCCAGATGTTAAAAATGACAAGTCACACTTCAATAGTTGCTAAAATTTCAATATCAGTAAATACAGTTGTTATCCATTTTTCTAAAAAAAATCTGCCAAAAACAAGGCAATTCATGGGGAAGAGTGGAATAATTCCATATGACAAGCTACATACACTAAAGTATAGAAATGTTGACTTTGTGACTTTACAAAACTCAACCAACGGATTGCCGCAGTTGTTGCATGGTTACATTATACGCCGAGAATACAATTCAAACACACCTTTATGGTTTTTGTTTGTCGTTGCGGAATAGGAGACAATTGTCTCCTTTGTTTACGCAAAATTTATACCCCAATTATTTAATGATTCTGTATGCAAAAATTGCTCACCAAGTTATCTTTGAAAGTTATGTTCTTAGAAATAGCTTATTACGTACATTTTTGTATGTCGTACAAATATCATTTTATCATACAAGGCTACAATGAGTAAGAAAGCATTAACTGTATAGAGTGTATAAGTGTAGATATTGTTGGGTTTTTTTTTGTAAGCGCCAAATGACTGTATACAGGGACGTCTTAACAACATTATTGGCCCCAGACAAAGCAGTACACTGGGGCCCACACCTACACACAGGAATAAAACTGTAAATGTGGATAAAATTAAACATATATTTATTGTATTGCTACTTAATCAGTGTTTAAGCATTAAAAAAAACCATGCTGTATACAACAAATATAAATTAATATGGGGCCCCGATGCTCGTGGGACCCCGGGCAACTTCCCAGCGTGTCCATGTGTTAAAACGGCACTGACTGTATAAAGTCCACTGCCACGGTATATCAACCACAGGGGCTTGAATTGCTTTCATAGAGGTCATGCGGCCTATATACCATATATACTAACAAGGGATGCAACGACCAACGTAGCCAAGGCACTACCAGTTCTTTTTCAGGCTTGAAAAAAATATTAAAAAATCACACATTCAAACAATCTTTGTTGTCATTCGCTAGCATATTGATTTATCTTTCCGACGAGACATACTTTTTTCACCACTGCTTCACTCTAGAAGTCAGAGCACCCCTGCAAACTTGAAACTTTGTTCTAAAATAGGCCACGCACGTTTTACTATGGGACACAGTCAACGGTAAAACTCAAGAGTATAGAGCACAATTGCGGACAATATCCGCATAAATCCTGACTGTCGTAAATACCTATGAACGCCTTCGACTCAACTATCACCAGAACAGTTCACATAGTGCAGACGAACAGCGGTAACTCACATTTTTCAGTCCGGTACGACCCATTTAAAATCGTGGACGGCATTGTTTACGAGTACACAGCAGCAAATGAAATCTGTCATCTGATTGGTTAATATTTCTCACGACACGCCCATATTCTGATAACGCTTGAAATATATGCTTTAAAAAAAAATTCAGTGAGATTTACGTTTAGAAGTAATTTTATATGATTATAATATACCTGAAAATCATTTACAATATTTTTTATATGTTACGAATAAGTAAAAACACTTACCGTGTCGTGAGAAATATTAACCAATCAGATGACAGCTCTATACTCTTGGAGTGTTACCGTTGACTGTGTGCCATAATAAAACGTGCGTGGCCTATTTTAGAACAAAGTTTCAAGTTTGCAGGGGTGCTCTGACTTCTAGAGTGAAGCAGTTGTGAAAAGTATGTCTCGTCGGAAAGATAAATCAATATGCTAGCGAATGACAACAAAGATTGTTTGAATGTGTGATTTTTTAAATATTTTTTTTCAAGCCTGAAACAGAACTGGTAGTGGCTTGGCTACGTTGGTCGTTGCATCCCTTGTTAGTATATATGGTACATAGGCCGCGTGACCTCTATGAAAGCGATTCAAGCCCCTGTGATATCAGCCAAGTACTGGTTTAATGGGTGTCCACTTCGACGTCCGCATTTAACTTTGTTACCGTATTAATTCGAATAATGACTTTCGTTTAACATCTATGCATGTTAGTTTTGCAGAATCTGTTGATTTTATTTTAAGCTGTTAAATTTGTATTTAGTATTGCATTTTGGTGTATATTGTATCCTTTCGTCGTCCATACGTTATATACATATAACCAATACCTTTACAGACAATAACGCCATGTCAATGTGCAAAACTTTACACAGTTTCAATAGAAAACTAGGAAGAGCTGTTTTAGATACCTAAAACTTATGTCTCCCCTTAATGCGGCCATCTGTACAACAATAAGTTACACATTATGAGTTGAATGATACTATTTAAAAAACAATTATTTCACCTTGAAGTCAAAGGTCAAGGTCCCACGAAGGTCATTACGGTACGCGACACACCACCTTATGGCCATGCACCCACATACCAAATATCATTGACCTATCTCGAAAGACAAAAATGTTATGGCCCGGAGAAGGAAATACTATTTAAAAAACTATTATTTGACCTGGAGGTCAAATGTCAAGGTCCCACGAAGGTCATTACGGTATGCGATTCGCCGCCTTATGGTCATGCACCCACATACCAAATATAATTGACCTATCTGGAAAGACAAAAAAGTTATGGTCCGGACAAGCTTCGCAGAGAAGAAGCAGAGGAAGCAGAAGCAGAAGAAGCGGAAGCGGAAAAGAAGCGGAAGCGGAAGAAAAAAATCAGACTAAGACAACATGTCTCCCTTCGTTCGAAGGGGAGACATAATTAAAAAAATATATGCATGTATATATATCCCGAATCAATCAACAACTAGGACATATATAGGTTATTTTATTTTGAAGTCATTAGAACTGAGGACAGGGAACTCGAAATTATATATATTATATGTACAATGTATTAATGTATTAATATGTAATGATATATTTTTTCTTCAACTGATCTTTTATGACAAGTTTTTTTAATACAAATGAATATTTTATAACATGGTTTTCAGTCTTGGGATATTTGTTATGCACAACCAAACTATCAAACCAGTTTTGTGTTTAAATTTCATATTTCTTTAATAATTGTATATGCAACATTCGCTGGGAAAGTCCAGTGCAGAGATGAAGGGATGGACCGGACCATTTAACTTCTTAGTAAAAAAAAATATTTCTGGAAAAAAATAATTAGCAAAATTTTATAGAAATTAATAAATTGATCAGAAAGAAGCAAAGAACGAATAAATTTGGGTTAAATTTGAAGAAAAATTACCCATAGTCTTTTTTTTTGTCATTCTTGTGAAAAAATTCAGGTTCAGGTGGAAGTATAGCCCCCTCCCGTAAAAATTCAATCTTAAATTTATAACACAAGATTGACGGAACATTTATATGTATTTCATATAACGAAAAATGAAAATGAAAGATATTTTCAATAACTGGTTAAGATTTTTTTTCCACTGAACTACACTACTTTAAGTATTAAAAGGCAATAACGTATTAAATGCTCTTTAATATTTAGACAAGAAATTATTTCGAAACAGGGAGCCATTATTTTCGTTTAATCACGAATTGAATGGGGCGGAAATGTCAAAGAGAAGAGTAATGCGAGAAATTTTGTATTTGTACAGGAATTCAGAAAACTCATTCAATGAGAATGCTAAAAAGCTAGCTACAAGAAATTACTACACGATTATTTTTGTTATTTTTTCTAATAACTTCCTCCGGCGTAGCACCAAGAATGCCTCGCCGTCAATTCCAATAAGAACCGATCTATACTTAAAGAACTTTTCTCCGTTTAATATATTATTATAACAATCTTTCTTGGAATTTTTATAGAAATAATAACAGAGTGCTTCCGAATGAACTTATTCTGTTGAGATTTCTATTGAGGACATAGCACTCGTCTATCATCTTTTCCCGCGCTAGTCTATAATTAAAAAAAATTAAAGTAATTTTAGGATTACGGAATTTTACTAAGAAACGGTTAAGTATTAATTTTGTTCCGAAATTGAATTTTTTTTTTCATATCACGATGTTCTGTATTTTTTTTTCATACCAATATATGCTTGATCGATGTAAAAGATTATCTAAAAACAATTGCGCGCATGAATGGTAGCGTCGCTATAATTATCAATAAAATAAAGAGATGCCATATTGGTATTACCGGAAAAATGGACGGATTAATCATTATAAAATAAGACAATAAGGTCTTCGCTTAAGATTTCTCTTCGGGTGAACGCCCCTAATGAAAGTTAAGTACTTATAATTGTCATAGCGAGGTCGGAGATCTTATATTACAAAATCCACTGATTGTCAGTTTCACCTGAAATCGACATATTAAAAGGTGTATCGGGAACATTTATATAGGGTTATAATGTCATACTTGAATTGAACCATTTGTTTAGCTCGACATTTGACTATTGAGTAAAATAAGTGAGCATATTTATAACAGTAGGGTGTTATGTGTAATGTGAGGACAATTGCGGCATCTTGAAAGAAAATATGAAATCGATATATTAATATCAGACAATAAGAAGATAACCATTTGACATCTGCTCAGATAATTTTGTAAATAAGCTAATTTATTTCTTTAGTCATATATAATAAAATAGAACATTCCTAATCTTATCCAATTAAAAAAAGGTAAGCTAAGTACAGAAATGCAACGTGCAATTTATTACTTTAGCAATACGGTCTTGGTTATGATTTTGTATCCTGTAATCATCGCCTCATTGACTGCATAAAGGGCGTGTTATTTTGATGTTATACACCCACTGTCTGTATAAAGTCCCCTGGTACCTTGATCTTATGCAGAGCTGAGGCTAATAGAGAAGTACTAAGTACTAGTTTAAAGGGTGTCCTCTTCGACGTCCGCGTTAAACCGTGACTTTGTTTTACCCATTATATTGTCAAAATTATGAGTTGTTTGATATTACAGGATAACACAATATACGTACATCGCACGCGAATATAAATGTTATTTGTACTCGCTCGTCAGAAACTCACGTTTCTTCCTGCTTTCCAAAGATCTTACAAATAAATTTTATATTTCTGAACAATGTACGTATCTTCTTTATACTTATATGAAAACCCAACGGCCATACGATCTATTGACTTACAATAAATTCGCAACCTCTATTTACGATATTCCGTATATTCTGCAGACAGACCGGAATCGCAATTCATTGTTTCTTTGTTAAAATTATTAAATTGAAATTAGCAAAGTCATTTACTGTTTCTGAAATAGAGTGGTTAGGGTTATGGTGTTTGACGCCACTTTCAACAATATGGCGTTAAACACCATAACCCTAACCCCTAACAAAGAAAAAATGAATTGTGATTTCGGTCTACAGCAGAATATACGGGATATCGGCGTCCCCATAATATTATGTCCTTACGAAAAAGGCTTCTTCAACGCATTTGTTTCCAATAAATTTATTGTCGTTTAGTAAACTAAACAACACCAGAAACATATGCACCGTTTAATTATCTTGCAATACACACAAAAAAAATCAACAAACAAACAAATTTCAGTTATATCATGGCGGTCAGTTTTATTGGTGGAAGAAACCGGGGTACCCGGAGAAAACCACAGACCTGTCGCAAGTCATCGACAAGCTTTATCACATACTGTTGTATCGAGTACACCCTGTCATGAGCAGGATTCGAACTCACAACTTTAGTTTGACTAATTTTTTTTAGAAACAAGTGGATTAAACAAATACCATGACCAGTATAATCCTTTAGAAAGATTAGGTTCGAAACAAACGGGTTCTTTTTATTTAATATGATGCCACGTATTTGCATATTCATGTACATACAATTTGAATTTATGCAAGAAATTACTATTTTAATTATAAATGTCACAGTACTAATTGCGAATTTCTTTGCTTGGATAATTTCTAATCATGAATGTTGAATTCCAATAAACAATATTTAATCGTATCTACTTATTTTAACATTTTCTGTCACGAAACTTGTAACTAACTTTGAATCGTGTTTTCCAGTAAATTTCTTTCCTTCAGAAATTAAATCACGTCATCACGATATTTTAGCGAGATATCAAAGATGGAAGCGGTATTCCAATGATGTCTCCACAATTAGCCTAATGAGGACGGAGTCAATAAAATATCGGATATTTTTCATGAATACAAATTAACACAAATAATTCAATTTTGTTGTCATTCTGCCAGAAGACTCTCGAGGGAAAAATCACGGTCAAAATATACTGAGTTTGTATAACACTTCTGAATGTTAACAAACAATGTTCAAGATCATAAAAATGTGACTAAAAATAACATTAACACCACGTGGAGACAAATTTTTTTTCTTGAAAAACAAAAAGTTGAAAATTGATCGTGTTTGTTTTGTTTTTCAGCTGGTGGTTTTAGGTTGATTAAAAGTTCAATGTGCAGAAAATATATACAATAGAGATAGTTCTGAGTGTGACACGCTAGAGATTAAAAGATTTATTTATATTTTATATAAACTTACATAATTTTTCTATTTTTTTTTTTTTTTTTTTTGAGAAAGAATCATAATTTGTTTAAATTTTATAATATTTAGATAATAAACATATTTCTAAAGTTTAAAAATGTTGTCATATACAATGAAATAATGGGGTCGAAAGGGACGTTAAACACCCATTATACTTAAAGTCTCACTTTTGGTCAAAGTCGTGAGGTGAGCAATTTTTTTTATACATGTTGAGAAAATAACAATTTGTTTGAAATGGTCATATAAATATTAGACTTGGCTATTGGGCGATGGACATTTGCGCTTTTCTATCTGTAAATGGGATAGACATTTGCGCTTCAAACTTAGTGGACATTTGCGCATCCAAATTTGGCACACCTGTGTAAAAACAGAGGGAACTTTGCGCTTTTTACCTGTGCACCTCATTTTACGCGTTATTCGATTAAAAGGTAACCTTTTAACTGGGAATATCTGTAGATCTTGAGGGTGAGTACTAATCATTTTTAAGTATTTTATACAAGTGAGTCAGTCTCTATCTGATTATAATAAGCAGTTTTATTCCACTCATCCAGCCATATTTGTTTTCCTGAAGACTATTCTAGAACAACAGTCAGTAAACTATAACAAAATTACATTGAAGAACCAGTTGTCCAGTCGAGAATTGAAAAAGAGAAACTAGAATATCTGTATGAGAAATGGGGAAAGTACCAGTCCGGAGAATTGACAAGGGCCAAGTATATAAAAACTCTTGGGTACAAGTACCAGGCCAGAACTTACTTGTAAATTTTAAAATAGTGTATATAGTTTTATAATGCTACTCAACGTATAAGCTTTTAGCACTGATTAACGTACCATTTATATCGAACTTTGTAAAAAATAAAAGACTTTAACTCTGCCAGGTAAAAATATAACCTGCCGGTCCCAAGCCCGGATAAAAGAGGAGGGGAGTTATAATACATGTTATCCAAAGTTAAAATGATAATTATGATTTACAAATATAAAGAAGCACAAGTTTACCTTATTTTATGCTAATATGAAGAAGCGCAAATGTCCTTCGCCGTGGCTATTGTGGGATATTTTGATGGCAAGTTTTTAATAAGTCTAACATTATCTTGAGACCAGAGTTGAAATTAAGAGACTGTTAAAAATATTATTTTCAAAGTTACTGCAGAACGCTCACAGAAAGAAAAAATCAGATAAAAGGAAAAACACGAGATGCGTTGATAGGAGCTGCTATTTAAAAAACAGCGAAAGAATAAAAAAAAAAATGAAAATGAAAATTGATACAGTTGAGTTGATGTTAGTATAGAATTTAAATCTTATATTCATTTTAAAGATCAGAAACTTATTGACTTAAGGCAGCCCACTACAGAAGGTACTCTTGCTTCAGGACACACGTTTTCTTTGTGGAATCAAGTGAGTGAGTTTATTGTAGTTTTATGCCGTATGAGTAATGCGATGAGAGCAAGTGACTTACTGTTGAGATGAGAGAAAGTGACTTACTGTTGAGATGAGATAAAGTGACTTACTTTTGAGATGAGAGCAGTGACTTACTGTTGAGATGAGAGCAAGTGACTTACTGTTGAGATGAGAGCAAGTGACTTACTGTTGAGATGAGAGCAAGTGACTTACTGTTGAGATGAGAGCAAGTGACTTACTGTTGAGATGAGAGCAAGTGACTTACTGTTGAGATGAGAGCAAGTGACTTACTGTTGATGGGACGAGAAAGTCTGGTGTGTATTAAACAAACACAATGTACTGGATCTTTATAATACATGTGGTGGAATAATATACCGCGCGAAAACAAAAAATGCAACTTTTGTAATTTAGAGGAAATTGGTGATGAATTTCATTATATTATAGATTGTTCATATTTTAAGCAATATAAATATTTATATCAAGAAAAGATGATACAAAAAGACCAAATATTATTGACTTCTTGGGGATTATGGCGTCAACAAATAGACTGAATCTGACTCACTTATGTTAATTTATACGAATCATAAATGAAAGGGTGTGTCCTCCTGTCCAACTGTTTTCTTTGTGTTCTATACTGTATATATTGTACATATTGTATATAGTTGTGTCTATGTCTTCTCTGTACCTATGTAATATGGTGATGAAAATAAAGATATATAGTATATTAGAAACACCTGTTCCAAGCCATCCCACAGTAATTATCCTGAAACAGAAAATATATGGTTTCAAGACAACTGAGAAGACCCGAACTAATCACTAAATTCATTTAATTAAATTTTTGGTTTAAAAAATATAAATATTGATAGTACAAATATGGGACCAAACATACAGCAATCTACTACATGATACAGCAATCTACTACATGATACAGCAATCTACTACATGATACAACAATCTACTACATGATACAGCAATCTACTACATGATACAACAATCTACTACATGATACAGCAATCTACTACATGATACAGCAATCTACTACATGATACAACAATCTACTACATGATACAGCAATCTACTACATGATACAACAATCTACTACATGATACAGCAATCTACTACATGATACAGCAATCTACTACATGATACAGCAATCTATTACATGATACAGCAATCTACTACATGATACATCAATCTACTACATGATACAGCAATCTACTACATGATACGGCAATCTACTACATGATACAACAATCTACTACATGATACAGCAATCTACTACATGATACAACAATCTACTACATGATACAGCAATCTACTACATGATACAGCAATCTACTACATGATACAGCAATCTACTACATGATACAGCAATCTTTTACATGATACAACAATCTACTACATGATACAGCAATCTACTACATGATACAGCAATCTACTACATGAAAGTCAATTTAATTTGGGTATTTGATGTTTCTTCCCTAAGCACATGGCATTGAGTAGAAAGTGCAAAACAATGGTTGGATCGGAATCATGGTTGGCTCGGAATCACGATAATGTGTCCGCGTGGAGCGACATGTCTATTTGGGCTTGTTTTTTTTTCTCTCTCAGTGAACTTAGCGTATTGGTCTAGTACAAAGCGTGCATCGCCTTTATTTCAGTGAATATAATTTGTTCTCGTCAAAATATAGTTGAACATTTTGTCACATAGCGTTAAACAACAATCAATCAATCACTAAGCATAAACAACTTTTAACCATTTCCCATGCGAGTGATTATTCTTGTAGAAATTGAAACAAATAGATACAAAACTATGTTCAAGCTGCAAAAGACTGAAAATGAACACCATTTTTTCCTAGAATGTAAAATATTCTCCAAATTATTGTAACCTTTTTCAGCTATTTATCCTGACAACAATTTAGTTGCACCACTAACGTTGTGAGTTCGAATCCCGCTGATGGCTAGGTGCACTCGATACAACTTTATGTGATAAAGTTTGTCAGTTACTTGCGACAGATCAGTGGTTTTCTCCGGGTACTCTGGTTTCCTCCACCAATAAAACTGACTGCATGCCACGATATAACTGAAATATTGTTGAAAGTGGCATTGAACACCATACACCAAGCCACAACCAATTATGTTGTGGAGACAGTACTATCAAAGAAATAAAAACTATCTATTATTCTTTATTGCAAAAACATTCAATTGACTGATATATTGGTGCTTACACCAACTTGAGCAATATTTCAGCTTTATCATGGCGTGCAAAAGGCTTTTAATTAATAAGATATAATGAAAATAAAACAACCTTTAGTGGTAAAACGAAAATAAAATAAAACACGTCCGAGAGATTATTACAAATAAACCCATTTATTAAATATAGTGATGCAATTTCTTCAAAACACTCACCTTTATTTTTCCATCAAAATAAAAATTAAGACTGTTCCTCCATAACCCGAAACCGCATCGGTGGCGTAATAGTTAGCGTGCTCGCCTCGAGTGCAGTAGATCGTGGGTTTGAGCCCCAGTCGGGTCAACCCAAAGACGAAAATGGGTATGTATTGCTTCTCCGCTAAACAGGCAGCATTAAGGAGTAAGAGCAAAGACTGGTTGGCTCGGAATCAGAATAATGTGTCCCAGTGGAGCGACATGTCTACCCGCGGACTGTTATTTCAGTGAACTAGCACTATAAAAATCCAACTCAGCATGTTGGTCTAGAACAAAGCGGACCTCATCATCATCATCATCATCATCTCATTGAAAATTACGCTGAGTTGGCGTTAAACAACAATCACTCACTCATTCTTGTGCCCAATGTTGCCTCTGATTCTAGATTCTCCATTCTTTATTGCTTGTACAGTATGAGGTTTCCAAAACCCCATTGGAACATAATACTAAGGGGCGGATCCAGGGGGTTGCACCGCCCCCCCCCCTAAAATTGGAAAAAATATGATTTTTTGGCGTAAAATCGTGATTTTTTACACGAAATACCCCAAATATTTTCGCGCCTCCCTCCGCTCGGAGCTATTTTTTTAAGTGCGCCCCCCCTAACTTGAAATCCTGGATCCGCCCCTGAATTACTGACTTACTGTATAACCTAGAAAACTATGAAATTTACATTAATGCAGTTATTAATAAAGTTTAAGACATATTTTTCATCAATATGTTATTTCAATATTATTGTTATTAGTTGTGAAAGCATGTAAACTTTCCCTTAAAATGTTGATAATATACGGAATAATGATCGGTGCATTTAAAAAAAAAATCAAAGTAAACTGGAAATTAGGGTCTTCATCACATCTGGAGTTATCTTTCTTTGAACACCTAATATTAGAAGTCTTTGCAAATCTGTCACGAACTGAGTAAAGAAGGAGTTATGTCCCTTTTAACACTATTTTCTTTATAAGAGGGATGGTGTTTAACGCCACTTTCTACAATATTTCAGTTATATCGTGGCGGTCAGTTTTATTTGTGGAGGAAACTGAAGGATCCGGAGAAAATACCGACCTATCGCAAGTCACTGACAAACTTTATCACATAATGTTGTACACCTCGCCCTTATCGACACTCGAACTCACAACATCAGTGACTCATTCAACATGCGATGTAGTTTTATGATATTCTATTCAGATAAACATGAAAGGGATTTGGACACAGGCTATCAAAACTTATGTTATCAACTCCCACAAAACATTATGAACCGCATCGGTGTTGTAATGGTTAGCGTGCTCTCCTCGAGTATAATCGTGTGTTCGTCGAGCACCGATCGGGTCAAACCAAAGACTATAAAATTTGGTATTTGTTGCTTCTCCGATAAGCACGCAGCATTAAGGAGAAAGGGCAGAGACTGGTTGGCTCTATCAGCGTGCTGTTGCTTCAGTGAGCTAGCACTATAAAAATCCAATTAAGCGTGTTGGTCTAGCACAAAGTGGGGCTCGAACCCACAATCTACCGCACTCGAGGCGAGCACGCTAACCATTACACCACCGATGCGGTTTTATGTGATTATAAGATAGATATATCTTTCATGTGACTAGATATTATTGAGAATAAGTAATTGGTTTTCACGACAAGACGGAGCTGAAATACTGCTAAAGTTGGTGCTAAACATCAATCAATCATCAATTAAATACAATGTATACAAAAATTGCCAAGACAAAAACAAGAACAACCCCCCCCCCCCCAAAAAAAAACCCCACACACACATAAACAAGCAAAAACAAAAATATAAAAAAGAAAAGAAGAAAAAGAAAATAGACCGATAATTGTCTAGTCATAGGATCCTTGGAAATGATTGATTGAATAGCTGACCAACATCTCGGTTCAAGGAAACAGAGTTCAGATATACCGTTATGTTGAGTGTAACAGGAAACTGGTCAAACAATAGGGTTCCAAAAAAGAAGGACGCCATAAATTTAAAGAGACAACACCACAAGTGACTGGCCAACCTAATGATTTCAATAATCACCATGTACAATTTTTGTGTGAATTTAATAAAAACGTAGATATCAAATTTAGTGCGCATGACGCGTTTCTGGAATAATCTTCGTCGGATACGCTCAAAATTGAAAGATTGCTAAACCAAATAATTTAAAGTTTTGGGAGCAATAAAACCAAAGGACTTAAAGAAGATAGCCACAATCTTCAATTCCATGAAACCACTTCGGTGATGTAGTTGTTAGCGTGATCGCCTCGAGTGCGGTAAATCATGGGTTCGAGACATGAAATGAGTATTCGCTGCTTCTCCGTTAGTCACACAACGTTAAGGAGTAACAACAAAGACGGTAGGATAGGAATTATATTTTGGTTGGATTTACAACTACCTATACAATCAATACCTATCATCACTTAAGTTGAGAGATCGAATCCCACTCAGGCGGGTATACTCGCTACAACGTTATGTGATAAAGTTTGTCAGACTTGCGGCAGACCGGTGTTATTCTCCAGGTACTCCGGTTTCCTCCACCAATAAAACTGACCACCGTGAAACTAGAATATCTGTATGAGAAATGGGGAAAGTACCAGTCCGGAGAATTGACAAGGGCCAAGTATATACAAACTCTTGGGTACAAGTACCAGGCCAGAACTGACTTGTAAATTTTAGAATAGTGTATATAGTTTTATAATGCTACTCAACGTATGAGCTTTTAGCATTAACGTACCATTTATATCGTACTTTGTAAAAAAAAAAAAAAGACTTTAACTCTGCCAGGTAAAAATATAACCTGCCGGTCCCAAGCCCGGATAAAAGAGGAGGGGAGTCATAATACATTTTATCCAAAGTTAAAATGATAATTATCATTTACAAATATAAAGAAGCACAAGTTTACCTTATTTTATGCTAATATGAAGAAGCGCAAATGTCCTATGCTAAAAGTGCAAATTTCCACGTTTTTAAAGCGCAAATGTCCATTAAAAAAAGCGCAAATGTCCTATCAAAAAGCGCAAATGTCCTTCGCCGTGGCTATTGTGGGATATTTTGATGGCAAGTTTTTGATAAGTCTAACATTATCTTGAGACCAGAGTTGAAATTAAGAGACTGTTAAAAATATTATTTTCAAAGTTACTGCCGAAAGCTCACAGAAAAAAAAATCAGATAAAAGGAAAAACACGAGATGCGTTGATAGGAGCTGCTATTCAAAAAGAAGCGAAAGAATAAAAAAAAATGAAAATGAAAATTGATACAGTTGAGTTAATGTTAGTATAGAATTTAAATATTGTATTCATTTTAAAGATCAGAAACTGAATGACTTAAGGCAGCCCACTACAGAAGGTACTCTTGCTTCAGGACACACGTTTTCTTTGTGGAATCAATTCAGTGAGTTTATTGTAGTTTTATGCCGTATGAGTAATGAGATGAGAGCAAGTGACTTACTGTTGAGATGAGAGCAAGTGACTTACTGTTGAGATGAGAGCAAGTGACTTACTGTTGAGATGAGAGCAAGTGACTTACTGTTGAGATGAGAGCAAGTGACTTACTGTTGAGATGAGAGCAAGTGACTTACTGTTGAGATGAGAGCAAGTGACTTACTGTTGAGATGACGAGAAAGTCTGGTGTGTATTAAACAAACACAATGTACTGGATCTTTATAATACATGTGGTGGAATAATATACCGCGCGAAAACAAAAAATGCAACTTTTGTAATTTAGAGGAAATTGGTGATGAATTTCATTATATTATAGATTGTTCATATTTTAAGCAATATACATATTTATATCAAGAAAAGATGATACAAAAAGACCAAATATTATTGATTTCTTGGGGATTATGGCGTCAACAAATAGACTGAATCTGACTAACTTATGTTAATTTATTCGGATCATAAATGAAAGGGTGTGTCCTCCTGTCTAACTGTTTTCGTTGTGTTCTATACTGTATATATTGTACATATTGTATATAGTTGTGTCTATGTCTTCTTTGTACCTATGTAATATGGTGATGAAAATAAAGATATATAGTATATTAGAAACACCTGTTCCAAGCCATCCCACAGTAATTATCCTGAAACAGAAAATATATGGTTTCAAGACAACTGAGAAGACCCGAACTAATCACTAAATTCATTTAATTAAACTTTTGGTTTAAAAAATATAAATATTGATAGTACAAATATGGGACCAAACATACAGCAATCTACTACATGATACAGCAATCTACTACATGATACAACAATCTACTACATGATACAGCAATTTACTACATGATACAGCAATCTACTACATGATACAGCAATCTACTACATGATACAGCAATCTACTACATGATACAACAATCTACTACATGATACAGCAATCTACTACATGATACAACAATCTACTACATGATACAGCAATCTACTACATGAAAGTCAATTTAATTTGGGTATTTGATGTTTCTTCCCTAAGCACATGGCATTGAGTAGAAAGTGCAAACAATGGTTGGATCGGAATCATGGTTGGCTCGGAATCACGATAATGTGTCCGCGTGGAGCGACATGTCTATTTGGGCTTGTTTTTTTTTCTCTCTCAGTGAACTTAGCGTATTGGTCTAGTACAAAGCGTGCATCACATTTCAGTGAATATAATTTGTTTTCGTCAAAATATAGTTGAACATTTTGTCACATAGCGTTAAACAACAATCAATCAATCACTAAGCATAAACAACTTTTAACCATTTCTCATGCGAGTGATTATTCTTGTAGAAATTGAAACAAATAGATTAAAAACTATGTTCAAGCTGCAAAAGACTGAAAATGAACACCATTTTTTCCTAGAATGTAAAATATTCTCCAAATTATTGTAACCTTTTTCAGCTATTTATCCTGACACCAATAACGTTGTGAGTTCGAATCCCGCTGATGGCTAGGTGCACTCGATACAACTTTATGTGATAAAGTTTGTCAGTTACTTGCGACAGATCAGTGGTTTTCTCCGGGTACTCTGGTTTCCTCCACCAATAAAACTGACTGCATGCCACGATATAACTGAAATATTGTTGAAAGTGGCGTTGAACACCATACACCAAGCCACAACCAATTATGTTGTGGAGACAGTACTATCAAAGAAATAAAAACTATCTATTATTCTTTATTGCAAAAACATTCAATTGACTGATATATTGGTGCTTACACCAACTTGAGCAATATTTCAGCTTTATCATGGTGTGCAAAAGGCTTTTAATTAATAAGATATAATGAAAATAAAACAACCTTTAGTGGTAAAACGAAAATAAAATAAAACACGTCCGAGAGATTATTACAAATAAACCCATTTATTAAATATAGTGATGAAATTTCTTCAAAACACTCACCTTTATTTTTCCATCAAAATAAAAATTAAGACTGTTCCTCCATAACCCGAAACCGCATCGGTGGCGTAATAGTTAGCGTGCTCGCCTCGAGTGCAGTAGATCGTGGGTTTGAGCCCCGGTCAGGTCAACCCAAAGACGAAAATGGGTATTTATTGCTTCTCCGCTAAACAGGCAGCATTAAGGAGTAAGAGCAAAGACTGGTTGGCTCGGAATCAGAATAATGTGTCCCAGTGGAGCGACATGTCTACCCGCGGACTGTTATTTCAGTAAACTAGCACTATAAAAATCCAACTCAGCATGTTGGTCTAGAACAAAGCGGACCTCATCATCATCATCATCATCATCATCTCATTGAAATTACGCTGAGTTGGCGTTAAACAACAATCACTCACTCACTCTTGTGCCCAATGTTGCCTCTGATTCTAGATTCTCCATTCTTTATTGCTTGTACAGTATGAGGTTTCCAAAACCCCATTGGAACATAATACTAAGGGGCGGATCCAGGGGGTTGCACCGCCCCCCCCCCTAAAATTGGAAAAAATATGATTTTTTGGCGTAAAATCGTGATTTTTTACACGAAATACCCCAAATATTTTCGCGCCTCCCTCCGCTCGGCACTATTTTTTTAAGTGCGCCCCCCCTAACTTGAAATCCTGGATCCGCCCCTGAATTACTGACTTACTGTATAACTTAGAAAACTATGAAATTTACATTAATGCAGTTATCAATAAAGTTTAAGACATATTTTTCATCAATATGTTATTTCAATATTATTGTTATTAGTTGTGAAAGCATGTAAACTTTCCCTTAAAATGTTGATAATATACGGAATAATGATCGGTGCATTTAAAAAAAAAATCAAAGTAAACTGGAAATTAGGGTCTTCATCACATCTGGAGTTATCTTTCTTTGAACACCTAATATTAGAAGTCTTTGCAAATCTGTCACGAACTGAGTAAAGAAGGAGTTATGTCCCTTTTAACACTATTTTCTTTATAAGAGGGATGGTGTTTAACGCCACTTTCTACAATATTTCAGTTATATCGTGGCGGTCAGTTTTATTTGTGGAGGAAACTGAAGGATCCGGAGAAAACACCGACATATCGCAAGTCACTGACAAACTTTATCACATAATGTTGTACACCTCGCCCTGATCGACACTCGAACTCACAACATCAGTGACTCATTCAACATGCGATGTAGTTTTATGATATTCTATTCAGATAAACATGAAAGGGATTTGGACACAGGCTATCAAAACTTATGTTATCATCTCCCACAAATCATTATGAACCGCATCGGTGTTGTAATGGTTAGCGTGCTCTCCTCGAGTGTGGTAGATGATAATCGTGTGTTCGTCGAGCACCGATCGGGTCAAACCAAAGACTATACAATTTGGTATTTGTTGCTTCTCCGATAAGCACGCAGCATTAAGGAGAAAGGGCAGAGACTGGTTGGCTCTATCAGCGTGCTGTTGCTTCAGTGAGCTAGCACTATAAAAATCCAATTAAGCGTGTTGGTCTAGCACAAAGTGGGGCTCGAACCCACGATCTACCGCACTCGAGGCGAGCACGCTAACCATTACACCACCGATGCGGTTTTATGTGATTATAAGATAGATATATCTTTCATGTGACTAGATATTATTGAGAATAAGTAATTGGTTTTCACGACAAGACGGAGCTGAAATACTGCTAAAGTTGGTGCTAAACATCAATCAATCATCAATTAAATACAATGTATACAAAAATTGCCAAGACAAAAACAAGAACAACACCCCCCCCCCCCAAAAAAAACCCCCACACACACATAAACAAGCAAAAACAAAAATATAAAAAAGAAAAGAAGAAAAAGAAAATAGACCGATAATTGTCTAGTCATAGGATCTTTGGAAATGATTGATTGAATAGTGACCAACATTTCGGTTCAAGGAAACAGAGTTCAGATATCCCGTTATGTTGAGTGTAACAGGAAACTAGTCAAACAATAGGGTTCCAAAAAAGAAGGACGCCATAAATTTAAAGAGACAACACCACAAGTGACTGGCCAACCTAATGTTTTCAATAATCACCATGTACAATTTTTGTGTGAATTTAATAAAAACGTAGATATCAAATTTAGTGCGCATGACGCGTTTCTGGAATAATCTTCGTCGGATACGCTCAAAATTGAAAGATTGCTAAACCAAATAATTTAAAGTTTTGGGAGCATTCAAACCAAAGGACTTAAAGAAGATAGTCACAATCTTCAATTCCATGAAACCACATCGGTGATGTAGTTGTTAACGTGATCGCCTCGAGTGCGGTAAATCATGGGTTCGAGACATGAAATGAGTATTCGCTGCTTCTCCGTTAGTCACACAACGATAAGGAGTAACAACAAAGACGGTAGGATAGGAATTATATTTTGGTTGGATTTACAACTACCTATACAATCAATGCCTATCATCACTTAAGTTGAGAGATCGAATCCCACTCAGGCGGGTATACTCGATACAACGTTATGTGATAAAGTTTGTCAGACTTGCGGCAGACCGGTGTTATTCTCCAGGTACTCCGGTTTCCTCCACCAATAAAACTGACCACCGTGATATAACTGAAATATTGTTGAAAGTGGCGTTAAGCACCATACCACCCTCTGAGTACAATCAAAGACAATACAATTGGTGCTTCAGAGATGCTTCTTCGCTATGGACGCAGCATCAGTAACTGAGAAGTTGGAGAAAAGACTTAAATTACTGTTCATCCTACATGTACCTTAATATAGCCTTTTTAATACAAAATAATTACAATATTAATTTTAAATGTCGATAATAATATGTGTACTCGATACAACGTTATGTGATAAAGTTTGTCAGAGACTTGCGGCAGGCCGGTGTTATTCTCCAGGGACTCCGGTTTCCTCCACCAATAAAACTGACCACCGTGATTTAACTGAAATTCGAGGTGCTCAATTTATTTGACATGTAATTTTTTTTATAAGGATTAGGGAAACTAGGTTTTATTTCTATATCTGTATGTTTCTGGGGTCAGAAAAAAGGAAGTGAAAGTGAGTACAGGATTAAATAATTATGCTTTCTGAATCATTCATGATACTTTATCTGTCAATGGTAGGGTGCCATGGTGATACTTTATATGTCAATGGCATTGTCTCATAGTGATACATCATCTGCCAATGGCATGGTGATTGGTGGCTCTTCGTTGGTATTTTTGTTTTAATTGATAAACATTGTACTTCGTTATATGTACATGTGTATTTTATATCATTTCGCCTACGGAGTCCAATTTGCATGATTTCCTAATACGATATGAGCGTTTGCGTATAGTGGTGTCCAACACATATGTTGCCAGTTTCTCTGGATTGTCCATTTTTGATTGCCCCTTCGGTATTCTCTAACGTTTATTTACATTAGGATGTGTTTGGGTTTTTGTTTTAAGTTTACTGTTATCTGACTTCTACTAGACACAATGACATGATATGCCTATGTATAAGTTCTCATATAAGTGATATGGTCTCCAGTACCATGTGTAAATACGAAATGAGCCAAATGACAGATACAAAATACCCTGGTGTGTACTGGATATACTTATGATAGGGTGTTCTGCTGTATGCTTAGATCGCAGCCGCAAGTGATAAAGTTTACCAGTTGCTTGCCCATGGTCGGTGGTTCTCTCCGGGTACTCTGGCTTCTTCCACCACTAAAACTGGTCGCCATGAAATAACTGAAATATTGCTGAAAGTGGCGTGTTAAACCCCAACCCTAACCCTAAGCACCCACAAAAAGAGAATCCCTCTCCAGATTGACAGACGGGAGAAATGTTAATGTGAAACCCACGTGGCAAAGCTGTAAGGGATCTACCGGTTAACTTTCTTGGACCGGGAACTATGTCTTTCCTCAGAGCCAGATCTTAGCTAATGCATAATGCTTCATAACTTTCACATGAAAACGATATATAAAAAAAAATTGCACAGATTCGCCTTCACTAAATGCTTGTTTCATTTTTCAATAACTTGTTTTATTTTTCAATATCTTGTTTAGTTTGAGAATTGAATTGGTTACTTTACAAATCCTATTTAATTCATTTGTTTGTTTATAATTTGTATTTTTCCATTATCATCATCATCATATCCGATCTCACACAAGAATCGATGATCGATTACATCTCGTATTATCTTCAAAGTCTGTGGAGTGCCAAAACCGAATTCCAATGACTGATTCAGAACACGTGTGCTGTGTGTAAGCCGTGGGAATATTCTATTTTTACCAAATATAATTAAGAGTGGAAAAAAAGAGAAATAGAAGAAAAATAATTTGGTTCAATTTATTAGAAATAATATTTAAAAATTATAATGGTATTCCATTGTAAGGTGCATTTGAGGGTGTAATCATGTTCTCATTGTTATTAAATGTGGATAAATAAATAATAGTATTTTTGGTTGCCCCCCTTTGAGGCCTCGGCACTTGCATGACGTAAGACGATCAGCCAGCTTGGCACTTTTTCTCCTGACAGCTGATACTATGATACAGACGTCATAACATTCGTAGTCTTGTTTGGTTGTCTGTGCTACTAGAAATTTAGACTCTTGTCTTCATGAAAATTTTATGTGAATTTCGAGAAATATATTTTAATTTTAATTGCAGTACACTTAAGCAAGTCTTGTAATCAAAGGTGATTGAGAGATTGTTTTTATTTGCATGGAATATATCAGTACTTAATTAAATGTTTGGTATGTATATGGTGTTTAACGCTATTTTCAATAATATTTCAGTTATGTCGTGACGGTCAGTTTTATTGGTGGAGGCAACCGGAGTACACAGAGAAAACCACTGACCTGTGACAGTATTTAATTATATAAAAAAAGTAATATTAATCATATTATAGTTCTAATATAAATATGGATCGCGTTACTTGTCTTTGAATTATTAAATAATTAATAATTAATTAGGTTTTTGGGTGGGGGCGGGGGGTCAGTCCTTACTCCTTCTCTCCGATAAGATTGTGTTAGTTAGTGATTGTCATGTAACGCCAAGTGAGTATTTTTCATGGCTAGAACCAGTTATCTTTTGAAAGGATGACCCACATGCTTTTAGTTTGATTTTTATAGTGCTAGCTCGACGAAACAGCAGTCCACATGTAGACATATTGTGCCTCTTTGACACATAATCTCGACTTAGAGCCAATCAGTCTTTGCTCGTACTCTTAATGATGCATGCTTAGCAGAGAAGCAGCATTTTCTATTTTAGTCTTTTGTTTGACCAGACCGGGGATCTTACCCACGATCTACCGCATTCCAGACGAAGTCCCTAACCATTACATCACTGAGACGATTCCTCTATGAGAATGGTTGGTCCCTTAACAAAACAGACTATAGGCTAAGGGGCCGACTATTTAACGTTTTATGGTGCTATATTTTTCTAGTGTTCGAATTTTTTTTCACACCAAACAAAAGTCAGGTTATTTATTTGTTGCATCTTTCAGATTAATCAATCTTTTCTATAGCATTTTGACACAGAAATTTGTCCATGAAAAACATAGCTCTCCCCTCCTCACCCACACCCTAAAAGTTAAATGGTCGTCCCCTAACAAACGACGATATATTAGTGTAGTAGATATGCTATGGTTATCACTTTTATATAAATATCTAGATATAAATTAAAAATGACATTTAAGACATCATCAATGAAATTGTATATTTTCTTCTTCTAGAGAATTACTTTTTGTCAGAGGCCAGAAATATGTCCCATCTAATTTATATTATATGTCTCATTATTGTTCTTATTCATGTCTTATTGTTTTTCTTTATTTTAATGTACATGTATAACGCATTCATACAATCTATGATCCAGTTGGAGCTTTCAAAATAAAATCGATTTGATTTGATATTAATCACATGCTCTTTCATTCCTCTCTCCACAGTTAACTGGGCACCCATGGGTTGTAAATTGCTCGTCTTACAATGTAGTAAAAAGGGATATAACAACGTGAGGTCAACTTACATGTATCACAACGTGGGGTCCAGTTACATGTATCACAACGTGGGGTCCAGTTACATGTGTTGTAATTGATTCTGTGCTGGTATCAGATCAGATCTTAAGGAAGATAGTTACATAATTTAATCTCTGACAAATCCCGCTAATCATCAACTAATTGTGGATTAAACACCAGAGGATTGATATTTCCATACACGTGTTCCTTGTCGATCTCATTATTGACCCTCAATAAGATGGCTTATATTTGTGTTATTAATAGTATATGTTTATTTATAATTTGGTATTTGTTTTGTTTACTGAAATGATTAAATGGTCTGATATCACACGTGTATTGTATTATTGACTGCTAACGATACAATCGTTATTGACTGCTAACGCTACAAGTCATGAACATACATGTACATGTACGCATAGAGTGTTATCGTACAATGTCAAACAAGTCTTAGGAACCGGGGTCAAACGGGCACTTTCCCTCCTACTTTGCAAAGTGGGGGGAAGTAGACCTAAACTATATATTTGCCCCCCTTCCTCATTTTTTGGCAAAATTTAAGAAAAAGCTGAATTTGTAACATGGGAACAAAAGTAAAGAAAATTGCTACATAAGGATATAGTTTGAAGCTAATAACCTCTCTTTTTGCTTGTCAGTTTCAAAATTTGCCCCTCCCCCTTTTCGGTCCACTCCTACGCTCGTGAGTCATACCTTCGTCAAGTTAATGGGTAAACTAAGATACAAAAGATGACCCAGTGCCATTCCAAGACGATCTAACGTGGACGTCGTAGAGATCACCCTTTATACCAAAAAAAAAATACAAATAATGTTATTGATAATCAAATCGCCCTTACGGGCCGTATAAATAAACACAAAATTTCATACAATGATTGGCAATGATATCAATGATTAGAAATATCAACAAAATAAAGTAAACAATAATAAACATTATGGATATTAAGCACAGTGACCCCCAAATTATCTGTTGAAGAGGCATGGCTAACAATGACTATATGTATATATATGGGTGCTGGCAGTATCACACCCCATCAGCTAATATAGATTGTTTTTTAATATTCAAATTACATAATAATTTATATAAGTGTTGAATCACAAAATGATCTTCAGAAGACATCAACCATATGAAAAGTTTGTACTCTTTGCTTACAAGTTCTAAAAATTCTTTCCTTCCAATTTGTAACTTTGGACATTGTAATACCAGTACATTGTCTACTATCCTCCATTCTACATAAGATCACGATACCAGGAGACCTTATAAATGAAATTATAATTATTTTGTTGGAAATAGCACATATGATAGGCGTATTCCAAGTACATACACAATTATAGCAATACAATACACTATACAGTCAATGAAGTGCTCATTGCAGGGTAATATTAGTTGTTCTAGACTTTCAATACAAAAAAGGGGGAGGCTTAATTTGAAATGTGAATGTCAATGGGGATAATGTCTAAATGAAATCAATTAAAATATAATATATACAATACATAATCACTTTGAAAGTTCATAAAAATACAATGAACCTATGTTTTGTATATGTAATGTATATAAATAGATTTGTTTAAATTTACCAATAATCACTCCGCGGATCCAATATTTTGTTATGTAAATACTATCTTTCTGTATCACTATATGATAACAGACAGGGAGATCCATACCCGGCCCGACCACAAGAACAACATGTAGGCCTACGTTCCCAGGAGAAAATAACTATTGGTTTCAATAAATTATGGTAGTTGAATTATGTGAATTGGTTATTACCATCCAAAAATAAAAATATCGATTATTCACATATTAAATTCCTACTGATGTATTTATAATGAAGACGCATTATGTTTTTTTTTTTAACATTCCTCTTTTCATTTTATCTTTGTATATTAATCGTAGAATATATTATTGTTTTTAAGGCTCTTTTTATCTATTAATTGCATAAAAGGTGGCAACAAAAAGGTGCTTAACTTATGTAATAGAGATACGGGTGTAAAAAGTTCAATGATCGGTATAAAATATTATATACATATAGAATATACACAAATCATTAGATTTCAAAATGTACTTAAGCCTAATTACAAATAAATTTTATATCCCAGGACCGTCTCAGGCAATGTTCGGGTTAGGGTTATGGTGTTTAACGCCACTTTCAATAATATTTTAGTTATATCGTGGCGGTCAGTTTTATTGTTTCTATTTTCTATATACATGTATATGTATTATTTTAAATTATAAACAGTTTTGGTAAATGTTGCTTAAGGTTAGAAATAAATAAAAATCTTCTAGGTTTGTGCTTATTCTAAAGTGAAGAGAAAATTGACATAAGATTTTAAGAAAATTAAAGAAAAAAATATAATTAGGGATTTCGTTCAGTGTTCAATTGCGTATTATTTGTTTGTTTTGCTATTTATGTGTATTGCATCGACTTATTGGAATGTTGTTGTTTACAAAATAGTTATTTACTATTATGGATAAAAAATGCAAGTTCCTAATATGGGCATACTGGCATACTGTTGCACAAGACGTTGTTTTAAAAATAGCGATGACCCGCCGATCATTTCCACGAAATACTATGGAAAACACACACCTTATATGGACATATAAAACCAAATATAGAGCTCATAATAATTTGAGGAATTTTTACAGTAATTTACACAAAAAAAAAGAAGAAAAAAAAAAGAATTACATGTGAAGTTGGTAATGAGATGTCATCGAGCTTAGTTGTATCAAACGTTTAATCTGTCGTTAATCTGTACTATCTACATATCAATATTTTCTAAACAATTGGGTTAGGGTTTTGGTCTTTAACGCCACTTTCAACAATATTTCAGTTATATTGTGGCGGTCTAAACAACTGGACAACGAAATTAAACTATATTACTTGAATTATTACATAATTTCAGAGGCGAACCCAGACTCTCAGAATAGTGAGTGAGGTAAGGAGTATACGGTCTTTTTTACTCTAATAGGGGGAGGGGAGGGACAAGATTTGAAAAAAATAAATCCCAATAAATTATAGGAAAAATATATATCCAGGGAAAAGGGATCCAGACAGTCCCAACCTCCAGAATTTAATAAACATGTAGTATGCTACACTTGCATGTGCAACCCCTTCAACTCCTTGGTGCGGATCAAACAATTATTTAAAAACAGAATTCCCTCTTTTCAAATTTCACATTGGTCTAATACGCGAATTTTAGCATGTAAAAACATCGGCAAAAACACAACATGTCAAATTTAAGATATGCAATATACGAGTAACTTAATTAGGAAAATGTGGTTTAGTTGCCTAGATCAAACTAATTAACCTTGATGCGGTCACCGAATATGTATAACAGAGAATGGATCGTGTACGACTGAAATAAAAAGTGTTGCAAATAAATTTAATTCTACTATCCCTTCGCCAATATTCTACCCCCCCCTCACACACACACCTATATATAAGATCGCGACTTATATATAATACATTCTCTTGAGTGTTTAATTCCTATTCCGAATTCCTGATGACATATTTTAAAGAACATATTTTGATTATTAATTTTTTTTATAATATTTTAAATAATCTATGTTATAGTGAATTTGTATTGATGTCATTCGTTGTTCGGTTTTACAATTGCTCGCATCCTAAAATGGTTTGCGATGTAAACAAACATGTCTGCGCCCATATCGACATACTCACAGGTCATTATTTTTTAAAATCCCTCTCTGATTTTAATTTTTATAGAAATAATATTCCACTTTATAAATTCCAATTAGTGATTTAAATAACTTCACACATAAAACTAATAATAAATATTATAAATATCAAATTAAGAGCTGTAAATATCGATTGACTACTCCACGATTCGTTTTCACGTGTAAATTCATCTTTTGTTTTCCTGACAACCCGAGAAATTAGCATCGGAGGTGATGCTCGCCATATGTGGCGAACACATGCATCTTCGGAAAAACCGATCACTTACGGAATCAACCGATCAACTTCGGTAAAAACTTGGCCTGTATGGGACAAACAGTGAACTCCATATATGGATAACGCGGTCTATGATTCGTAGTATGATTCTTGGAAAGCTTTGATAGCGTAGCATAAAAACGTTGTGTGAGTAAGACATTTCGCCAGTTTGTTGTAGAACAGTCAGGGTGAGATACTCCTCTTTAGCATTTAGTAACATTTTAAACATCACAAACAGACAACATGTGTGACGACGAAGTAGCCGCTTTGGTAGTAGACAATGGATCCGGAATGTGCAAAGCCGGATTTGCTGGAGATGATGCTCCAAGAGCCGTGTTTCCCTCCATTGTTGGAAGACCAAGACATCAGGTCAGTTTTTTAATCATTTATTTATTTTATCTTAATTTATTTACTTGTTTCTTCTTATAATAAACAATAATAATAAACACGGATGAATGGTTTTTTTTTAATCTGACTACAATATAGGTATTAGTATTGCAGTATTTTCACTCTAAATTTGCATGCTTACACGGGTCAATTTTGTATGTATTAGATCATAAATATACATAAAGACATTATTATAATATACTCAATGATTGTATAGACCCCCCTTTAAAGCCGGGGATTCATAGATAATGGGCAATTAAAAACAGCATGTCTATATTTTTTCTTTACAAATTGGTCGAATTGAAACTTTACTATAAGATAGAAAGCGTTATATTACAAACTATTTATTGAATTGAAATTAAATGACCAATTGGTGGTGGGGGGATTAGGGCGAGGGTATACAATGTACGTGTATTTATGTATATATATATATATATATTTATTTGACATTTATCAATTTATAATTATGCTTGTGCGGGGACACACACACACAAATAACATATTTGAAAATAAGTTTTTCTGGTATTAAAATTAATTAGTAAACGAGAATTAAAAGAATGGAAATTTTTAGGATAATTACTAGTAATTTGAATTTGATATCTTTACCACATGCTCTGCTCACACCCCCTATCTTTAAAACCGATGACTGTAACATTCCAAGCGACGCAGACTACATGACCATATATGGTTATCTCATCGACTGAGTGCATGAGGTCATGAAAGTATTTCAAAATCTGTGTAATGTTCTATCTGACATTTGAACTAAACAAATAACAAGATAATATCCAGTTTCTATTTCTTATAAAATGCAGATGTTCATTTTTAAAATGAGATTAACGATAATAAGATTTTCATGCAGAGAGAGTAAAACCTTGACCTCCTGAAATGCACGTGTAATTAATCAAACGTACATTGCCAAGTCGGTATAATTTTCAATTTTGTAAATTAGCCTGATTGATGGAATTCTTTTAGGGTTATGATGTAATAATACTGCGTAGGTTTAAAAAATATTTGAAATTCTACGAATAGAATAGAAGAATTAAGGAGCAATTTTTTTTAAATAAAAGAGCCGAGCATTGTCGTTAGGCAGAAACACGTTTTATTGGAATTATGAAACAAAAAAACTCATTATTTTCTGGAGCTATATTTTGATTTAAAAAAATACAGAAATTCCAAATACAACATTTCCTTTTAAACTTTTCACAAAAATTAAAAAGAAATATCAGCACCACGATTAGGCCAACAAAATATTTGTGTTTCCGCTAACGTTATCGACCATAATTTTATTGCTATTTTTAGATAAGCACTGTTAAAGTCAGATCGAGATAAAAATTGAAGAACACAATAGTAACATAAGGTTTTGCTTACCTACCTACGCTATTTTTTTTTCCCCAAAAAAAAATTAGCGGAAACAAAAGTATTTTTTTCTTTGGTCTTATCAAGCCTGTATATAAAGGCCACTCATGGGAATACAAAAATGTGGTTTTTATGAGCAGTTGACCTTTATATACAGGTTAAATTTATATGGGAAAAATAGTTTGGGTTTTATGGTGTTTAACGCCACTTTCATCAATATTTCAGTTATATCGTGGCGGGCATTTTTATTTTGAGAAAAATTAGATTGCCCTTTACGGACAGTGATTTGATATATAGAGGCAGAGTTCGTGAAATGTGTCAGTCCTGTCAGACATGACCAGCAAAATTTGGGCAGATTTTGCTAAGGACTGACACAAGATTGGTATTTTGCAATAGAAAATTAATGAGGACTGACATTTTTTTCACTAGGACCACCAAACCCATATGCAATTTCGCGAACCCTGTAGAGGTGCCCTTTAAGGTAGGTTTGACTGTATTTTTAATATAGCCAGCGAATATTTAGTTTATTGTACTCGTTTTGGTTTTTTATGATATACGTTTATTGTGTGACTAATGTCTATGTTCTCTTTATATTTGACAGGGAGTCATGGTTGGTATGGGCCAGAAAGACTCCTACGTAGGAGATGAAGCCCAGAGCAAGAGAGGTATCCTCACCCTGAAATACCCAATTGAACACGGTATCGTCACAAACTGGGACGATATGGAGAAGATCTGGCATCACACATTCTACAACGAACTCCGTGTTGCACCAGAGGAGCACCCCGTCCTGCTCACTGAAGCTCCACTCAATCCCAAAGCCAACAGGGAAAAGATGACACAGATCATGTTTGAGACATTCAACGCCCCAGCCATGTACGTCGCCATCCAGGCTGTACTCTCACTGTACGCTTCCGGTCGTACAACTGGTATCGTACTCGACTCCGGAGATGGTGTCACACACACAGTACCAATCTACGAAGGTTACGCCCTTCCCCACGCCATCCTCCGTCTCGACTTGGCCGGCAGAGATCTTACTGACTACTTGATGAAGATCTTGACAGAGAGAGGTTATTCATTCACAACCACCGCCGAGAGAGAAATCGTGAGAGACATTAAGGAAAAATTGTGCTATGTTGCACTTGATTTCGAGCAGGAAATGGCCACCGCCGCTTCCTCATCATCTTTAGAAAAGAGCTACGAATTACCTGACGGACAGGTTATCACCATTGGTAACGAGAGATTCAGGTGTCCAGAATCACTATTCCAGCCATCCTTCTTGGGTATGGAATCTGCTGGTATCCATGAAACCACATACAACAGTATCATGAAGTGCGACGTCGACATCCGTAAGGACTTGTACGCCAACACCGTCTTGTCTGGTGGTACCACCATGTTCCCAGGTATTGCCGACAGAATGCAGAAGGAAATCACCGCACTTGCTCCAAGCACAATGAAGATCAAGATTATTGCTCCACCAGAAAGGAAATACTCCGTCTGGATCGGTGGTTCCATCTTAGCTTCATTGTCCACCTTCCAACAGATGTGGATCAGCAAACAGGAATACGATGAGTCCGGTCCATCCATTGTCCACAGGAAATGCTTCTAAATTAACTCTTATTCTAGGACTAATAATTTATTTCAATTTGTTTCGAATTTTGTTTCAACAAAATCTGTGTGCTTGGTATTACATATGGACTTATTTAAGAAGCCAACAATTTCCTTTTCAAAAACTTTAAATCTCAATAATATCTACGATACATGCACAAATATGACAATTGCTATTTATTTGTTGTGAAAAAGTCTGGTGGTTCAAATGAAAAGGTGTGTTGAGATGAATGTGACAGGAACTGACTAACTTTGCTAGAACAATCCGTCGAACATATCTCAGGTCAAAAAGGGGATATAACTTGAACAAAACTTGATGTACATGTTGAATAAATTATCATCTGCATCATTGTGATATTTGTGACCTTTATACATCCAAATAATAATATATTAAATCTTATAAAAAAATATTTATTATCTTCCATGTTTTGTCACATGATCGAGAATTTGGCGGGAAATATATAATATTTGAATATTCCATTTTTTAGCTACATTCAATTTTTTAACTTTGAATTTGCAGAATGAATTTGGTCTGTATACCATAGAAAAGTCGAGGGCTTGAAGATACCAAAATTTAATTTGGTTAAATATTCAACTGATTTTGTATTAATTGTGTGGTATTGATGGTTGGTTTGTAGTGTTTAACGCCACTTTCAACAATATTTCAGTTATATCGTGTGTGGTATTGACGTCCATAAAAAATCACAATAGTTGATTTTTTTTCTTTTTGCAAGACCTGTTATATCATTTTGAGAAATATTTCTTGTTATGGAAGTCGAATGGGAGTAAATGAACTTGAGAACAGAGAACAGAAAACGCATACTCTTATGGAGAGCTAGTGTATGTACTTTAGAGCATACAAATATGGTCATGGGCAAGCGTTTTGGTCACTTTTATTTCTGTGCCATTTTATAAAAAGGCCAAATAATGTTTCTGATAGCTTAAAACAGAAATAATACTGCGAGTTTGAAAAATATATTTGTGGTGGTATAATACTTACAAATATGTCCGTCGCATTGTCTGAACAGAATAGTTTCTGTGGTGCAACATGAGTCACACCTGAGAAAAGTTTGAAGACACCAAAGGGGTAATCAAAAACCATAAATAGAAGTAAGACAGACAACACAATGGTCAAAAGTTTGAAGATACTAACGGGGTAATCAAAAACCATAAATAGAAGTAAGACAGACAACACAATGGTCAAAAGTTTGAAGATACTAAAGGGGTAATCAAAAACCATAAATAGAAGTAAGACAGACAACACAATGGTCAAAAGTTTGAAGACACCAAAGGGGTAATCAAAAACTATATATAGAAGTAAGACAGACAACACAATGGTCAAAAGTTTGAAGACACCAAAGGGGTAATCAAAAACTATATATAGAAGTAAGACAGACAACACAATGGTCAAAAGTTTGAAGATACTAACGGGGTAATCAAAAACCATAAATAGAAGTAAGACAGGCAACACAATGGTCAAAAGTTTGAAGACACCAAAGGGGTAATCAAAAACTATATATAGAAGTAAGACAGACAACACAATGGTCAAAAGTTTGAAGATACTAACGGGGTAATCAAAAACTATATATAGAAGTAAGACAGACAACACAATGGTCAAAAGTTTGAAGATACTAAAGGGGTAATCAAAAACTGTAAAAGAAGAACAGACAATACAATGGTCAAAAGCTTGAAGACACCAAAGGTGTAATCAAAAACCGTAAATAGAAGGACAGACAATACAATGGTCAAAAGAAAAAGGACATTCGCCTGTTAAATGTAATAAATCGCCTTAAAATATTACACAGAAAACAAAAGATTGAGCAACGCAAGTCGCATTAAAAACCGATGTGAACTCAGGTACTCCGGAAGCATAAGCAGATTCTGCTTCACTATAGTGACCGCCGGATATGACGATGAAATGACGATACTGTTGACCAAATTATTTGTGACAGTGGTCTATTAGATTAAGATTGTTGTTGTTTAACGCCACTTTCAACAATATTTCAGCGATATCGTGGAATTCTTATTGGTGGAGGAAATTAAAGATAAAGATAAGTAGAGAGTGATAGCCAGGGGGGACGAAAGTCGGCGAGGGGTCTGGGGATCGCTTAAGGTCCCCAGAGGGTCCAGGGTAGAGCCCTGGTAGGGTGCCCCGGGGGCGAAGCTCCTGGGTTTTGAGTATTTAGGAAGCTTTTCCGTCAACAATTTTGAAGCATTTTGTGAATGTGATGAAGTGTATTAAAACGCATGAATCTTCTCCAAAAAGTTTCAAAGAGTTTCTAAGCAGTGAGTGTAAATTAAAGGGAGATGTCACTTGAAATTATCTATCTGGAGCTGTGACTTCCCTGATTTCCTTATCACACCGGGTATTCGTATACTCGGAACAGGTGCGGACACTTTGAACTCGGTGCAAGCTAGTTATTTTGAACGTCAAGATTTCACTGGCCAATTTATGAATTTTTGAACACTACAGACCGTGGAGCATGACGGCAACGGAACACGGAACAGCATGCTCCGCGGTCTGTAGTGTCCAAAAATTCAAAATTGACCAATGAAAACGTTCAAAATAACTAGCTTGCACCGAGTTTCCGAATACCCGGCGTGCTATATTAGCCAATTGTTTCATGTTTCTCTGTTGAAAATGGGGTAATTTGTATTGAAGTGTGTGTAGAATGGATGGATTTTGATCAAATTAATGTCTAAGGGATTATAATATCACTTTGTTTTCTGATTAATCGACTGCTTCAAAAGTTCAAAAGCAATTAGATAAATGATAAAGGCAAGGCAACGGGTAAAAATATATAATGATTTATTACATTGAACAGGCGAATGAATGAATGCTGACTATGCTTAATAGAGGGACGGAAGACCACCCCCCTCTCCCTCTCTCTCTCTCCATTTTTTTTAGGGCGGGCGAACGTCTCCTCCGCCCTCCTCTGGATCCACCACCGATAGCTACCGACCAAACTTTATTAACCCTGAAACGATATAAATTAAACTATTACACGAATAAAAACACAAAAGCGACATACAATTTCTACAGAGTCTCACTTGGCGTCCGTCGTTAACTTTATCACATTTTTTTCTTCTGCAATTTCTACAGAGTCTCACTTGGCGTCCGTCGTTAACTTTATCACATTTTTTTCTTCTGCAAAACTGCACCACAAAATTAAACAAAACTTGACAGGGATGATTACATGCTCTTGACATAACTTTTTTATACGAGTTTATTCAATACATTATTTTTTGACAGACAGGGGGATAGGTTTTGGTTATTAACGTCACTTTCAACAATGTTTCAGTTATATCGTGGCGGTCACCGACCCACTGTGTAGCATCACCATTGGATATAGGTACCCTCGAAGCGGGTGAAAAAACAAACAAGAAGTCAGGTAAGGTCAAATTCTTCTTATTTTCATTATATTCTACGTTTTGCTGACAAGTAAAGTTTTGTGATATTGATTCCTAATAATGTAGCTACTATTTAAGGCTGATTATGATCCGTAATTGGCCTTCTCTCTCTTCAAATCGTCAGAATTGGACCGGGTGGTACCTGTTCAAAGAAGCATGTGACGAGTTCAAAGTTGTAAAAAACACGTTTATCCTTCAACTATTCATTTGACGTTTTTGTAGAACAAAGTTTTATCATATTTAAGCTTGAACAACACTTTATTTCGAAATAAATTATTGTTTTCACAGAGAAATTCATGTAAATAAAGCGGATAAATTGTACGGCGAATAGTTGTTTACTGTACGGGGAATAGATACTTTTTGCTTTTCAATCTATTCGCCGTACAGCGATGTCGCTTTATTTACATAATTTCTCACCTGAGCGATATTCGAACTCACAACGTGAATGATTATAGGCACTGATTGCATACAGGTAGTTGTAAATCCAGCTACCATACGATCACGACCATGACAGCCACTTTCAAACAGGGAGTGTGTTTACATAATTCAGACAATTTCATTGGAATCATATAAGCTTACTAATGAATCATAATTTGACGCCTGAAGAAAGAAAACAAAACTTGCTACAGCAATTCAAGTATTTCACGCAAATTCTATGGTCGTGTAATGAATGGTGTGGCAACATTTTCTTCACCGCCCGCCGCCTGTTCTCCAAAGTGAAAATAAAATTAGACGTCTGTGGGTGATACATTGACTTGCTATATCACCAAGAAAATAATTCAATAAAGATAATTTTAATTAGTTTGCCTCAAAATACTTTCCAGCACAACGATCCTTAAATACAGGTCAATATCAAAGTCATTTAAATACAGGTCAATATCAAAGTCATTTTTGACTCACATAGCAAAAGGCCAAGTGAGCTTTTTGTATCACTTGGCATCCATCGTCAACTTTTTTTTCACATTTTATTCTTCTTTAAAACTGCACCACCAAATGGAACCAATTCGACAGGGATGCTATTTTTTTCATTTTAAACACATTTTATTCATAAATAAATTAAATGGATTGGATAGCTGGCAATAGCAGCTGCCTATATAAATCCTCTCCATACACAAAGCAACAGCAACAATCAACAATGCATGCAGTTAATATTTACAATACACGATATAGAATTTCATATACAAAGGGAAATAACTCGAGTATACAATAGCAGTCAGAAATCTCATATATTCAGTTATTGATAAGTAAATAACATTGATTAGATTTTATCGACAATTTGGCTGATATGAGATCTACTAATTTTTTAATACACTTAGTTGCTATCTAAAAGTGTTACCAGTGTACGATGTTGCTAGATTTATTACCTCTCAATTTAATCTAAATTCATTTCAGATTTTTTTTTTTTTTTTTTTAGCATGCAGTAGGTAATCATAGTGTAAATATGAGATTTGTGACATTATATATACATGTATATATTTATAAAACAAAATAAATTATAAATAGAATATCAATAAGTTAATTTAATTTAGTCATGTGAGAGGTATAGTACTGATATTTGCAATCATGGTCCATCATATGTGAGAATACTGTTATAGTTTAAAAATTTTAGTATTTATATTACTATATTATTCTTAATATGGGAATGTACTGCACGAAAAAGTTTTACATTCTGATTATAATCAGAGGTTTCACTTCCATAAAGAATGGTTTGAATAGTAAATTCTATGTTAAGTTCATTAAAGGAATCAACAAGTTGTTGCCTATGAATATTATATAAAGGGCAGTGCATAAAATAATCGGAGGGGCTTTCACAGGGATCATTGCAATGTGGGCAAGATGGTCTGTCAGATTAGTGATGTTACTGCAAATGTAGATTTAGATTGCTAGCATCATTCCTCATCTGACAGTGTATGATATTTTCTTTTCTGTCACCTATATGAAAATATTTAGGCGATGCTTTTGTACCAGAGTTCAGTCTTGTCTTAAATATATTAAGAGAAGGACTGGACTTTGTTGAGGCAGGCAGACAAGGGATGAAACTTTTGCTATATGAGACAGTATTACAAAAGGGTAGTCTAAAATTGTCCCCCGATATTTGTTGTCGTAGATTATAATCGTGAATATTTTCTGTGTATGGTTGGATCATGTCATACATATAGTCCGGAGTTAAACCATTTATTATTTTATAGAGTAAAATCAACTTTTGTTTCTCTCTTCTTTTATAAAGGGGATCCCAGCCAAGTTCACTATATAATTTAGATCTGGATGAATTTACTCTCAACCCTGTAATTATCCTGCCTGCCTCAACCTGAACACTTTCCAATAGATTAGCTTCATTTTGGGTTGATCACGTACTCTGGTCATAATGATTAGTATATGTTTTATTAATTACGCTGGTGCCGTCCTCGTCATATGGTAATTGGATTTACAACTACCTGTACAATCAGTGCATATAACCACTAAAGTTGTGAGTTCGAACTCCGTTCATGGTGAGGTGTACTCGATACAACGGTATCTGATAAAGTTTGACAGTAACTTGCGACAGGTCGGTGGTTTTCTCCGGTTTCCTCCACCAATAAAACTGACAGCCACGATATAACTGAAATATTGTTGAAAGTGATGTTAAACACCATAAACAGACCAAACCTTATTCAATACATTGTTTTGTAATAAAAAAAAAAGAAGGTCTGTGTCTATATATTAATAAGTAGAACGCACCTCGTATAGTGATTGAAGACAAATAAAAACAAAATCAGTTTAAGCGAGGAAATATTAGCAATTGTGTCCTCTCTTGAGATTGTTCAATGGGTAGCACATTGATAGTAAGGGCATGACCATTTAACTTTTAAAAGTGGGAACTATGGTTTTTCCTTAAAGCAAATTTGATGTAGCCATTTGTTATTAGAAAGACATAAATTGACATGAAAGATGCACAAAAATAAATAATATGACCGTATAGTTTTCAACGTTAAAGAGAAACAATCTGATAATTATTTCGTGTAAAATAAAATCTTTCTGGGTGAATAAACATACAAATGTATCCCCCCCCCCCCCCCGACTAGAAGTCAAATGGTCGGTCCCGTGGATCCCTTAGTTATTTTCTAAGCTTAGGGGTCGTCGTGGTCGTGATCGTACTATGGGAGTTGGATTTTCAACCACCTGTGTAATCAGTGGCTATTACCACTAATGTTGTGAGCTCGAACCCTCTTCATGGAGAGGTGTACTCGATACAACTTTATGTGATAAAGTTGGTTGCGACAGGTCGGTGGTTTTCTGCGGTCACTCCGGTTTCCTCTACCAGTAAAAACTGACCGCCACAATATAGCGGAATATTGTTGAATGTGGTGTTAAACACCATAAACCTAAACCAAACTTAAGCCAATAACAAGTCTCTTGTGTACCTGTATAGAACGATGACATTCTTGTGCTCGGTATAATACAATGATCATGCGATCAATAACATTTTTTTTACAGGTGCATTCGAGGTGTGATCAATAGTTTTACGTAATACAAACATTTCGATTTATTCTGAACATGTTGAGTGCGTTCGGAATCTTGCTTGCCAAGAATATATGTCGGCAAAACAATTGCCTATGGGTTAATTACTAAAATTGGCAACGGATGTGTTACACAGCATTTATTTTACCAGAATATTAGTAATGGCTGTAATTTCCCCAACTGGCCCTCATATCAAGGTTCTACCATGTACTCGCTGGTCACATAGACGGTCTCAAGATCTCTCGCCTATTTTTCACCCTCTTGCGCAGAGATCTGGATCGTTCATGAAGACATACTGATAAGAAATTCATTTGAGTGAGTGATTGTTGTTTAACTCCAAATGAGAAATGTTTCAGTTATATCATGACGAGAAAAAGTTTCATTCAATGCATGAAATTATGATGATGTCCGCTTTGTACTATAGACCAACACGCTACTTAGATGGATCTTTATAGTTCTCGCTCACTGGCATTCCATGGGTAGACTTCTTCCTCCACTCGGACACATTATCCTGATTCAGAGCCAACCAGTATTTACCCTTACTCCTTTAAGTTGTCTTTGACTTGACACAACTGTGACCCGGTGACCACGATCTACTACACCTGATGTCAGTAAGCTAGTACTCCTTTAAGTTGTCTTTGATATGGCACAACTGTGACTCGGTGACCACGATCTACTACACCTGATGTCAGTAAGCTAGTACTCCTTTAAATTGTCTTTGATATGGCACAACTGTGACCCGGTGACCACGATCTACTACACTTGATGTCAGTAAGCTAGTACTCCTTTAAGTTGTCTTTGACTTGACACAACTGTCACCCGGTGACCACGATCTACTACACCTGATGTCAGTAAGCTAGTACTCCTTTAAGTTGTCTTTGATATGGCACAACTGTGCCCCGGTGATCACGATCTACTACACTTGATGTCATAAGCTAGTACTCCTTTAAGTTGTCTTTGACTTGACACAACTGTGACCCGGTGATCACGATCTACTACACTTGATGTCATAAGCTAGTACTCCTTTAAGTTGTCTTTGATATGGCACAACTGTGACCCGGTGACCACGATCTACTACACTTGATGTCATAAGCTAGTACTCCTTTAAGTTGTCTTTGACTTGAGAAATGTTTCAGTTATATCATGACGAGAAAAAGTTTCATTCAATGCATGAAATTATGATGATGTCCGCTTTGTACTATAGACCAACACGCTACTTAGATGGATCTTTATAGTTCTCGCTCACTGGCATTCCATGGGTAGACTTCTTCCTCCACTCGGACACATTATCCTGATTCAGAGCCAACCAGTATTTACCCTTACTCCTTTAAGTTGTCTTTGACTTGACACAACTGTGACCCGGTGACCACGATCTACTACACCTGATGTCAGTAAGCTAGTACTCCTTTAAGTTGTCTTTGATATGGCACAACTGTGACTCGGTGACCACGATCTACTACACCTGATGTCAGTAAGCTAGTACTCCTTTAAATTGTCTTTGATATGGCACAACTGTGACCCGGTGACCACGATCTACTACACTTGATGTCAGTAAGCTAGTACTCCTTTAAGTTGTCTTTGACTTGACACAACTGTCACCCGGTGACCACGATCTACTACACCTGATGTCAGTAAGCTAGTACTCCTTTAAGTTGTCTTTGATATGGCACAACTGTGACCCGGTGATCACGATCTACTACACTTGATGTCATAAGCTAGTACTCCTTTAAGTTGTCTTTGACTTGACACAACTGTGACCCGGTGATCACGATCTACTACACTTGATGTCATAAGCTAGTACTCCTTTAAGTTGTCTTTGACTTGACACAACTGTGACCCGGTGACCACGATCTACTACACCTGATGTAAGTAAGCTAGTACTCCTTTAAGTTGTCTTTGATATGGCACAACTGTGACCCGGTGACCACGATCTACTACACTTGATGTCATAAGCTAGTACTCCTTTAAGTGGTCTTTGACTTGACACAACTGTGACCCGGTGACCACGATCTACTACACTTGATGTAAGTAAGCTAGTACTCCTTTAAGTTGTCTTTGATGTGGCACAACTGTGACCCGGTGACCACGATCTACTACACTTGATGTCAGTAAGTTAGTACTCCTTTAAGTTGTCTTTGATTTGGCACAACTGTGACCCGGTGACCACGATCTACTACACTTGATGTCATAAGCTAGTACTCCTTTAAGTTGTCTTTGACTTGACACAACTGTGACCCGGTGACCACGATCTACTACACTTGATGTAAGTAAGCTAGTACTCCTTTAAGTTGTCTTTGATATGGCACAACTGTGACCCGGTGACCACGATCTACTACACTTGATGTCAGTAAGTTAGTACTCCTTTAAGTTGTCTTAGATTTGGCACAACTGTGACCCGGTGACCACGATCTACTACACTTGATGTCAGTAAGCTAGTACTCCTTTAAGTTGTCTTTGACTTGACACAACTGTGACCCGGTGACCACGATCTACTACACTTGATGTAAGTAAGCTAGTACTCCTTTAAATCGTCTTTGATATGGCACAACTGTGACTCGGTGACCACGATCTACTACGCTTGATGTCAGTAGGCTAGTACTCCTTTAAGTTGTCTTTGATATGGCACAACTGTGACCCGGTGACCACGATCTACTACACTTGATGTCAGTAAGCTAGTACTCCTTTAAATCGTCTTTGATATGGCACAACTGTGACTCGGTGACCACGATCTACTACACTTGATGTCAGTAAGCTAGTACTCCTTTAAGTTGTCTTTGATATGGCACAACTGTGACCCGGTGACCACGATCTACTACACCTGATCTCAGTAAGCTAGTACTCCTGTAAGTGGTCTTTGATTTGGCACAACTGTGACCCGGTGACCACGATCTACTAAACTTGATGTCAGTAAGCTAGTACTCCTTTAAATTGTCTTTGATATGGCACAACTGTGACCCGGTGACCACGATCTACTACACTTGATGTCAGTAAGCTAGTACTCCTTTAAGTTGTCTTTGATTTGGCACAACTGTGACCCGGTGACCACGATCTACTACACTTGATGTCAGTAAGCTAGTACTCCTTTAAATTGTCTTTGATATGGCACAACTGTGACCCGGTGACCACGATCTACTACACTTGATGTCAGTAAGCTAGTACTCCTTTAGATTGTCTTTGATATGGCACAACTGTGACCCAGTGACCACGATCTACTACACTTGATGTCAGTAAGCTAGTACTCCTTTAAGTTGTCTTTGATTTGGCACAACTGTTACACGGTGACCACGATCTACTACACTTGATGTCAGTAAGCTAGTACTCCTTTAAGTTGTCTTTGATATGGCACAACTATGACTCGGTGACCACGATCTACTACACTTGATGTCAGTAAGCTAGTACTCCTTTAAGTTTTCTTTGATTTGGCACAACTGTGACCCGGTGACCACGATCTACTACACTTGATGTCAGTAAGCTAGTACTCCTTTAAGTTGTCTTTGATATGGCACAACTGTGACCCGGTGACCACGATCTACTACACCTGATGTCAGTAAGCTAGTACTCCTATAAATGGTCTTTGACTTGACACAACTGTGACCCGGTGACCACGATCTACTACACTTTATATCAGTAAGCTAGTACTCCTTTAAGTGGTCTTTGATATGGCACAACTGTGACCCGGTGACCACGATCTACTACACTTAATGTAAGTAAGCTAGTACTCTTTTAAGTTTTCTTTGACTTGACACAACTGTGACCCGGTGACCACGATCTACTACACCTGATGTCAGTAAGCTAGTACTCCTCCAAGTGGTCTTTGATATGGCACAACTGTGACCCGGTGACCACGATCTACTACACTTAATGTCAGTAAGCTAGTACTCCTTTAAGTTGTCTTTGACTTGACACAACTGTGACTTGGTGACCACGATCTAATACACTTGTCAGTAATCTAGTACTCCTTTAAGTTGTCTTTGACTTGACACAACTGTGACCCGGTGACCACGATCTACTACACTTGATGTCAGTAAGCAAGTACTCCTTTAAGTTGTCTTTGATTTGGCACAACTGTGACCCGGTGACCACGATCTACTACACTTGATGTCAGTAAGCTAGTACTCCTTTAAGTTGTCTTTGATTTGGCACAACTGTGACCCGGTGACCACGATCTACTACACTTGATGTCAGTAAGCTAGTACTCCTTTAAGTTGTCTTTGATTTGGCACAACTGTGACCCGGTGACCACGATCTACTACACCTGATGTCAGTAAGCTAGTACTCCTTTAAGTTGTCTTTGATTTGGCACAACTGTGACCCGGTGACCACGATCTACTTCACTTGATGTCAGTAAGCTAGTACTCCTTTAAATTGTCTTTGATATGGGACAACTGTGACCCGGTGACCACGATCTACTACACCTGATGTCAGTAAGCTAGTACTCCTTTAAGTGGTCTTTGATATGGCACAACCGTGACCCGGTGAACACGATCTACTACACTTGATGTCATAAGCTAGTACCCCTTTAAATTGCCTTTGATATGGCACAACTGTGACCCGGTGACCACGATCTACTACACTTGATGTCAGTAAGCTAGTACTCCTTTAAGTTGTCTTTGATATGGCACAACTGTGACCCGGTGACCACGATCTACTACACTTGATGTCAGTAAGCTAGTACTCCTTTAAATCGTCTTTGATATGGCACAACTGTGACTCGGTGACCACGATCTACTACACTTGATGTCAGTAAGCTAGTACTCCTTTAAGTTGTCTTTGATATGGCACAACTGTGACCCGGTGACCACGATCTACTACACTTGATGTCAGTAAGCTAGTACTCCTTTAAGTTGTCTTTGATATGGCACAACTGTGACCCGGTGACCACGATCTACTACACTTGATGTCAGTAAGCTAGTACTCCTTTAAATCGTCTTTGATATGGCCGAACTGTGACCCGGTGACCACGATCTACTACACTTGATGTCAGTAAGCTAGTACTCCTTTAAGTGGTCTTTGATATGGCACAACTGTGACCCGGTGACCACGATCTACTACACGTGATGTCAGTAAGCTAGTACTCCTTTAAATCGTCTTTGATATGGCACAACTGTGACTCGGTGACCACGATCTACTACACTTGATGTCAGTAAGCTAGTACTCCTTTAAGTTGTCTTTGATATGGCAGAACTGTGACTCGGTGACCACGATATACTACACTTGATGTCAGTAAGCTAGTACTCCTTTAAATCGTCTTTGATATGGCACAACTGTGACCCGGTGACCACGATCTACTACACTTGATGTCAGTAAGCTAGTACTCCTTTAAGTTGTCCTTGATATGGCACAACTGTGACCCGGTGACCACGATCTACTACACCTGATGTCAGTAAGCTAGTACTCCTTTAAATCGTCTTTGATATGGCACAACTGTGACTCGGTGACCACGATCTACTACACTTGATGTCAGTAAGCTAGTACTCCTTTAAGTTGTCTTTGATATGGCACAAATGTGACCCGGTGACCACGATCTACTACACTTGATGTCATAAGCTAGTACTCCTTTAAGTGGTCTTTGATATGGCACAACTGTGACCCGGTGACCACGATCTACTACACCTGATGTCAGTAAGCTAGTACTCCTGTAAGTGGTCTTTGATTTGGCACAACTGTGACCCGGTGACCACGATCTACTGCACCTGATGTCAGTAAGCTAGTACTCCTTTAAATTTTCTTTGATATGGCACAACTGTGACCCGGTGACCACGATCTACTACACATGATGTCAGTAAGCTAGTACTCCTTTAAGTTGTCTTTGATTTGGCACAACTGTGACCCGGTGACCACGATCTACTACACTTGATGTCAGTAAGCTAGTACTCCTTTAAATTGTCTTAGATATGGCACAACTGTGACCCGGTGACCACGATCTACTACACTTGATGTCAGTTAGCTAGTACTCCTTTAAATTGTCTTTGATATGGCACAACTGTGACCCGGTGACCACGATCTACTACACTTGATGTCAGTAAGTTAGTACTCCTTTAAGTTGTCTTTGATTTGGCACAACTGTGACCCGGTGACCACGATCTACTACACTTGATGTCATAAGCTAGTACTCCTTTAAGTTGTCTTTGACTTGACACAACTGTGACCCGGTGACCACGATCTACTACACTTGATGTAAGTAAGCTAGTACTCCTTTAAGTTGTCTTTGATATGGCACAACTGTGACCCGGTGACCACGATCTACTACACTTGATGTCAGTAAGTTAGTACTCCTTTAAGTTGTCTTTGATTTGGCACAACTGTGACCCGGTGACCACGATCTACTACACTTGATGTCATAAGCTAGTACTCCTTTAAGTTGTCTTTGACTTGACACAACTGTGACCCGGTGACCACGATCTACTACACTTGATGTAAGTAAGCTAGTACTCCTTTAAGTTGTCTTTGATATGGCACAACTGTGACCCGGTGACCACGATCTACTACACTTGATGTCAGTAAGTTAGTACTCCTTTAAGTTGTCTTTGATTTGGCACAACTGTGACCCGGTGACCACGATCTACTACACTTGATGTCAGTAAGCTAGTACTCCTTTAAGTTGTCTTTGACTTGACACAACTGTGACCCGGTGACCACGATCTACTACACTTGATGTAAGTAAGCTAGTACTCCTTTAAGTTGTCTTTGATTTGGCACAACTGTGACCCGGTGACCACGATCTACTACACTTGATGTCAGTAAGCTAGTACTCCTTTAAGTTGTCTTTGATTTGGCACAACTGTTACACGGTGACCACGAACTACTACACTTGATGTCAGTAAGCTAGTACTCCTTTAAGTTGTCTTTGATATGGCACAACTATGACGCGGTGACCACGATCTACGACACTTGATGTCAGTAAGCTAGTACTCCTTTAAGTTGTCTTTGATTTGGCACAACTGTGACCCGGTGACCACGATCTACTACACCTGATGTCAGTAAGCTAGTACTCCTTTAAGTTGTCTTTGATATGGCACAACTGTGACTCGGTGACCACGATCTACTACACTTGATGTCAGTAAGCTAGTACTCATTTAAGTTTTCTTTGATTTGCCACAACTGTGACCCGGTGTCCACGATCTACTACACTTGATGTCAGTAAGCTAGTACTCCTTTAAGTTGTCTTTGATTTGGCACAACTGTGACCCGGTGACCACGATCTACTACACTTGATGTCAGTAAGCTAGTACTCCTCTAAGTTGTCTTTGATATGGCACAACTGTGACCCGGTGACCACGATCTACTACACTTGATGTCAGTAAGCTAGTACTCCTTTAAGTTGTCTTTGATATGGCACAACTGTGACCCGGTGACCACGATCTACTACACTTAATGTAAGTAAGCTAGTACTCTTTTAAGTTGTCTTTGATTTGGCACAACTGTGACCTGGTGACCACGATCTACTACACTTGATGTCAGTAAGCTAGTACTCCTTTAAATTGTCTTTGATATGGCACAACTGTGACCCGGTGACCACGATCTACTACACTTGATGTCAGTAAGCTAGTACTCCTTTAAATTGTCTTTGATATGGCACAACTGTGACCCGGTGACCACGATCTACTACACTTGATGTCAGTAAGCTAGTACTCCTTTAAATTGTCTTTGATATGGCACAACTGTGACCCGGTGACCACGATCTACTACACTTGATGTCAGTAAGCTAGTACTCCTTTAAGTTGTCTTTGATTTGGCACAACTGTTACACGGTGACCACGAACTACTACACTTGATGTCAGTAAGCTAGTACTCCTTTAAATTGTCTTTGATATGGCACAACGGTGACCCGGTGACCACGATCTACTACACTTGATGTCAGTAGGCTAGTACTCCTTTAAGTTGTCTTTGATATGGCACAACTGTGACCCGGTGACCACGATCTACTACACTTGATGTCAGTAAGCTAGTACTCCTTTAAATCGTCTCTGATATGGCACAACTGTGACTCGGTGACCACGATCTACTACACTTGATGTCAGTAAGCTAGTACTCCTTTAAGTTGTCTTTGATATGGCACAACTGTGACCCGGTGACCACGATCTACTACACTTGACGTCATAAGCTAGTAGTCCTTTAAGTGGTCTTTGATATGGCACAACTGTGACCCGGTGACCATGATCTACTACACCTGATCTCAGTAAGCTAGTACTCCTGTAAGTGGTCTTTGATTTGGCACAACTGTGACCCGGTGACCACGATCTACTACACATGATGTCAGTAAGCTAGTACTCCTTTAAGTTGTCTTTGATTTGGCACAACTGTGACCCGGTGACCACGATCTACTACACTTGATGTCAGTAAGCTAGTACTCCTTTAAATTGTCTTTGATATGGCACAACTGTGACCCGATGACCACGATCTACTACACTTGATGTCAGTTAGCTAGTACTCCTTTAAATTGTCTTTGATATGGCACAACTGTGACCCGGTGACCACGATCTACTACACTTGATGTCAGTAAGCTAGTACTCCTTTAAGTTGTCTTTGATTTGGCACAACTGTTACACGGTGACCACGATCTACTACACTTGATGTCAGTAAGCTAGTACTCCTTTATGTTGTCTTTGATATGGCACAACTATGACTCGGTGACCACGATCTACTACACTTGATGTCAGTAAGCTAGTACTCCTTTAAGTTGTCTTTGATTTGGCACAACTGTGACCCGGTGACCACGATCTACTACACTTGATGTCAGTAAGCTAGTACTCCTTTAAGTTGTCTTTGATTTGGTACAACTGTGACCCGGTGACCACGATCTACTGCACTTGATGTCAGTAAGCTAGTACTCCTTTAAGTTGTCTTTGATTTGGCACAACTGTGACCCGGTGACCACGATCTACTACACTTGATGTCAGTAAGCTAGTACTCCTTTAAGTTGTCTTTGATTTGGTACAACTGTGACCCGGTGACCACGATCTACTACACTTGATGTCAGTAAGCTAGTACTCCTCTAAGTTGTCTTTGATATGGCACAACTGTGACCCGGTGACCACGATCTACTACACCTGATGTCAGTAAGCTAGTACTCCTTTAAGTGGTCTTTGATATGGCACAACTGTGACCCGGTGACCACGATCTACTACACTTAATGTCAGTAAGCTAGTACTCCATTAAGTTGTCTTTGTCTTGACACAACTGTGACTTGGTGACCACGATCTAATACACTTGTCAGTAATCTAGTACTCCTTTAAGTTGTCTTTGACTTGACACAGCTGTGACCCGGTGACAACGATCTACTACACTTGATGTCAGTAAGCTAGTACTCCTTTAAGATGTCTTTGATTTGGCACAACTGTTACACGGTGACCACGATCTACTACACTTGATGTCAGTAAGCTAGTACTCCTTTAAGTTGTCTTTGATATGGCACAACTATGACTCGGTGACCACGATCTACTACACTTGATGTCAGTAAGCTAGTACTCCTTTAAGTTGTCTTTGATATGGCACAACTGTGACTCGGTGACCACGATCTACTACACTTGATGTAAGTAAGCTAGTACTCCTTTAAGTTGTCTTTGATTTGGCACAACTGTGACCCGGTGACCACGATCTACTACACTTGATGTCAGTAAGCTAGTACTCCTTTAAGTTGTCTTTGATTTGGCACAACTGTGACCCGGTGACAACGATCTACTACACTTGATGTCAGTAAGCTAGTACTCCTTTAAGTTGTCTTTGATATGGCACAACTGTTACACGGTGACCACGATCTACTACACTTGATGTCAGTAAGCTAGTACTCCTTTAAATTGTCTTTGATATGGCACAACTGTGACCCGGTGACCACGATCTACTACACTTGATGTCAGTAAGCTAGTACTCCTTTAAATTGTCTTTGATATGGCACAACTGTGACCCGGTGACCACGATCTACTACACTTGATGTCAGTAAGCTAGTACTCCATTAAGTTGTCTTTGATTTGGCACAACTGTTACACGGTGACCACGATCTTCTACACTTGATGTCAGTAAGCTAGTACTCCTTTAAGTTGTCTTTGATATGGCACAACTATGACTCGGTGACCAAGATCTACTACACTTGATGTCAGTAAGCTAGTACTCCTTTAAGTGGTCTTTGATTTGGCACAACTGTGACCCGGTGACCACGATCTACTACACCTGATGTCAGTAAGCTAGTACTCCTTTAAGTTGTCTTTGATATGGCACAACTGTGACTCGGTGACCACGATCTACTACACTTGATGTCAGTAAGCTAGTACTCATTTAAATTTTCGTTGATTTGGCACAACTGTGACCCGGTGACCACGATCTACTACACTTGATGTCAGTAAGCTAGTACTCCTTTAAGTTGTCTTTGATTTGGCACAACTGTGACTCGGTGACCACGATCTACTACACTTGATGTCAGTAAGCTAGTACCCCTCTAAGTGGTCTTTGATATGGCACAACTGTGACCCGGTGACCACGATCTACTACACTTGATGTCAGTAAGCTAGTACTCCTTTAAATTGTCTTTGATATGGCACAACTGTGACCCGGTGACCACGATCTACTACACTTGATGTCAGTAAGCTAGTACTCCTCCAAGTGGTCTTTGATATGGCACAACTGTGACCCGGTGACCACGATCTACTACACTTGATGTCAGTAAGCTAGTACTCCTTTAAGTGGTCTTTGACTTGACACAACTGTGACACGGTGACCACGATCTACTACACTTTATATCAGTAAGCTAGTACTCCTTTAAGTGGTCTTTGATATGGCACAACTGTGACCCGGTGACCACGATCTACTACACTTAATGTAAGTAAGCTAGTACTCTTTTAAGTTGTCTTTGACTTGACACAACTGTGACTCGGTGACCACGATCTACTACTCCTGATGTCAGTAAGCTAGTACTCCTCTAAGTGGTCTTTGATATGGCACAACTGTGACCCGGTGACCACGATCTACTACACTTAATGTCAGTAATCTAGTACTCCTTTAAGTTGTCTTTGACTTGACACAGCTGTGACCCGGTGACCACGATCTACTACACTTGATGTCAGTAAGCTAGTACTCCTTTAAGTTGTCTTTGATTTGGCACAACTGTTACACGGTGACCACGATCTACTACACTTGATGTCAGTAATCTAGTACTCCTTTAAGTGGTCTTTGATATGGCACAACTGTGACCCGGTGACCACGATCTACTACACTTGATGTCAGTAAGCTAGTACTCCTTTAAGTGGTCTTTGACTTGACACAACTGTCACCCGGTGACCACGATCTACTACACTTTATATCAGTAAGCTAGTACTCCTTTAAGTTGTCTTTGATTTGGCACAACTGTTACACGGTGACCACGATCTACTACACTTGATGTCAGTAAGCTAGTACTCCTTTAAGTTGTCTTTGATATGGCACAACTATGACTCGGTGACCACGATCTACAACACTTGATGTCAGTAAGCTAGTACTCCTTTAAGTTGTCTTTGATATGGCACAACTGTGACCCGGTGACCACGATCTACTACACTTGATGTCAGTAAGCTAGTACTCCTTTAAATCGTCTTTGATATGGCACAACTGTGACTCGGTGACCACGATCTACTACACTTGATGTCAGTAAGCTAGTACTCCTTTAAGTTGTCTTTGATATGGCACAACTGTGACCCGGTGACCACGATCTACTACACTTGATGTCAGTAAGCTAGTACTCCTTTAAATCGTCTTTGATATGGCACAACTGTGACTCGGTGATCACGATCTACTACACTTGATGTCAGTAAGCTAGTACTGCTTTAAGTTGTCTTTGATATGGCACAACTGTGACCCGGTGACCACGATCTACTACACTTGATGTCATAAGCTAGTACTCCTTTAAGTGGTCTTTGATATGGCACAACTGTGACCCGGTGACCACGATCTACTACACCTGATGTCAGTAAGCTAGTACTCCTGTAAGTGGTCTTTGATTTGGCACAACTGTGACCCGGTGACCACGATCTACTACACCTGATGTCAGTAAGCTAGTACTCCTTTAAATTGTCTTTGATATGGCACAACTGTGACCCGGTGACCACGATCTACTACACATGATGTCAGTAAGCTAGTACTCCTTTAAGTTGTCTTTGATTTGGCACAACTGTGACCCGGTGACCACGATCTACTACACTTGATGTCAGTAAGCTAGTACTCCTTTAAATTGTCTTTGATATGGCACAACTGTGACCCGGTGACCACGATCTACTACACTTGATGTCAGTAAGCTAGTACTCCTTTAAATTGTCTTTGATATGGCACAACTGTGACCCGGTGACCACGATCTACTACACTTGATGTCAGTAAGCTAGTACTCCTTTAAGTTGTCTTTGATTTGGCACAACTGTTACACGGTGACCACGAACTACTACACTTGATGTCAGTAAGCTAGTACTCCTTTAAGTTGTCTTTGATATGGCACAACTATGACGCGGTGACCACGATCTACTACACTTGATGTCAGTAAGCTAGTACCCCTTTAAATTGTCTTTGATTTGGCACAACTGTGACCCTGTGACCACGATCTACTACACCTGATGTCAGTAAGCTAGTACTCCTTTAAGTTGTCTTTGATATGGCACAACTGTGACTCGGTGACCACGATCTACTACACTTGATGTCAGTAAGCTAGTACTCATTTAAGTTTTCTTTGATTTGCCACAACTGTGACCCGGTGTCCACAATCTACTACACTTGATGTCAGTAAGCTAGTACTCCTTTAAGTTGTCTTTGATTTGGCACAACTGTGACCCGGTGACCATGATCTACTACACTTGACGTCAGTAAGCTAGTACTCCTCTAAGTTGTCTTTGATATGGCACAACTGTGACCCGGTGACCACGATCTACTACACTTGATGTCAGTAAGCTAGTACTCCTTTAAATTGTCTTTGATATGGCACAACTGTGACCCGGTGACCACGATCTAATACACTTGATGTCAGTAAGCTAGTACTCCTTTAAGTTGTCTTTGATTTGGCACAACTGTTACACGGTGACCACGAACTACTACACTTGATGTCAGTAAGCTAGTACTCCTTTAAGTTGTCTTTGATATGGCACAACTATGACGCGGTGACCACGATCTACTACACTTGATGTCAGTAAGCTAGTACCCCTTTAAGTTGTCTTTGATTTGGCACAACTGTGACCCGGTGACCACGATCTACTACACCTGATGTCAGTAAGCTAGTACTCCTTTAAGTTGTCTTTGATATGGCACAACTGTGACTCGGTGACCACGATCTACTACACTTGATGTCAGTAAGCTAGTACTCCTTTAAGTTGTCTTTGATATGGCACAACTGTGACCCGGTGACCACGATCTACTACACTTGATGTCAGTAAGCTAGTACTCCTTTAAATCGTCTTTGATATGGCACAACTGTGACTCGGTGATCACGATCTACTACACTTGATGTCAGTAAGCTAGTACTGCTTTAAGTTGTCTTTGATATGGCACAACTGTGACCCGGTGACCACGATCTACTACACTTGATGTCATAAGCTAGTACTCCTTTAAGTGGTCTTTGATATGGCACAACTGTGACCCGGTGACCACGATCTACTACACCTGATGTCAGTAAGCTAGTACTCCTGTAAGTGGTCTTTGATTTGGCACAACTGTGACCCGGTGACCACGATCTACTACACCTGATGTCAGTAAGCTAGTACTCCTTTAAATTGTCTTTGATATGGCACAACTGTGACCCGGTGACCACGATCTACTACACATGATGTCAGTAAGCTAGTACTCCTTTAAGTTGTCTTTGATTTGGCACAACTGTGACCCGGTGACCACGATCTACTACACTTGATGTCAGTAAGCTAGTACTCCTTTAAATTGTCTTTGATATGGCACAACTGTGACCCGGTGACCACGATCTACTACACTTGATGTCAGTAAGCTAGTACTCCTTTAAATTGTCTTTGATATGGCACAACTGTGACCCGGTGACCACGATCTACTACACTTGATGTCAGTAAGCTAGTACTCCTTTAAGTTGTCTTTGATTTGGCACAACTGTTACACGGTGACCACGAACTACTACACTTGATGTCAGTAAGCTAGTACTCCTTTAAGTTGTCTTTGATATGGCACAACTATGACGCGGTGACCACGATCTACTACACTTGATGTCAGTAAGCTAGTACTCCTTTAAGTTGTCTTTGATTTGGCACAACTGTGACCCGGTGACCACGATCTACTACACCTGATGTCAGTAAGCTAGTACTCCTTTAAGTTGTCTTTGATATGGCACAACTGTGACTCGGTGACCACGATCTACTACACTTGATGTCAGTAAGCTAGTACTCATTTAAGTTTTCTTTGATTTGCCACAACTGTGACCCGGTGTCCACAATCTACTACACTTGATGTCAGTAAGCTAGTACTCCTTTAAGTTGTCTTTGATTTGGCACAACTGTGACCCGGTGACCATGATCTACTACACTTGACGTCAGTAAGCTAGTACTCCTCTAAGTTGTCTTTGATATGGCACAACTGTGACCCGGTGACCACGATCTACTACACTTGATGTCAGTAAGCTAGTACTCCTTTAAGTGGTCTTTGATATGGCACAACTGTGACCCGGTGACCACGATCTACTACACTTAATGTAAGTAAGCTAGTACTCTTTTAAGTTGTCTTTGATTTGGCACAACTGTGACCCGGTGACCACGATCTACTACACTTGATGTCAGTAAGCTAGTACTCCTTTAAATTGTCTTTGATATGGCACAACTGTGACCCGGTGACCACGATCTACTACACTTGATGTCAGTAAGCTAGTACTCCTTTAAATTGTCTTTGATATGGCACAACTGTGACCCGGTGACCACGATCTACTACACTTGATGTCAGTAAGCTAGTACTCCTTTAAGTTGTCTTTGATATGGCACAACTGTGACCCGGTGACCACGATCTACTACACTTGATGTCAGTAAGCTAGTACTCCTTTAAGTTGTCTTTGATTTGGCACAACTGTTACACGGTGACCACGAACTACTACACTTGATGTCAGTAAGCTAGTACTCCTTTAAGTGGTCTTTGATATGGCACAACTATGACTCGGTGACCACGATCTACTACACTTGATGTCAGTAAGCTAGTACCCCTTTAAGGTGTCTTTGATTTGGCACAACTGTGACCCGGTGACCACGATCTACTACACTTGATGTCAGTAAGCTAGTACTCCTTTAAGTTGTCTTTGATATGGCACTACTGTGACTCGGTGACCACGATCTACTACACTTGATGTCAGTAAGCTAGTACTCATTTAAGTTTTCTTTGATTTGGCACACCTGTGACCCGGTGTCCACGATCTACTACACTTGATGTCAGTAAGCTAGTACTCCTTTAAGTTGTCTTTGATTTGGCACAACTGTGACCCGGTGACCACGATCTACTACACTTGATGTCAGTAAGCTAGTACTCCTTTAAGTTGTCTTTGATATGGCACAACTGTGACCCGGTGACCACGATCTACTACACTTGATGTCAGTAAGCTAGTACTCCTTTAAGTTGTCTTTGATATGGCACAACTGTGACCCGGTGACCACGATCTACTACACTTGATGTCAGTAAGCTAGTACTCCTTTAAGTTGTCTTTGATTTGGCACAACTGTTACACGGTGACCACGAACTACTACACTTGATGTCAGTAAGCTAGTACTCCTTTAAGTGGTCTTTGATATGGCACAACTATGACTCGGTGACCACGATCTACTACACTTGATGTCAGTAAGCTAGTACCCCTTTAAGGTGTCTTTGATTTGGCACAACTGTGACCCGGTGACCACGATCTACTACACTTGATGTCAGTAAGCTAGTACTCCTTTAAGTTGTCTTTGATATGGCACTACTGTGACTCGGTGACCACGATCTACTACACTTGATGTCAGTAAGCTAGTACTCATTTAAGTTTTCTTTGATTTGGCACACCTGTGACCCGGTGTCCACGATCTACTACACTTGATGTCAGTAAGCTAGTACTCCTTTAAGTTGTCTTTGATTTGGCACAACTGTGACCCGGTGACCACGATCTACTACACTTGATGTCAGTAAACTAGTACTCCTTTAAGTGGTCTTTGACTTGACACAACTGTCACCCGGTGACCACGATCTACTACACTTTATATCAGTAAGCTAGTACTCCTATAAGTGGTCTTTGATATGGCACAACTGTGACCCGGTGACCACGATCTACTACACTTAATGTCAGTAAGCTAGTACTCTTTTAAGTGGTCTTTGACTTGACACAACTGTGACTCGGTGACCACGATCTACTACACCTGATGTCAGTAAGCTAGTACTCCTCTAAGTGGTCTTTGATATGGCACAACTGTGACCCGGTGACCACGATCTACTACACTTAATGTCAGTAAGCTAGTACTCCTTTAAATTGTCTTTGACTTGACACAACTGTGACTTGGTGACCACGATCTAATACACTTGTCAGTAATCTAGTACTCCTTTAATTTGTCTTTGACTTGACACAGCTGTGACCCGGTGACCACGATCTACTACACTTGATGTCAGTAAGCTAGTACTCCTTTAAGTTGTCTTTGATTTGGCACAACTGTTACACGGTGACCACGATCTACTACACTTGATGTCAGTAAGCTAGTACTCCTTTAAGTTGTCTTTGATATGGCACAACTATGACTCGGTGACCACGATCTACTACACTTGATGTCAGTAAGCTAGTACTCCTTTAAGTTGTCTTTGATTTGGCACAACTGTGACCCGGTGACCACGATCTACTACACCTGATGTCAGTAAGCTAGTACTCCTTTAAGTTGTCTTTGATATGGCACAACTGTGACTCGGTGACCACGATCTACTACACTTGATGTAAGTAAGCTAGTACTCCTTTAAGTTGTCTTTGATTTGGCACAACTGTGACCCGGTGACCACGATCTACTACACTTGATGTCAGTAAGCTAGTACTCCTTTAAGTTGTCTTTGATTTGGCACAACTGTGACCCGGTGACCACGATCTACTACACTTGATGTCAGTAAGCTAGTACTCCTTTAAGTTGTCTTTGATTTGGCACAACTGTGACCCGGTGACCACGATCTACTACACTTGATGTCAGTAAGCTAGTACTCCTTTAAGTTGTCTTTGATTTGGCACAACTGTGACCCGGTGACCACGATCTACTACACCTGATGTCAGTAAGCTAGTACTCCTTTAAATTGTCTTTGATATGGCATAACTGTGACCCGGTGAACATGATCTACTACACATGATGTCAGGAAGCTAGTACTCCTTTAAGTTGTCTTTGATTTGGCACAACTGTGACCCGGTGACCACGATCTACTACACTTGATGTCAGTAAGCTAGTACTCCTTTAAATTGTCTTTGATATGGCACAACTGTGACCCGGTGACCACGATCTACTACACTTGATGTCAGTAAGCTAGTACTCCTTTAAAAAGTCTTTGATTTGGCACAACTGTTACACGGTGACCACGATCTACTACACTTGATGTCAGTAAGCTAGTACTCCTTTAAGTTGTCTTTGATATGGCACAACTATGACTCGGTGACCACGATCTACTACACTTGATGTCAGTAAGCTAGTACTCCTTTAAGTTGTCTTTGATTTGGCACAACTGTGACCCGGTGACCACGATCTACTACACTTGATGTCAGTAAGCTAGTACTCCTTTAAGTTGTCTTTGATTTGGCACAACTGTGACTCGGTGACCACGATCTACTACACTTGATGTCAGTAAGCTAGTACTCCTCTAAGTGGTCTTTGATATGGCACAACTGTGACCCGGTGACCACGATCTACTACACTTGATGTCAGTAAGCTAGTACTCCTTTAAGTGGACTTTGACTTGACACAACTGTCACCCGGTGACCACGATCTACTACACTTTATATCAGTAAGCTAGTACTCCTCCAAGTGGTCTTTGATATGGCACAACTGTGACTCGGTGACCACGATCTACTACACTTGATGTCAGTAAGCTAGTACTCCTTTAAGTGGTCTTTAACTTGACACAACTGTCACCCGGTGACCACGATCTACTTCACTTTATATCATTAAGCTAGTACTCCTTTAAGTGGTCTTTGATATGGCACAACTGTGACCCGGTGACCACGATCTACTACACTTAATGTAAGTAAGCTAGTACTCTTTTAAGTTGTCTTTGACTTGACACAACTGTGACTCGGTGACCACGATCTACTACACCTGATGTCAGTAAGCTAGTACTCCTCTAAGTGGTCTTTGATATGGCACAACTGTGACCCGGTGACCACGATCTACTACACTTAATGTCAGTAAGCTAGTACTCCTTTAAGTTGTCTTTGACTTGACACAACTGTGACTTGGTGACCACGATCTAATACACTTGTAAGTAATCTAGTACTCCTTTAAGTTGTTTTTGACTTGACACAGCTGTGACACGGTGACCACGATCTACTACACTTGATGTCAGTAAGCTAGTACTCCTTTAAGTTGTCTTTGATTTGGCACAACTGTTACACGGTGACCACGATCTACTACACTTGATGTCAGTAAGCTAGTACTCCTCTAAGTGGTCTTTGATATGGCACAACTGTGACCCGGTGACCACGATCTACTACACTTGATGTCAGTAAGCTAGTACTCCTTTAAGTGGACTTTGACTTGACACAACTGTCACCCGGTGACCACGATCTACTACACTTTATATCAGTAAGCTAGTACTCCTCCAAGTGGTCTTTGATATGGCACAACTGTGACTCGGTGACCACGATCTACTACACTTGATGTCAGTAAGCTAGTACTCCTTTAAGTGGTCTTTAACTTGACACAACTGTCACCCGGTGACCACGATCTACTACACTTTATATCATTAAGCTAGTACTCCTTTAAGTGGTCTTTGATATGGCACAACTGTGACCCGGTGACCACGATCTACTACACTTAATGTAAGTAAGCTAGTACTCTTTTAAGTTGTCTTTGACTTGACACAACTGTGACTCGGTGACCACGATCTACTACACCTGATGTCAGTAAGCAAGTACTCCTCTAAGTGGTCTTTGATATGGCACAACTGTGACCCGGTGACCACGATCTACTACACTTAATGTCAGTAAGCTAGTACTCCTTTAAGTTGTCTTTGACTTGACACAACTGTGACTTGGTGACCACGATCTAATACACTTGTAAGTAATCTAGTACTCCTTTAAGTTGTTTTTGACTTGACACAGCTGTGACACGGTGACCACGATCTACTACACTTGATGTCAGTAAGCTAGTACTCCTTTAAGTTGTCTTTGATTTGGCACAACTGTTACACGGTGACCACGATCTACTACACTTGATGTCAGTAAGCTAGTACTCCTCTAAGTGGTCTTTGATATGGCACAACTGTGACCCGGTGACCACGATCTACTACACTTGATGTCAGTAAGCTAGTACTCCTTTAAGTGGTCTTTGACTTGACACAACTGTCACCCGGTGACCACGATCTACTACACTTTATATCAGTAAGCTAGTACTCCTTTAAGTTGTCTTTGATTTGGCACAACTGTTACACGGTGACCACGATCTACTACACTTGATGTCAGTAAGCTAGTACTCCTTTAAGTTGTCTTTGATATGGCACAACTATGACTCGGTGACCACGATCTACTACACTTGATGTCAGTAAGCTAGTACTCCTTTAAGTTGTCTTTGATATGGCACAACTGTGACCCGGTGACCACGATCTACTACACTTGATGTCAGTAAGCTAGTACTCGTTTAAATCGTCTTTGATATGGCACAACTGTGACTCGGTGACCACGATCTACTACACTTGATGTCAGTAAGCTAGTACTCCTTTAAGTTGTCTTTGATATGGCACAACTGTGACCCGGTGACCACGATCTACTACACTTGATGTCAGTAAGCTAGTACTCCTTTAAATCGTCTTTGATATGGCAGAACTGTGACTCGGTGACCACGATCTACTACACTTGATGTCAGTAAGCTAGTACTCCTTTAAGTGGTCTTTGATATGGCACAACTGTGACCCGGTGACCACGATCTACTACACTTGATGTCAGTAAGCTAGTACTCCTTTAAATCGTCATTGATATGGCACAACTGTGACTCGGTGATCACGATCTACTACACTTGATGTCAGTAAGCTAGTACTCCTTTAAGTTGTCTTTGATATGGCACAACTGTGACCCGGTGACCACGATCTACTACACTTGATGTCATAAGCTAGTATTCCTTTAAGTTGTCTTTGATATGGCACAACTGTGACCCGGTGACCACGATCTACTACACTTGATGTCATAAGCTAGTACTCCTGTAAGTGGTCTTTGATTTGGCACAACTGTGACCCGGTGACCACGATCTACTACACCTGATGTCAGTAAGCTAGTACTCCTTTAAATTGTCTTTGATATGGCACAACTGTGACCCGGTGACCACGATCTACTACACATGATGTCAGTAAGCTAGTACTCCTTTAAGTTGTCTTTGATTTGGCACAACTGTGACCCGGTGACCACGATCTACTACACTTGATGTCAGTAAGCTAGTACTCCTTTAAATTGTCTTTGATATGGCACAACTGTGACCCGGTGACCACGATCTACTACACTTGATGTCAGTAAGCTAGTACTCCTTTAAGTTGTCTTTGATTTGGCACAACTGTTACACGGTGACCACGATCTACTACGCTTGATGTCAGTAAGCTAGTACTCCTTTAAGTTGTCTTTGATATGGCACAACTATGACTCGGTGACCACGATCTACTACACTTGATGTCAGTAAGCTAGTACCCCTTTAAGTTGTCTTTGATTTGGCACAACTGTGACCCGGTGACCACGATCTACTATACCTGATGTCAGTAAGCTAGTACTCCTTTAAGTTGTCTTTGATATGGCACAACTGTGCCTCGGTGACCATGATCTACTACACTTGATGTCAGTAAGCTAGTACTCATTTAAGTTTTCTTTGATTTGGCACAACTGTGACCCGGTGACCACGATCTACTACACTTGATGTCAGTAAGCTAGTACTCCTTTAAGTTGTCTTTGATTTGGCACAACTGTGACCCGGTGACCACGATCTACTACACTTGATGTCAGTAAGCTAGTACTCCTCTAAGGTGTCTTTGATATGGCACAACTGTGACCCGGTGACCATGATCTACTACACTTGATGTCAGTAAGCTAGTACTCCTTTAAGTGGTCTTTGACTTGACACAACTGTCACGCGGTGACCACGATCTACTACACTTTATATCAGTAAGCTAGTACTCCTTTAAGTGGTCTTTGATATGGCACAACTGTGACCCGGTGACCACGATCTACTACACTTAATGTAAGTAAGCTAGTACTCTTTTAAGTTGTCTTTGACTTGACACAACTGTGACTCGGTGACCACGATCTACTACACATGATGTCAGTAAGCCAGTACTCCTCTAAGTGGTCTTTGATATGGCACAACTGTGACCCGGTGACCACGATCTACTACACTTAATGTCAGTAAGTTAGTACTCCTTTAAGTTGTCTTTGACTTGACACAACTGTGACTTGGTGACCACGATCTAATACACTTGTCAGTAATCTAGTACTCCTTTAAGTTGTCTTTGACTTGACACAGCTGTGACCCGGTGACCACGATCTACTACACTTGATGTCAGTAAGCTAGTACTCCTTTAAGTTGTCTTTGATTTGGCACAACTGTTACACGGTGACCACGATCTACTACACTTGATGTCAGTAAGCTAGTACTCCTTTAAGTTGTCTTTGATATGGCACAACTATGACTCGGTGACCACGATCTACTACACTTGATGTCAGTAAGCTAGTACTCCTTTAAGTTGACTTTGATTTGGCACAACTGTGACCCGGTGACCACGATCTACTACACCTGATGTCAGTAAGCTAGTACTCCTTTAAGTTGTCTTTGATATGGCACAACTGTGACTCGGTGACCACGATCTACTACACTTGATGTAAATAAGCTAGTACTCCTTTAAGTTGTCTTTGATTTGGCACAACTGTGACCCGGTGACCACGATCTACTACACTTGATGTCAGTAAGCTAGTACTCCTTTAAGTTGTCTTTGATTTGGCACAACTGTGACCCGGTGACCACGATCTACTACACTTGATGTCAGTAAGCTAGTACTCCTTTAAGTTGTCTTTGATTTGGCACAACTGTGACCCGGTGACCACGATCTACTACACTTGATGTCAGTAAGCTAGTACTCCTTTAAGTTGTCTTTGATTTGGCACAACTGTGACCCGGTGACCACGATCTACTACACCTGATGTCAGTAAGCTAGTACTCCTTTAAATTGTCTTTGATATGGCATAACTGTGACCCGGTGACCATGATCTACTACACATGATGTCAGTAAGCTAGTACTCCTTTAAGTTGTCTTTGATTTGGCACAACTGTTACCCGGTGACCACGATCTACTACACTTGATGTCAGTAAGCTAGTACTCCTTTAAATTGTCTTTGATATGGCACAACTGTGACCCGGTGACCACGATCTACTACACTTGATGTCAGTAAGCTAGTACTCCTTTAAATTGTCTTTGATATGGCACAACTGTGACCCGGTGACCACGATCTACTACACTTGATGTCAGTAAGCTAGTACTCCTTTAAGTTGACTTTGATTTGGCACAACTGTTACACGGTGACCACGATCTACTACACTTGATGTCAGTAAGCTAGTACTCCTTTAAGTTGTCTTTGATATGGCACAACTATGACTCGGTGACCACGATCTACTACACTTGATGTCAGTAAGCTAGTACTCCTTTAAGTTGTCTTTGATTTGGCACAACTGTGACCCGGTGACCACGATCTACTACACCTGATGTCAGTAAGCTAGTACTCCTTTAAGTTGTCTTTGATATGGCACAACTGTGACTCGGTGACCACGATCTACTACACTTGATGTCAGTAAGCTAGTACTCATTTAAGTTTTCTTTGATTTGGCACAACTGTGACCCGGTGACCACGATCTACTACACTTGATGTCAGTAAGCTAGTACTCCTTTAAGTTGTCTTTGATTTGGCACAACTGTTACACGGTGACCACGATCTACTACACTTGATGTCAGTAAGCTAGTACTCCTTTAAGTTGTCTTTGATATGGCACAACTATGACTCGGTGACCACGATCTACTACACTTGATGTCAGTAAGCTAGTACCCCTTTAAGTTGTCTTTGATTTGGCACAACTGTGACCCGGTGACCACGATCTACTATACCTGATGTCATTAAGCTAGTACTCCTTTAAGTTGTCTTTGATATGGCACAACTGTGCCTCGGTGACCATGATCTACTACACTTGATGTCAGTAAGCTAGTACTCATTTAAGTTTTCTTTGATTTGGCACAACTGTGACCCGGTGACCACGATCTACTACACTTGATGTCAGTAAGCTAGTACTCCTTTAAGTTGTCTTTGATTTGGCACAACTGTGACCCGGTGACCACGATCTACTACACTTGATGTCAGTAAGCTAGTACTCCTCTAAGGTGTCTTTGATATGGCACAACTGTGACCCGGTGACCATGATCTACTACACTTGATGTCAGTAAGCTAGTACTCCTTTAAGTGGTCTTTGACTTGACACAACTGTCACCCGGTGACCACGATCTACTACACTTTATATCAGTAAGCTAGTACTCCTTTAAGTGGTCTTTGATATGGCACAACTGTGACCCGGTGACCACGATCTGCTACACTTAATGTAAGTAAGCTAGTACTCTTTTAAGTTGTCTTTGACTTGACACAACTGTGACTCGGTGACCATGATCTACTACACATGATGTCAGTAAGCCAGTACTCCTCTAAGTGGTCTTTGATATGGCACAACTGTGACCCGGTGACCACGATCTACTACACTTAATGTCAGTAAGTTAGTACTCCTTTAAGTTGTCTTTGACTTGACACAACTGTGACTTGGTGACCACGATCTAATACACTTGTCAGTAATCTAGTACTCCTTTAAGTTGTCTTTGACTTGACACAGCTGTGACCCGGTGACCACGATCTACTACACTTGATGTCAGTAAGCTAGTACTCCTTTAAGTTGTCTTTGATTTGGCACAACTGTTACACGGTGACCACGATCTACTACACTTGATGTCAGTAAGCTAGTACTCCTTTAAGTTGTCTTTGATATGGCACAACTATGACTCGGTGACCACGATCTACTACACTTGATGTCAGTAAGCTAGTACTCCTTTAAGTTGTCTTTGATTTGGCACAACTGTGACCCGGTGACCACGATCTACTACACCTGATGTCAGTAAGCTAGTACTCCTTTAAGTTTTCTTTGATATGGCACAACTGTGACTCGGTGACCACGATCTACTACACTTGATGTAAGTAAGCTAGTACTCCTTTAAGTTGCCTTTGATTTGGCACAACTGTGACCCGGTGACCACGATCTACTACACTTGATGTCAGTAAGCTAGTACTCCTTTAAGTTGTCTTTGATTTGGCACAACTGTGACCCGGTGACCACGATCTACTACACTTGATGTCAGTAAGCTAGTACTCCTTTAAGTTGTCTTTGATTTGGCACAACTGTGACCCGGTGACCACGATCTACTACACTTGATGTCAGTAAGCTAGTACTCCTTTAAGTTGTCTTTGATTTGGCACAACTGTGACCCGGTGACCACGATCTACTACACCTTATGTCAGTAAGCTAGTACTCCTTTAAATTGTCTTTGATATGGCATAACTGTGACCCGGTGACCATGATATACTACACATGATGTCAGTAAGCTAGTACTCCTTTAAGTTGTCTTTGATTTGGCACAACTGTTACCCGGTGACCACGATCTACTACACTTGATGTCAGTAAGCTAGTACTCCTTTAAATTGTCTTTGATATGGCACAACTGTGACCCGGTGACCACGATCTACTACACTTGATGTCAGTAAGCTAGTACTCCTTTAAATTGTCTTTGATATGGCACAACTGTGACCCGGTGACCACGATCTACTACACTTGATGTCAGTAAGCTAGTACTCCTTTAAGTTGACTTTGATTTGGCACAACTGTTACACGGTGACCACGATCTACTACACTTGATGTCAGTAAGCTAATACTCCTTTAAGTTGTCTTTGATTTGGCACAACTGTGACCCGGTGACCACGATCTACTACACCTGATGTCAGTAAGCTAGTACTCCTTTAAGTTGTCTTTGATATGGCACAACTGTGACTCGGTGACCACGATCTACTACACTTGATGTCAGTAAGCTAGTACTCATTTAAGTTTTCTTTGATTTGGCACAACTGTGACCCGGTGACCACGATCTACTACACTTGATGTCAGTAAGCTAGTACTCCTTTAAGTTGTCTTTGATTTGGCACAACTGTGACTCGGTGACCACGATCTACTACACTTGATGTCAGTAAGCTAGTACTCCTTTAAGTTGTCTTTGATTTGGCACAACTGTTACACGGTGACCACGATCTACTACACTTGATGTCAGTAAGCTAGTACTCCTTTAAGTTGTCTTTGATATGGCACAACTATGACTCGGTGACCACGATCTACTACACTTGATGTCAGTAAGCTAGTACTCCTTTAAGTTGTCTTTGATTTGGCACAACTGTGACCCGGTGACCACGATCTACTACACCTGATGTCAGTAAGCTAGTACTCCTTTAAGTTGTCTTTGATATGGCACAACTGTGACTCGGTGACCACGATCTACTACACTTGATGTAAGTAAGCTAGTACTCCTTTAAGTTGTCTTTGATTTGGCACAACTGTGACCCGGTGACCACGATCTACTACACTTGATGTCAGTAAGCTAGTACTCCTTTAAGTTGTCTTTGATTTGGCACAACTGTGACCCGGTGACCACGATCTACTACACCTGATGTCAGTAAGCTAGTACTCCTTTAAATTGTCTTTGATATGGCATAACTGTGACCCGGTGACCATGATCTACTACACATGATGTCAGTAAGCTAGTACTCCTTTAAGTTGTCTTTGATTTGGCACAACTGTTACCCGGTGACCACGATCTACTACACTTGATGTCAGTAAGCTAGTACTGCTTTAAATTGTCTTTGATATGGCACAACTGTGACCCGGTGACCACGATCTACTACACTTGATGTCAGTAAGCTAGTACTCCTTTAAATTGTCTTTGATATGGCACAACTGTGACCCGGTGACCACGATCTACTACACTTGATGTCAGTAAGCTAGTACTCCTTTAAGTTGACTTTGATTTGGCACAACTGTTACACGGTGACCACGATCTACTACACTTGATGTCAGTAAGCTAGTACTCCTTTAAGTTGTCTTTGATATGGCACAACTATGACTCGGTGACCACGATCTACTACACTTGATGTCAGTAAGCTAGTACTCCTTTAAGTTGTCTTTGATTTGGCACAACTGTGACCCGGTGACCACGATCTACTACACCTGCTGTCAGTAAGCTAGTACTCCTTTAAGTTGTCTTTGATATGGCACAACTGTGACTCGGTGACCACGATCTACTACACTTGATGTCAGTAAGCTAGTACTCATTTAAGTTTTCTTTGATTTGGCACAACTGTGACCCGGTGACCACGATCTACTACACTTGATGTCAGTAAGCTAGTACTCCTTTAAGTTGTCTTTGATTTGGCACAACTGTGACTCGGTGACCACGATCTACTACACTTGATGTCAGTAAGCTAGTACCCATCTAAGTGGTCTTTGATATGGCACAACTGTGACCCGGTGACCACGATCTACTACACTTGATGTCAGTAATCTAGTACTCCTGTAAGTGGTCTTTGACTTGACACAACTGTCACCCGGTGACCACGATCTACTACACTTTATATCAGTAAGCTAGTACTCCTCCAAGTGGTCTTTGATATGGCACAACTGTGACCCAGTGACCACGATCTACTACACTTGATGTCAGTAAGCTAGTACTCCTTTAAGTGGTCTTTGACTTGACACAACTGTCACCCGGTGACCACGATCTACTACACTTTATATCAGTAAGCTAGTACTCCTTTAAGTTGTCTTTGATTTGGCACAACTGTTACACGGTGATCACGATCTACTACACTTGATGTCATAAGCTAGTACTCCTTTAAGTGGTCTTTGATATGGCACAACTGTGACCCGGTGACCACGATCTACTACACCTGATGTCAGTAAGCTAGTACTCCTGTAAGTGGTCTTTGATTTGGCACAACTGTGACCCGGTGACCACGATCTACTACACTTGATGTCAGTAAGCTAGTACTCCTTTAAATTGTCTTTGATATGGCACAACTGTGACCCGGTGACCACGATCTACTACACATGATGTCAGTAAGCTAGTACTCCTTTAAGTGGTCTTTGATTTGGCACAACTGTGACCCGGTGACCACGATCTACTACACTTGATGTCAGTAAGCTAGTACTCCTTTAAATTGTCTTTGATATGGCACAACTGTGACCCGGTGACCACGATCTACTACACTTGATGTCAGTAAGCTAGTACTCCTTTAAGTTGTCTTTGATTTGGCACAACTGTGACCCGGTGACCACGATCTACTACACTTGATGTCAGTAAGCTAGTACTCCTTTAAGTTGTCTTTGATTTGGCACAACTGTCACCCGGTGACCACGATCTACTACACTTGATGTCAGTAAGCTAGTACTCCTTTAAGTTGTCTTTGATTTGGCACAACTGTGACCCGGTGACCACGATCTACTACACCTGATGTCAGTAAGCTAGTACTCCTTTAAGTTGTCTTTGATTTGGCACAACTGTGACCCGGTGACCACGATCTACTACACTTGATGTCAGTAAGCTAGTACTCCTTTAAATTGTCTTTGATATGGCACAACTGTGACCCGGTGACCACGATCTACTACACTTGATGTCAGTAAGCTAGTACTCCTTTAAATTGTCTTTGATATGGCACAACTGTGACCCGGTGACCACGATCTACTACACTTGATGTCAGTAAGCTAGTACTCCTTTAAGTTGTCTTTGATTTGGCACAACTGTTACACAGTGACCACGATCTACTACACCTGATGTCAGTAAGCTAGTACTCCTTTAAGTTGTCTTTGATATGGCACAACTATGACTCGGTGACCACGATCTACTACACTTGATGTCAGTAAGCTAGTACTCCTTTAAGTTGTCTTTGATTTGGCACAACTGTGACCCGGTGACCACGATCTACTACACCTGATGTCAGTAAGTTAGTACTCCTTTAAGTTGTCTTTGATATGGCACAACTGTGACTCGGTGACCACGATCTACTACACTTGATGTCAGTAAGCTAGTACTCATTTAAGTTTTCTTTGGTTTGGCACAACTGTGACCCGGTGACCACGATCTACTACACTTGATGTCAGTAAGCTAGTACTCCTTTAAGTTGTCTTTGATTTGGCACAACTGTGACTCGGTGACCACGATCTACTACACTTGATGTCAGTAAGCTAGTACTCCTCTATGTGGTCTTTGATATGGCACAACTGTGACCCGGTGACCACGATCTACTACACTTGATGTCAGTAAGCTAGTACTCCTGTAAGTGGTCTTTGACCTGACACAACTGTCACCCGGTGACCACGATCTACTACACTTTATATCAGTAAGCTAGTACTCCTCCAAGTGGTCTTTGATATGGCACAACTGTGACCCGGTGACCACGATCTACTACACTTGATGTCAGTAAGCTAGTACTCCTTTAAGTGGTCTTTGACTTGACACAACTGTCACCCGGTGACCACGATCTACTACACTTTATATCAGTAAGCTAGTACTCCTTTAAGTTGACTTTGATATGGCACAACTATGACTCGGTGACCACGATCTACTACACTTGATGTCAGTAAGCTAGTACTCCTTTAAGTAGTCTTTGATATGGCACAACTGTGACCCGGTGACCACGATCTACTACACTTGATGTCAGTAAGCTAGTACTCCTTTAAGTAGTCTTTGATATGGCACAACTGTGACCCGGTGACCACGATCTACTACACTTGATGTCAGTAAGCTAGTACTCCTTTAAATCGTCTTTGATATGGCACAACTGTGACTCGGTGACCACGATCTACTACACTTGATGTCAGTAAGCTAGTACTCCTTTAAGTTGTCTTTGATATGGCACAACTGTGACCCGGTGACCACGATCTACTACACTTGATGTCAGTAAGCTAGTACTCCTTTAAGTTGTCTTTGATATGGTACAACTGTGACCCGGTGACCACGATCTACTACACTTGATGTCAGTAAGTTAGTACTCCTTTAAATCGTCTTTGATATGGCAGAACTGTGACTCGGTGACCACGATCTACTACACTTGATGTCAGTAAGCTAGTACTCCTTTAAGTGGTCTTTGATATGGCACAACTGTGACCCGGTGACCACGATCTACTACACGTGATGTCAGTAAGCTAGTACTCCTTTAAATCGTCTTTGATATGGCACAACTGTGACTCGGGGATCACGATCTACTACACTTGATGTCAGTAAGCTAGTACTCCTTTAAGTTGTCTTTGATATGGCACAACTGTGACCCGGTGACCACGATCTACTACACTTGATGTCATAAGCTAGTACTCCTTTAAGTGGTCTTTGATATGGCACAACTGTGACCCGGTGACCACGATCTACTACACCTGATGTCAGTAAGCTAGTAATCCTGTAAGTGGTCTTTGATTTGGCACAACTGTGACCCGGTGACCACGATCTACTACACCTGATGTCAGTAAGCTAGTACTCCTTTAAATCGTCTTTGATATGGCACAACTGTGACCCGGTGACCACGATCTACTACACATGATGTCAGTAAGCTAGTACTCCTTTAAGTTGTCTTTGATTTGGCACAACTGTGACCCGGTGACCACGATCTACTACACTTGATGTCAGTAAGCTAGTACTCCTTTAAATTGTCTTTGATATGGCACAACTGTGACCCGGTGACCACGATCTACTACACTTGATGTCAGTAAGCTAGTACTCCTTTAAGTTGTCTTTGATTTGGCACAACTGTTACACGGTGACCACGATCTACTACACTTGATGTCAGTAAGCTAGTACTCCTTTAAGTTGTCTTTGATATGGCACAACTATGACTCGGTGACCACGATCTACTACACTTGATGTCAGTAAGCTAGTACTCCTTTAAGTTGTCTTTGATTTGGCACAACTGTGACCCGGTGACCACGATCTACTACACCTGATGTCAGTAAGCTAGTACTCCTTTAAGTTGTCTTTGATATGGCACAACTGTGACTCGGTGACCACGATCTACTACACTTGATGTCAGTAAGCTAGTACTCATTTAAGTTTTCTTTGATTTGGCACAACTGTGACCCGGTGACCACGATCTACTACACTTGATGTCAGTAAGCTAGTACTCCTTTAAGTTGTCTTTGATTTGGCACAACTGTGACCCGATGACCACTATCTACTACACTTGATGTCAGTAAGCTAGTACTCCTCTAAGTTGTCTTTGATATGGCACAACTGTGACCCGGTGACCACGATCTACTACACTTGATGTCAGTAAGCTAGTACTCCTTTAAGTGGTCTTTGACTTGACACAACTGTGACTCGGTGACCACGATCTACTACACTTTATATCAGTAAGCTAGTACTCCTTTAAGTGGTCTTTGATATGGCACAACTGTGACCCGGTGACCACGATCTACTACACTTAATGTAAGTAAGCTAGTACTCTTTTAAGTTGTCTTTGACTTGACACAACTGTGACTCGGTGACCACGATCTACTACACCTGATGTCAGTAAGCTAGTACTCCTTTAAGTTGTCTTTGACTTGACACAGCTGTGACCCGGTGACCACGATCTACTACACTTGATGTCAGTAAGCTAGTACTCCTTTAAGTTTTCTTTGATTTGGCACAACTGTTACACGGTGACCACGATCTACTACACTTGATGTCAGTAAGCTAGTACTCCTTTAAGTTGTCTTTGATTTGGCACAACTGTGACCCGGTGACCACGATCTACTACACCTGATGTCAGTAAGCTAGTACTCCTTTAAGTTGTCTTTGATATGGCACAACTGTGACTCGGTGACCACGATCTACTACACTTGATGTCAGTAAGCTAGTACTCCTTTAAGTTGTCTTTGATTTGGCACAACTGTGACCCGGTGACCACGATCTACTACACTTGATGTCAGTAAGCTAGTACTCCTTTAAGTTGTCTTTGATTTGGCACAACTGTCACCCGGTGACCACGATCTACTACACTTGATGTCAGTAAGCTAGTACTCCTTTAAGTTGTCTTTGATTTGGCACAACTGTGACCCGGTGACCACGATCTACTACACCTGATGTCAGTAAGCTAGTACTCCTTTAAGTTGTCTTTGATTTGGCACAACTGTGACCCGGTGACCACGATCTACTACACTTGATGTCAGTAAGCTAGTACTCCTTTAAATTGTCTTTGATATGGCACAACTGTGACCCGGTGACCACGATCTACTACACTTGATGTCAGTAAGCTAGTACTCCTTTAAATTGTCTTTGATATGGCACAACTGTGACCCGGTGACCACGATCTACTACACTTGATGTCAGTAAGCTAGTACTCCTTTAAGTTGTCTTTGATTTGGCACAACTGTTACACAGTGACCACGATCTACTACACCTGATGTCAGTAAGCTAGTACTCCTTTAAGTTGTCTTTGATATGGCACAACTATGACTCGGTGACCACGATCTACTACACTTGATGTCAGTAAGCTAGTACTCCTTTAAGTTGTCTTTGATTTGGCACAACTGTGACCCGGTGACCACGATCTACTACACCTGATGTCAGTAAGCTAGTACTCCTTTAAGTTGTCTTTGATATGGCACAACTGTGACTCGGTGACCACGATCTACTACACTTGATGTCAGTAAGCTAGTACTCATTTAAGTTTTCTTTGATTTGGCACAACTGTGACCCGGTGACCACGATCTACTACACTTGATGTCAGTAAGCTAGTACTCCTTTAAGTTGTCTTTGATTTGGCACAACTGTGACTCGGTGACCACGATCTACTACACTTGATGTCAGTAAGCTAGTACTCCTCTATGTGGTCTTTGATATGGCACAACTGTGACCCGGTGACCACGATCTACTACACTTGATGTCAGTAAGCTAGTACTCCTGTAAGTGGTCTTTGACCTGACACAACTGTCACCCGGTGACCCCGATCTACTACACTTTATATCAGTAAGCTAGTACTCCTCCAAGTGGTCTTTGATATGGCACAACTGTGACCCGGTGACCACGATCTACTACACTTGATGTCAGTAAGCTAGTACTCCTTTAAGTGGTCTTTGACTTGACACAACTGTCACCCGGTGACCACGATCTACTACACTTTATATCAGTAAGCTAGTACTCCTTTAAGTTGACTTTGATTTGGCACAACTGTTACACGGTGACCACGATCTACTACACTTGATGTCAGTAAGCTAGTACTCCTTTAAGTTTTCTTTGATATGGCACAACTATGACTCGGTGACCACGATCTACTACACTTGATGTCAGTAAGCTAGTACTCCTTTAAGTAGTCTTTGATATGGCACAACTGTGACCCGGTGACCACGATCTACTACACTTGATGTCAGTAAGCTAGTACTCCTTTAAATCGTCTTTGACATGGCACAACTGTGACTCGGTGACCACGATCTACTACACTTGATGTCAGTAAGCTAGTACTCCTTTAAGTTGTCTTTGATATGGCACAACTGTGACCCGGTGACCACGATCTACTACACTTGATGTCAGTAAGCTAGTACTCCTTTAAGTGGTCTTTGATATGGTACAACTGTGACCCGGTGACCACGATCTACTACACTTGATGTCAGTAAGTTAGTACTCCTTTAAATCGTCTTTGATATGGCAGAACTGTGACTCGGTGACCACGATCTACTACACTTGATGTCAGTAAGCTAGTACTCCTTTAAGTGGTCTTTGATATGGCACAACTGTGACCCGGTGACCACGATCTACTACACGTGATGTCAGTAAGCTAGTACTCCTTTAAATCGTCTTTGATATGGCACAACTGTGACTCGGGGATCACGATCTACTACACTTGATGTCAGTAAGCTAGTACTCCTTTAAGTTGTCTTTGATATGGCACAACTGTGACCCGGTGACCACGATCTACTACACTTGATGTCATAAGCTAGTACTCCTTTAAGTGGTCTTTGATATGGCACAAATGTGACCCGGTGACCACGATCTACTACACCTGATGTCAGTAAGCTAGTAATCCTGTAAGTGGTCTTTGATTTGGCACAACTGTGACCCGGTGACCACGATCTACTACACCTGATGTCAGTAAGCTAGTACTCCTTTAAATCGTCTTTGATATGGCACAACTGTGACCCGGTGACCACGATCTACTACACATGATGTCAGTAAGCTAGTACTCCTTTAAGTTGTCTTTGATTTGGCACAACTGTGACCCGGTGACCACGATCTACTACACTTGATGTCAGTAAGCTAGTACTCCTTTAAATTGACTTTGATATGGCACAACTGTGACCCGGTGACCACGATCTACTACACTTGATGTCAGTAAGCTAGTACTCCTTTAAGTTGTCTTTGATTTGGCACAACTGTTACACGGTGACCACGATCTACTACACTTGATGTCAGTAAGCTAGTACTCCTTTAAGTTGTCTTTGATATGGCACAACTATGACTCGGTGACCACGATCTACTACACTTGATGTCAGTAAGCTAGTACTCCTTTAAGTTGTCTTTGATTTGGCACAACTGTGACCCGGTGACCACGATCTACTACACCTGATGTCAGTAAGCTAGTACTCCTTTAAGTTGTCTTTGATATGGCACAACTGTGACTCGGTGACCACGATCTACTACACTTGATGTCAGTAAGCTAGTACTCATTTAAGTTTTCTTTGATTTGGCACAACTGTGACCCGGTGACCACGATCTACTACACTTGATGTCAGTAAGCTAGTACTCCTTTAAGTTGTCTTTGATTTGGCACAACTATGACCCGATGACCACTATCTACTACACTTGATGTCAGTAAGCTAGTACTCCTCTAAGTTGTCTTTGATATGGCACAACTGTGACCCGGTGACCACGATCTACTACACTTGATGTCAGTAAGCTAGTACTCCTTTAAGTGGTCTTTGACTTGACACAACTGTGACTCGGTGACCACGATCTACTACACTTTATATCAGTAAGCTAGTACTCCTTTAAGTGGTCTTTGATATGGCACAACTGTGACCCGGTGACCACGATCTACTACACTTAATGTAAGTAAGCTAGTACTCTTTTAAGTTGTCTTTGACTTGACACAACTGTGACTCGGTGACCACGATCTACTACACCTGATGTCAGTAAGCTAGTACTCCTTTAAGTTGTCTTTGACTTGACACAGCTGTGACCCGGTGACCACGATCTACTACACTTGATGTCAGTAAGCTAGTACTCCTTTAAGTTTTCTTTGATTTGGCACAACTGTTACACGGTGACCACGATCTACTACACTTGATGTCAGTAAGCTAGTACTCCTTTAAGTTGTCTTTGATTTGGCACAACTGTGACCCGGTGACCACGATCTACTACACCTGATGTCAGTAAGCTAGTACTCCTTTAAGTTGTCTTTGATATGGCACAACTGTGACTCGGTGACCACGATCTACTACACTTGATGTCAGTAAGCTAGTACTCATTTAAGTTTTCTTTGATTTGGCACAACTGTGACCCGGTGACCACGATCTACTACACTTGATGTCAGTAAGCTAGTACTCCGTTAAGTTGTCTTTGATTTGGCACAACTGTGACCCGATGACCACTATCTACTACACTTGATGTCAGTAAGCTAGTACTCCTCTAAGTTGTTTTTGATATGACACAACTGTGACCCGGTGACCACGATCTACTACACTTGATGTCAGTAAGCTAGTACTCCTTTAAGTGGTCTTTGACTTGACACAACTGTGACTCGGTGACCACGATCTACTACACTTTATATCAGTAAGCTAGTACTCCTTTAAGTGGTCTTTGATATGGCACAACTGTGACCCGGTGACCACGATCTACTACACTTAATGTCAGTAAGCTAGTACTCCTCTAAGTTGTTTTTGACTTGACACAACTGTGACTTGGTGACCACGATCTAATACACTTGTCAGTAATCTAGTACTCCTTTAAGTTGTCTTTGACTTGACACAGCTGTGACCCGGTGACCACGATCTACTACACTTGATGTCAGTAAGCTAGTACTCCTTTAAGTTGACTTTGATTTGGCACAACTGTTACACGGTGACCACGATCTACTACACTTGATGTCAGTAAGCTAGTACTCCTTTAAGTTGTCTTTGATATGGCACAACTATGACTCGGTGACCACGATCTACTACACTTGATGTCAGTAAGCTAGTACTCCTTTAAGTTGTCTTTGATTTGGCACAACTGTGACCCGGTGACCACGATCTACTACACTTGATGTCAGTAAGCTAGTACTCCTTTAAGTTTTCTTTGATATGGCACAACTGTGACTCGGTGACCACGATCTACTACACTTGATGTAAGTAAGCTAGTACTCCTTTAAGTTGTCTTTGATTTGGCACAACTGTGACCCGGTGACCACGATCTACTACACTTGATGTCAGTAAGCTAGTACTCTTTTAAGTTGTCTTTGTTTGGCACAACTGTGACCCGGTGACCACGATCTACTACACTTGATGTCAGTAAGCTAGTACTCCTTTAAATTGTCTTTGATATGGCACAACTGTGACCCGGTGATCACGATCTACTACACTTGATGTCAGTAAGCTAGTACTCCTTTAAGTTGTCTTTGATTTGGCACAACTGTGACCCGGTGACCACGATCTACTACACTTGATGTCAGTAAGCTAGTACTCATTTAAGTTGTCTTTGATTTGGGACAACTGTCACCCGGTGACCACGATCTACTACACTTGATGTCAGTAAGCTAGTACTCCTTTAAGTTGTCTTTGATTTGGCACAACTGTCACCCGGTGACCACGATCTACTACACCTGATGTCAGTAAGCTAGTACTCCTTTAAATTGTCTTTGATATGGCATAACTGTGACCCGGTGACCATGATCTACTACACATGATGTCAGTAAGCTAGTACTCCTTTAAGTTGTCTTTGATTTGGCACAACTGTGACCCGGTGACCACGATCTACTACACTTGATGTCAGTAAGCTAGTACTCCTTTAAATTGTCTTTGATATGGCACAACTGTGACCCGGTGACCACGATCTACTACACTTGATGTCAGTAAGCTAGTACTCCTTTAAATTGTCTTTGATTTGGCACAACTGTTACACGGTGACCACGATCTACTACACTTGATGTCAGTAAGCTAGTACTCCTTTAAGTTGTCTTTGATATGGCACAACTATGACTCGGTGACCACGATCTACTACACTTGATGTCAGTAAGCTAGTACTCCTTTAAGTTGTCTTTGATTTGGCACAACTGTGACCCGGTGACCACGATCTACTACACTTGATGTCAGTAAGCTAGTACTCCTTTAAGTTGTCTTTGATTTGGCACAACTGTGACTCGGTGACCACGATCTACTACACTTGATGTCAGTAATCTAGTACTCCTCTATGTGGTCTTTGATATGGCACAACTGTGACCCGGTGACCACGATCTACTACACTTGATGTCAGTAAGCTAGTACTCCTGTAAGTGGTCTTTGACTTGACACAACTGTCACCCGGTGACCACGATCTACTACACTTTATATCAGTAAGCTAGTACTCCTCCAAGTGGTCTTTGATATGGCACAAGTGTGACCCGGTGACCACGATCTACTACACTTGATGTCAGTAAGCTAGTACTCCTTTAAGTGGTCTTTGACTTGACACAACTGTCACCCGGTGACCACGATCTACTACACTTTATATCAGTAAGCTAGTACTCCTTTAAGTTGACTTTGATTTGGCACAACTGTTACACGGTGACCACGATCTACTACACTTGATGTCAGTAAGCTAGTACTCCTTTAAGTTGTCTTTGATATGGCACAACTATGACTCGGTGACCACGATCTACTACACTTGATGTCAGTAAGCTAGTACTCCTTTAAGTAGTCTTTGATATGGCACAACTGTGACTCGGTGACCACGATCTACTACACTTGATGTCAGTAAGCTAGTACTCCTTTAAGTTGTCTTTGATATGGCACAACTGTGACCCGGTGACCACGATCTACTACACTTGATGTCAGTAAGCTAGTACTCCTTTAAGTTGTCTTTGATATGGCACAACTGTGACCCGGTGACCACGATCTACTACACTTGATGTCAGTAAGTTAGTACTCCTTTAAATCGTCTTTGATATGGCAGAACTGTGACTCGGTGACCACGATCTACTACACTTGATGTCAGTAAGCTAGTACTCCTTTAAGTGGTCTTTGATATGGCACAACTGTGACCCGGTGACCACGATCTACTACACTTGATGTCAGTAAGCTAGTACTCCTTTAAGTTGTCTTTGATATGGCACAACTATGACTCGGTGACCACGATCTACTATACTTGATGTCAGTAAGCTAGTACTCCTTTAAGTTGTCTTTGATTTGGCACAACTGTGACCCGGTGACCACGATCTACTACACCTGATGTCAGTAAGCTAGTACTCCTTTAAGTTTTCTTTGATATGGCACAACTGTGACTCGGTGACCACGATCTACTACACTTGATGTAAGTAAGCTAGTACTCCTTTAAGTTGTCTTTGATTTGGCACAACTGTGACCCGGTGACCACGATCTACTACACTTGATGTCAGTAAGCTAGTACTCTTTTAAGTTGTCTTTGATTTGGCACAACTGTGACCCGGTGACCACGATCTACTACACTTGATGTCAGTAAGCTAGTACTCCTTTAAATTGTCTTTGATATGGCACAACTGTGACCCGGTGATCACGATCTACTACACTTGATGTCAGTAAGCTAGTACTCCTTTAAGTTGTCTTTGATTTGGCACAACTGTGACCCGGTGACCACGATCTACTACACTTGATGTCAGTAAGCTAGTACTCATTTAAGTTGTCTTTGATTTGGCACAACTGTCACCCGGTGACCACGATCTACTACACTTGATGTCAGTAAGCTAGTACTCCTTTAAGTTGTCTTTGATTTGGCACAACTGTCACCCGGTGACCACGATCTACTACACCTGATGTCAGTAAGCTAGTACTCCTTTAAATTGTCTTTGATATGGCATAACTGTGACCCGGTGACCATGATCTACTACACATGATGTCAGTAAGCTAGTACTCCTTTAAGTTGTCTTTGATTTGGCACAACTGTGACCCGGTGACCACGATCTACTACACTTGATGTCAGTAAGCTAGTACTCCTTTAAATTGTCTTTGATATGGCACAACTGTGACCCGGTGACCACGATCTACTACACTTGATGTCAGTAAGCTAGTACTCCTTTAAATTGTCTTTGATATGGCACAACTGTGACCCGGTGACCACGATCTACTACACTTGATGTCAGTAAGCCAGTACTCCTTTAAGTTGTCTTTGATTTGGCACAACTGTTACACGGTGACCACGATCTACTACACTTGATGTCAGTAAGCTAGTACTCCTTTAAGTTGTCTTTGATATGGCACAACTATGACTCGGTGACCACGATCTACTACACTTGATGTCAGTAAGCTAGTACTCCTTTAAGTTGTCTTTGATTTGGCACAACTGTGACCCGGTGACCACGATCTACTACACTTGATGTCAGTAAGCTAGTACTCCTTTAAGTTGTCTTTGATTTGGCACAACTGTGACTCGGTGACCACGATCTACTACACTTGATGTCAGTAAGCTAGTACTCCTCTATGTGGTCTTTGATATGGCACAACTGTGACCCGGTGACCACGATCTACTACACTTGATGTCAGTAAGCTAGTACTCCTGTAAGTGGTCTTTGACTTGACACAACTGTCACCCGGTGACCACGATCTACTACACTTTATATCAGTAAGCTAGTACTCCTTTAAGTTGACTTTGATTTGGCACAACTGTTACACGGTGACCACGATCTACTACACTTGATGTCAGTAAGCTAGTACTCCTTTAAGTTGTCTTTGATATGGCACAACTATGACTCGGTGACCACGATCTACTACACTTGATGTCAGTAAGCTAGTACTCCTTTAAGTAGTCTTTGATATGGCACAACTGTGACCCGGTGACCACGATCTACTACACTTGATGTCAGTAAGCTAGTACTCCTTTAAATCGTCTTTGATATGGCACAACTGTGACTCGGTGACCACGATCTACTACACTTGATGTCAGTAAGCTAGTACTCCTTTAAGTTGTCTTTGATATGGCACAACTGTGACCCGGTGACCACGATCTACTACACTTGATGTCAGTAAGCTAGTACTCCTTTAAGTTGTCTTTGATATGGCACAACTGTGACCCGGTGACCACGATCTACTACACTTGATGTCAGTAAGTTAGTACTCCTTTAAATCGTCTTTGATATGGCAGAACTGTGACTCGGTGACCACGATCTACTACACTTGATGTCAGTAAGCTAGTACTCCTTTAAGTGGTCTTTGATATGGCACAACTGTGACCCGGTGACCACGATCTACTACACGTGATGTCAGTAAGCTAGTACTCCTTTAAATCGTCTTTGATATGGCACAACTGTGACTCGGGGATCACGATCTACTACACTTGATGTCAGTAAGCTAGTACTCCTTTAAGTTGTCTTTGATATGGCACAACTGTGACCCGGTGACCACGATCTACTACACTTGATGTCATAAGCTAGTACTCCTTTAAGTGGTCTTTGATATGGCACAACTGTGACCCGGTGACCACGATCTACTACACCTGATGTCAGTAAGCTAGTAATCCTGTAAGTGGTCTTTGATTTGGCACAACTGTGACCCGGTGACCACGATCTACTACACCTGATGTCAGTAAGCTAGTACTCCTTTAAATTGTCTTTGATATGGCACAACTGTGACCCGGTGACCACGATCTACTACACATGATGTCAGTAAGCTAGTACTCCTTTAAGTTGTCTTTGATTTGGCACAACTGTGACCCGGTGACCACGATCTACTACACTTGATGTCAGTAAGCTAGTACTCCTTTAAATTGTCTTTGATATGGCACAACTGTGACCGGTGACCACGATCTACTACACTTGATGTCAGTAAGCTAGTACTCCTTTAAGTTGTCTTTGATTTGGCACAACTGTTACACGGTGACCACGATCTACTACACTTGATGTCAGTAAGCTAGTACTCCTTTAAGTTGTCTTTGATATGGCACAACTATGACTCGGTGACCACGATCTACTACACTTGATGTCAGTAAGCTAGTACTCCTTAAAGTTGTCTTTGATTTGGCACAACTGTGACCCGGTGACCACGATCTACTACACCTGATGTCAGTAAGCTAGTACTCCTTTAAGTTGTCTTTGATATGGCACAACTGTGACTCGGTGACCACGATCTACTACACTTGATGTCAGTAAGCTAGTACTCATTTAAGTTTTCTTTGATTTGGCACAACTGTGACCCGGTGACCACGATCTACTACACTTGATGTCAGTAAGCTAGTACTCCTTTAAGTTGTCTTTGATTTGGCACAACTGTGACCCGGTGACCACGATCTACTACACTTGATGTCAGTAAGCTAGTACTCCTTTAAGTTGTCTTTGATTTGGCACAACTGTGACTCGGTGACCACGATCTACTACACTTGATGTCAGTAAGCTAGTACTCCTCTATGTGGTCTTTGATACGGCACAACTGTGACCCGGTGACCACGATCTACTACACTTGATGTCAGTAAGCTAGTACTCCTGTAAGTGGTCTTTGACTTGACACAACTGTCACCCGGTGACCACGATCTACTACACTTTATATCAGTAAGCTAGTACTCCTTTAAGTTGACTTTGATTTGGCACAACTGTTACACGGTGACCACGATCTACTACACTTGATGTCAGTAAGCTAGTACTCCTTTAAGTTGTCTTTGATATGGCACAACTATGACTCGGTGACCACGATCTACTACACTTGATGTCAGTAAGCTAGTACTCCTTTAAGTAGTCTTTGATATGGCACAACTGTGACCCGGTGACCACGATCTACTACACTTGATGTCAGTAAGCTAGTACTCCTTTAAATCGTCTTTGATATGGCACAACTGTGACTCGGTGACCACGATCTACTACACTTGATGTCAGTAAGCTAGTACTCCTTTAAGTTGTCTTTGATATGGCACAACTGTGACCCGGTGACCACGATCTACTACACTTGATGTCAGTAAGCTAGTACTCCTTTAAGTTGTCTTTGATATGGCACAACTGTGACCCGGTGACCACGATCTACTACACTTGATGTCAGTAAGTTAGTACTCCTTTAAATCGTCTTTGATATGGCAGAACTGTGACTCGGTGACCACGATCTACTACACTTGATGTCAGTAAGCTAGTACTCCTTTAAGTGGTCTTTGATATGGCACAACTGTGACCCGGTGACCACGATCTACTACACGTGATGTCAGTAAGCTAGTACTCCTTTAAATCGTCTTTGATATGGCACAACTGTGACTCGGGGATCACGATCTACTACACTTGATGTCAGTAAGCTAGTACTCCTTTAAGTTGTCTTTGATATGGCACAACTGTGACCCGGTGACCACGATCTACTACACTTGATGTCATAAGCTAGTACTCCTTTAAGTGGTCTTTGATATGGCACAACTGTGACCCGGTGACCACGATCTACTACACCTGATGTCAGTAAGCTAGTAATCCTGTAAGTGGTCTTTGATTTGGCACAACTGTGACCCGGTGACCACGATCTACTACACCTGATGTCAGTAAGCTAGTACTCCTTTAAATTGTCTTTGATATGGCACAACTGTGACCCGGTGACCACGATCTACTACACATGATGTCAGTAAGCTAGTACTCCTTTAAGTTGTCTTTGATTTGGCACAACTGTGACCCGGTGACCACGATCTACTACACTTGATGTCAGTAAGCTAGTACTCCTTTAAATTGTCTTTGATATGGCACAACTGTGACCGGTGACCACGATCTACTACACTTGATGTCAGTAAGCTAGTACTCCTTTAAGTTGTCTTTGATTTGGCACAACTGTTACACGGTGACCACGATCTACTACACTTGATGTCAGTAAGCTAGTACTCCTTTAAGTTGTCTTTGATATGGCACAACTATGACTCGGTGACCACGATCTACTACACTTGATGTCAGTAAGCTAGTACTCCTTAAAGTTGTCTTTGATTTGGCACAACTGTGACCCGGTGACCACGATCTACTACACCTGATGTCAGTAAGCTAGTACTCCTTTAAGTTGTCTTTGATATGGCACAACTGTGACTCGGTGACCACGATCTACTACACTTGATGTCAGTAAGCTAGTACTCATTTAAGTTTTCTTTGATTTGGCACAACTGTGACCCGGTGACCACGATCTACTACACTTGATGTCAGTAAGCTAGTACTCCTCTAAGTTGTCTTTGATATGGCACAACTGTGACCCGGTGACCACGATCTACTACACTTGATGTCAGTAAGCTAGTACTCCTTTAAGTGGTCTTTGACTTGACACAACTGTGACTCGGTGACCACGATCTACTACACTTTATATCAGTAAGCTAGTACTCCTTTAAGTGGTCTTTGATATGGCACAACTGTGACCCGGTGACCACGATCTACTACACTTAATGTAAGTAAGCTAGTACTCTTTTAAGTTGTCTTTGACTTGACACAACTGTGACTCGGTGACCACGATCTACTACACCTGATGTCAGTAAGCTAGTACTCCTCTAAGTGGTCTTTGATATGGCACAACTGTGACCCGGTGACCACGATCTACTACACTTAATGTCAGTAAGCTAGTACTCCTTTAAGTTGTCTTTGACTTGACACAACTGTGACTTGGTGACCACGATCTAATACACTTGTCAGTAATCTAGTACTCCTTTAAGTTGTCTTTGACTTGACACAGCTGTGACCCGGTGACCACGATCTACTACACTTGGTGTCAGTAAGCTAGTACTCCTTTAAGTTGTCTTTGATTTGGCACAACTGTTACACGGTGACCACGATCTACTACACTTGATGTCAGTAAGCTAGTACTCCTTTAAGTTGTCTTTGATATGGCACAACTATGACTCGGTGACCACGATCTACTACACTTGATGTCAGTAAGCTAGTACTCCTTTAAGTTGTCTTTGATTTGGCACAACTGTGACCCGGTGACCACGATCTACTACACTTGATGTCAGTAAGCTAGTACTCCTTTAAGTTTTCTTTGATATGGCACAACTGTGACTCGGTGACCACGATCTACTACACTTGATGTAAGTAAGCTAGTACTCCTTTAAGTTGTCTTTGATTTGGCACAACTGTGACCCGGTGACCACGATCTACTACACCTGATGTCAGTAAGCTAGTACTATTTTAAGTTGTCTTTGATTTGGCACAACTGTGACCCGGTGACCACGATCTACTACACTTGATGTCAGTAAGCTAGTACTCCTTTAAGTTGACTTTGATTTGGCACAACTGTGACCCGGTGACCACGATCTACTACACTTGATGTCAGTAAGCTAGTACTCCTTTAAGTTGTCTTTGATTTGGCACAACTGTGACCCGGTGACCACGATCTACTACACCTGATGTCAGTAAGCTAGTACTCCTTTAAATTGTCTTTGATATGGCATAACTGTGACCCGGTGACCATGATCTACTACACATGATGTCAGTAAGCTAGTACTCCTTTAAGTTGTCTTTGATTTGGCACAACTGTGACCCGGTGACCACGATCTACTACACTTGATGTCAGTAAGCTAGTACTCCTTTAAATTGTCTTTGATTTGGCACAACTGTGACCCGGTAACCACGATCTACTACACTTGATGTCAGTAAGCTAGTACTCCTTTAAGTTGTCTTTGATATGGCACAACTGTGACTCGGTGACCACGATCTACTACACTTGATGTCAGTAAGCTAGTACTCCTTTAAGTTGTCTTTGATATGGCACAACTGTGACCCGGTGACCACGATCTACTACACTTGATGTCAGTAAGCTAGTACTCCTTTAAATCGTCTTTGATATGGCACAACTGTGACTCGGTGACCACGATCTACTACACTTGATGTCAGTAAGCTAGTACTCCTTTAAGTTGTCTTTGATATGGCACAACTGTGACCCGGTGACCACGATCTACTACACTTGATGTCAGTAAGCTAGTACTCCTTTAAGTTGTCTTTGATATGGCACAACTGTGACCCGGTGACCACGATCTACTACACTTGATGTCAGTAAGCTAGTACTCCTTTAAATAGTCTTTGATATGGCAGAACTGTGACTCGGTGACCACGATCTACTACACTTGATGTCAGTAAGCTAGTACTCCTTTAAGTGGTCTTTGATATGGCACAACTGTGACCCGGTGACCACGATCTACTACACGTGATGTCAGTAAGCTAGTACTCCTTTAAATCGTCTTTGATATGGCACAACTGTGAATCGGTGATCACGATCTACTACACTTGATGTCAGTAAGCTAGTACTCCTTTAAGTTGTCTTTGATATGGCACAACTGTGACCCGGTGACCACGATCTACTACACTTGATGTCATAAGCTAGTACTCCTTTAAGTGGTCTTTGATATGGCACAACTGTGACCCGGTGACCACGATCTACTACACCTGATGTCAGTCAGCTAGTACTCCTGTAAGTGGTCTTTGATTTGGCACAACTGTGACCCGGTGACCACGATCTACTACACTTGATGTCAGTAAGCTAGTACTCCTTTAAATTGTCTTTGATATGGCACAACTGTGACCCGGTGACCACGATCTACTACACATGATGTCAGTAAGCTAGTACTCCTTTAAGTTGTCTTTGATTTGGCACAACTGTGACCCGGTGACCACGATCTACTACACTTGATGTCAGTAAGTTAGTACTCCTTTAAATTGTCTTTGATATGGCACAACTGTGACCCGGTGACCACGATCTACTACACTTGATGTCAGTAAGCTAGTACTCCTTTAAGTTGTCTTTGATTTGGCACAACTGTTACACGGTGACCACGATCTACTACACTTGATGTCAGTAAGCTAGTACTCCTTTAAGTTGTCTTTGATATGGCACAACTATGACTCGGTGACCACGATCTACTACACTTGATGTCAGTAAGCTAGTACCCCTTTAAGTTGTCTTTGATTTGGCACAACTGTGACCCGGTGACCACGATCTACTACACCTGATGTCAGTAAGCTAGTACTCCTTTAAGTTGTCTTTGATATGGCACAACTGTGACCCGGTGACCATGATCTACTACACTTGATGTCAGTAAGCTAGTACTCATTTAAGTTTTCTTTGATTTGGCACAACTGTGACCCGGTGACCACGATCTACTACACTTGATGTCAGTAAGCTAGTACTCCTTTAAGTTGTCTTTGATTTGGCACAACTGTGACCCGGTGACCACGATCTACTACACTTGATGTCAGTCAGCTAGTACTCCTCTAAGTTGTCTTTGATATGGCACAACTGTGACCCGGTGACCACGATCTACTACACTTGATGTCAGTAAGCTAGTACTCCTTTAAGTGGTCTTTGACTTGACACAACTGTCACCCGGTGACCACGAACTACTACACTTTATATCAGTAAGCTAGTACTCCTTTAAGTGGTCTTTGTTATGGCACAACTGTGACCCGGTGACCACGATCTACTACACTTAATGTAAGTAAGCTAGTACTCTTTTAAGTTGTCTTTGACTTGACACAACTGTGACTCGGTGACCACGATCTACTACACCTGATGTCAGTAAGTTAGTACTCCTCTAAGTGGTCTTTGATATGGCACAACTGTGACCCGGTGACCACGATCTACTACACTTAATGTCAGTAAGCTAGTACTCCTTTAAGTTGTCTTTGACTTGACACAACTGTGACTTGGTGACCACGATCTAATACACTTGTCAGTAATCTAGTACTCCTTTAAGTTGTCTTTGACTTGACACAGCTGTGACCCGGTGACCACGATCTACTACACTTGATGTCAGTAAGCTAGTACTCCTCTAAGTGGTCTTTGATATGGCACAACTGTGACCCGGTGACCACGATCTACTACAGTTGATGTCAGTAAGCTAGTACTCCTTTAAGTGGTCTTTGACTTGACACAACTGTCACCCGGTGACCACGATCTACTACACTTTATATCAGTAAGCTAGTACTCCTTTAAGTTTTCTTTGATTTGGCACAACTGTTACACGGTGACCACGATCTACTACACTTGATGTCAGTAAGCTAGTACTCCTTTAAGTTGTCTTTGATATGGCACAACTATGACTCGGTGACCACGATCTACTACACTTGATGTCAGTAAGCTAGTACTCCTTTAAGTTGTCTTTGATATGGCACAACTGTGACCCGGTGACCACGATCTACTACACTTGATGTCAGTAAGCTAGTACTCCTTTAAATCGTCTTTGATATGGCACAACTGTGACTCGGTGACCACGATCTACTACACTTGATGTCAGTAAGCTAGTACTCCTTTAAGTTGTCTTTGATATGGCACAACTGTGACCCGGTGACCACGATCTACTACACTCGATGTCAGTAAGCTAGTACTCCTTTAAGTTGTCTTTGATATGGCACAACTGTGACCCGGTGACCACGATCTACTACACTTGATGTCAGTAAGCTAGTACTCCTTTAAATCGTCTTTGATATGGCAGAACTGTGACTCGGTGACCACGATCTACTACACTTGATGTCAGTAAGCTAGTACTCCTTTAAGTGGTCTTTGATATGGCACAACTGTGACCCGGTGACCACGATCTACTACACGTGATGTCAGTAATCTAGTACTCCTTTAAATCGTCTTTGATATGGCACAACTGTGAATCGGTGATCACGATCTACTACACTTGACGTCAGTAAGCTAGTACTCCTTTAAGTTGTCTTTGATATGGCACAACTGTGACCCGGTGACCACGATCTACTACACTTGATGTCATAAGCTAGTACTCCTTTAAGTGGTCTTTGATATGGCACAACTGTGACCCGGTGACCACGATCTACTACACCTGATGTCAGTAAGCTAGTACTCCTGTAAGTGGTCTTTGATTTGGCACAACTGTGACCCGGTGACCACGATCTACTACACCTGATGTCAGTAAGCTAGTACTCCTTTAAATTGTCTTTGATATGGCACAACTGTGACCCGGTGACCACGATCTACTACACATGATGTCAGTAAGCTAGTACTCCTTTAAGTTGTCTTTGATTTGGCACAACTGTGACCCGGTGACCACGATCTACTACACTTGATGTCAGTAAGTTAGTACTCCTTTAAATTGTCTTTGATATGGCACAACTGTGACCCGGTGACCACGATCTACTACACTTGATGTCAGTAAGCTAGTACTCCTTTAAAATTTCTTTGATTTGGCACAACTGTTACACGGTGACCACGATCTACTACACTTGATGTCAGTAAGCTAGTACTCCTTTAAGTTGTCTTTGATATGGCACAACTATGACTCGGTGACCACGATCTACTACACTTGATGTCAGTAAGCTAGTACCCCTTTAAGTTGTCTTTGATTTGGCACAACTGTGACCCGGTGACCACGATCTACTACACCTGATGTCAGTAAGCTAGTACTCCTTTAAGTTGTCTTTGATATGGCACAACTGTGACTCGGTGACCATGATCTACTACACTTGATGTCAGTAAGCTAGTACTCATTTAAGTTTTCTTTGATTTGGCACAACTGTGACCCGGTGACCACGATCTACTACACTTGATGTCAGTAAGCTAGTACTCCTTTAAGTTGTCTTTGATTTGGCACAACTGTGACCCGGTGACCACGATCTACTACACTTGATGTCAGTAAGCTAGTACTCCTCTAAGTTGTCTTTGATATGGCACAACTGTGACCCGGTGACCACGATCTACTACACTTGATGTCAGTAAGCTAGTACTCCTTTAAGTGGTCTTTGACTTGACACAACTGTCACCCGGTGACCACGATCTACTACACTTTATATCAGTAAGCTAGTACTCCTTTAAGTGGTCTTTGATATGGCACAACTGTGACCCGGTGACCACGATCTACTACACTTAATGTCAGTAAGCTAGTACTCCTTTAAGTTGTCTTTGATATGGCACAACTGTGACCCGGTGACCATGATCTACTACACTTGATGTCAGTAAGCTAGTACTCATTTAAGTTTTCTTTGATTTGGCACAACTGTGACCCGGTGACCACGATCTACTACACTTGATGTCAGTAAGCTAGTACTCCTTTAAGTTGTCTTTGATTTGGCACAACTGTGACCCGGTGACCACGATCTACTACACTTGATGTCAGTCAGCTAGTACTCCTCTAAGTTGTCTTTGATATGGCACAACTGTGACCCGGTGACCACGATCTACTACACTTGATGTCAGTAAGCTAGTACTCCTTTAAGTGGTCTTTGACTTGACACAACTGTCACCCGGTGACCACGAACTACTACACTTTATATCAGTAAGCTAGTACTCCTTTAAGTGGTCTTTGTTATGGCACAACTGTGACCCGGTGACCACGATCTACTACACTTAATGTAAGTAAGCTAGTACTCTTTTAAGTTGTCTTTGACTTGACACAACTGTGACTCGGTGACCACGATCTACTACACCTGATGTCAGTAAGTTAGTACTCCTCTAAGTGGTCTTTGATATGGCACAACTGTGACCCGGTGACCACGATCTACTACACTTAATGTCAGTAAGCTAGTACTCCTTTAAGTTGTCTTTGACTTGACACAACTGTGACTTGGTGACCACGATCTAATACACTTGTCAGTAATCTAGTACTCCTTTAAGTTGTCTTTGACTTGACACAGCTGTGACCCGGTGACCACGATCTACTACACTTGATGTCAGTAAGCTAGTACTCCTCTAAGTGGTCTTTGATATGGCACAACTGTGACCCGGTGACCACGATCTACTACAGTTGATGTCAGTAAGCTAGTACTCCTTTAAGTGGTCTTTGACTTGACACAACTGTCACCCGGTGACCACGATCTACTACACTTTATATCAGTAAGCTAGTACTCCTTTAAGTTTTCTTTGATTTGGCACAACTGTTACACGGTGACCACGATCTACTACACTTGATGTCAGTAAGCTAGTACTCCTTTAAGTTGTCTTTGATATGGCACAACTATGACTCGGTGACCACGATCTACTACACTTGATGTCAGTAAGCTAGTACTCCTTTAAGTTGTCTTTGATATGGCACAACTGTGACCCGGTGACCACGATCTACTACACTTGATGTCAGTAAGCTAGTACTCCTTTAAATCGTCTTTGATATGGCACAACTGTGACTCGGTGACCACGATCTACTACACTTGATGTCAGTAAGCTAGTACTCCTTTAAGTTGTCTTTGATATGGCACAACTGTGACCCGGTGACCACGATCTACTACACTCGATGTCAGTAAGCTAGTACTCCTTTAAGTTGTCTTTGATATGGCACAACTGTGACCCGGTGACCACGATCTACTACACTTGATGTCAGTAAGCTAGTACTCCTTTAAATCGTCTTTGATATGGCAGAACTGTGACTCGGTGACCACGATCTACTACACTTGATGTCAGTAAGCTAGTACTCCTTTAAGTGGTCTTTGATATGGCACAACTGTGACCCGGTGACCACGATCTACTACACGTGATGTCAGTAATCTAGTACTCCTTTAAATCGTCTTTGATATGGCACAACTGTGAATCGGTGATCACGATCTACTACACTTGACGTCAGTAAGCTAGTACTCCTTTAAGTTGTCTTTGATATGGCACAACTGTGACCCGGTGACCACGATCTACTACACTTGATGTCATAAGCTAGTACTCCTTTAAGTGGTCTTTGATATGGCACAACTGTGACCCGGTGACCACGATCTACTACACCTGATGTCAGTAAGCTAGTACTCCTGTAAGTGGTCTTTGATTTGGCACAACTGTGACCCGGTGACCACGATCTACTACACCTGATGTCAGTAAGCTAGTACTCCTTTAAATTGTCTTTGATATGGCACAACTGTGACCCGGTGACCACGATCTACTACACATGATGTCAGTAAGCTAGTACTCCTTTAAGTTGTCTTTGATTTGGCACAACTGTGACCCGGTGACCACGATCTACTACACTTGATGTCAGTAAGTTAGTACTCCTTTAAATTGTCTTTGATATGGCACAACTGTGACCCGGTGACCACGATCTACTACACTTGATGTCAGTAAGCTAGTACTCCTTTAAAATTTCTTTGATTTGGCACAACTGTTACACGGTGACCACGATCTACTACACTTGATGTCAGTAAGCTAGTACTCCTTTAAGTTGTCTTTGATATGGCACAACTATGACTCGGTGACCACGATCTACTACACTTGATGTCAGTAAGCTAGTACCCCTTTAAGTTGTCTTTGATTTGGCACAACTGTGACCCGGTGACCACGATCTACTACACCTGATGTCAGTAAGCTAGTACTCCTTTAAGTTGTCTTTGATATGGCACAACTGTGACTCGGTGACCATGATCTACTACACTTGATGTCAGTAAGCTAGTACTCATTTAAGTTTTCTTTGATTTGGCACAACTGTGACCCGGTGACCACGATCTACTACACTTGATGTCAGTAAGCTAGTACTCCTTTAAGTTGTCTTTGATTTGGCACAACTGTGACCCGGTGACCACGATCTACTACACTTGATGTCAGTAAGCTAGTACTCCTCTAAGTTGTCTTTGATATGGCACAACTGTGACCCGGTGACCACGATCTACTACACTTGATGTCAGTAAGCTAGTACTCCTTTAAGTGGTCTTTGACTTGACACAACTGTCACCCGGTGACCACGATCTACTACACTTTATATCAGTAAGCTAGTACTCCTTTAAGTGGTCTTTGATATGGCACAACTGTGACCCGGTGACCACGATCTACTACACTTAATGTAAGTAAGCTAGTACTCTTTTAAGTTGTCTTTGACTTGACACAACTGTGACTCGATGACCACGATCTACTACACCTGATGACAGTAAGTTAGTACTCCTCTAAGTGGTCTTTGATATGGCACAACTGTGACCCGGTGACCACGATCTACTACACTTAATGTCAGTAAGCTAGTACTCCTTTAAGTTGTCTTTGACTTGACACAACTGTGACTTGGTGACCACGATCTAATACACTTGTCAGTAATCTAGTACTCCTTTAAGTTGTCTTTGACTTGACACAGCTGTGACCCGGTGACCACGATCTACTACACTTGATGTCAGTAAGCTAGTACTCCTTTAAGTTGTCTTTGATATGGCACAACTATGACTCGGTGACCACGATCTACTACACTTGATGTCAGTAAGCTAGTACTCCTTTAAGTTGTCTTTGATTTGGCACAACTGTGACCCGGTGACCACGATCTACTACACCTGATGTCAGTAAGCTAGTACTCCTTTAAGTTGTCTTTGATATGGCACAACTGTGACTCGGTGACCACGATCTACTACACTTGATGTAAGTAAGCTAGTACTCCTTTAAGTTGTCTTTGATTTGGCACAACTGTGACCCGGTGACCACGATCTACTACACTTGATGTCAGTAAGCTAGTACTCCTTTAAGTTGTCTTTGATTTGGCACAACTGTGACCCGGTGACCACGATCTACTACACTTGATGTCAGTAAGCTAGTACTCCTTTAAGTTGTCTTTGATTTGGCACAACTGTGACCCGGTGACCACGATCTACTACACTTGATGTCAGTAAGCTAGTACTCCTTTAAGTTGTCTTTGATTTGGCACAACTGTGACCCGGTGACCACGATCTACTACACCTGATGTCAGTAAGCTAGTACTCCTTTAAATTGTCTTTGATATGGCATAACTGTGACCCGGTGACCATGATCTACTACACATGATGTCAGTAAGCTAGTACTCCTTTAAGTTGTCTTTGATTTGGCACAACTGTGACCCGGTGACCACGATCTACTACACTTGATGTCAGTAAGCTAGTACTCCTTTAAATTGTCTTTGATATGGCACAACTGTGACCCGGTGACCACGATCTACTACACTTGATGTCATAAGCTAGTACTCCTTTAAGTGGTCTTTGATATGGCACAACTGTGACCCGGTGACCACGATCTACTACACCTGATGTCAGTAAGCTAGTACTCCTGTAAGTGGTCTTTGATTTGGCACAACTGTGACCCGGTGACCACGATCTACTACACCTGATGTCAGTAAGCTAGTACTCCTTTAAATTGTCTTTGATATGGCACAACTGTGACCCGGTGACCACGATCTACTACACATGATGTCAGTAAGCTAGTACTCCTTTAAGTTGTCTTTGATTTGGCACAACTGTGACCCGGTGACCACGATCTACTACACTTGATGTCAGTAAGTTAGTACTCCTTTAAATTGTCTTTGATATGGCACAACTGTGACCCGGTGACCACGATCTACTACACTTGATGTCAGTAAGCTAGTACTCCTTTAAAATTTCTTTGATTTGGCACAACTGTTACACGGTGACCACGATCTACTACACTTGATGTCAGTAAGCTAGTACTCCTTTAAGTTGTCTTTGATATGGCACAACTATGACTCGGTGACCACGATCTACTACACTTGATGTCAGTAAGCTAGTACCCCTTTAAGTTGTCTTTGATTTGGCACAACTGTGACCCGGTGACCACGATCTACTACACCTGATGTCAGTAAGCTAGTACTCCTTTAAGTTGTCTTTGATATGGCACAACTGTGACTCGGTGACCATGATCTACTACACTTGATGTCAGTAAGCTAGTACTCATTTAAGTTTTCTTTGATTTGGCACAACTGTGACCCGGTGACCACGATCTACTACACTTGATGTCAGTAAGCTAGTACTCCTTTAAGTTGTCTTTGATTTGGCACAACTGTGACCCGGTGACCACGATCTACTACACTTGATGTCAGTAAGCTAGTACTCCTCTAAGTTGTCTTTGATATGGCACAACTGTGACCCGGTGACCACGATCTACTACACTTGATGTCAGTAAGCTAGTACTCCTTTAAGTGGTCTTTGACTTGACACAACTGTCACCCGGTGACCACGATCTACTACACTTTATATCAGTAAGCTAATACTCCTTTAAGTGGTCTTTGATATGGCACAACTGTGACCCGGTGACCACGATCTACTACACTTAATGTAAGTAAGCTAGTACTCTTTTAAGTTGTCTTTGACTTGACACAACTGTGACTCGATGACCACGATCTACTACACCTGATGACAGTAAGTTAGTACTCCTCTAAGTGGTCTTTGATATGGCACAACTGTGACCCGGTGACCACGATCTACTACTCTTAATGTCAGTAAGCTAGTACTCCTTTAAGTTGTCTTTGACTTGACACAACTGTGACTTGGTGACCACGATCTAATACACTTGTCAGTAATCTAGTACTCCTTTAAGTTGTCTTTGACTTGACACAGCTGTGACCCGGTGACCACGATCTACTACACTTGATGTCAGTAAGCTAGTACTCCTTTAAGTTGTCTTTGATATGGCACAACTATGACTCGGTGACCACGATCTACTACACTTGATGTCAGTAAGCTAGTACTCCTTTAAGTTGTCTTTGATTTGGCACAACTGTGACCCGGTGACCACGATCTACTACACCTGATGTCAGTAAGCTAGTACTCCTTTAAGTTGTCTTTGATATGGCACAACTGTGACTCGGTGACCACGATCTACTACACTTGATGTAAGTAAGCTAGTACTCCTTTAAGTTGTCTTTGATTTGGCACAACTGTGACCCGGTGACCACGATCTACTACACTTGATGTCAGTAAGCTAGTACTCCTTTAAGTTGTCTTTGATTTGGCACAACTGTGACCCGGTGACCACGATCTACTACACTTGATGTCAGTAAGCTAGTACTCCTTTAAGTTGTCTTTGATTTGGCACAACTGTGACCCGGTGACCACGATCTACTACACTTGATGTCAGTAAGCTAGTACTCCTTTAAGTTGTCTTTGATTTGGCACAACTGTGACCCGGTGACCACGATCTACTACACCTGATGTCAGTAAGCTAGTACTCCTTTAAATTGTCTTTGATATGGCATAACTGTGACCCGGTGACCATGATCTACTACACATGATGTCAGTAAGCTAGTACTCCTTTAAGTTGTCTTTGATTTGGCACAACTGTGACCCGGTGACCACGATCTACTACACTTGATGTCAGTAAGCTAGTACTCCTTTAAATTGTCTTTGATATGGCACAACTGTGACCCGGTGACCACGATCTACTACACTTGATGTCAGTAAGCTAGTACTCCTTTAAATTGTCTTTGATATGGCACAACTGTGACCGGGTGACCACGATCTACTACACTTGATGTCAGTAAGCTAGTACTCCTTTAAGTTGTCTTTGATTTGGCACAACTGTTACACGGTGACCACGATCTACTACACTTGATGTCAGTAAGCTAGTACTCCTTTAAGTTGTCTTTGATATGGCACAACTATGACTCGGTGACCACGATCTACTACACTTGATGTCAGTAAGCTAGTACTCCTTTAAGTTGTCTTTGATTTGGCACAACTGTGACCCGGTGACCACGATCTACTACACCTGATGTCAGTAAGCTAGTACTCCTTTAAGTTGTCTTTGATATGGCACAACTGTGACTCGGTGACCACGATCTACTACACTTGATGTCAGTAAGCTAGTACTCATTTAAGGTTTCTTTGATTTGGCACAACTGTGACCCGGTGACCACGATCTACTACACTTGATGTCAGTAAGCTAGTACTCCTCTAAGTGGTCTTTGATATGGCACAACTGTGACCCGGTGACCACGATCTACTACACTTGATGTCAGTAAGCTAGTACTCCTTTAAGTGGTCTTTGACTTGACACAACTGTCACCCGGTGACCACGATCTACTACACTTTATATCAGTAAGCTAGTACTCCTCCAAGTGGTCTTTGATATGGCACAACTGTGACTCGGTGACCACGATCTACTACACTTGATGTCAGTAAGCTAGTACTCCTTTAAGTGGTCTTTGACTTGACACAACTGTCACCCGGTGACCACGATCTACTACACTTTATATCAGTAAGCTAGTACTCCTTTAAGTTGTCTTTGATTTGGCACAACTGTTACACGGTGACCACGATCTACTACACTTGATGTCAGTAAGCTAGTACTCCTTTAAGTTGTCTTTGATATGGCACAACTATGACTCGGTGACCACGATCTACTACACTTGATGTCAGTAAGCTAGTACTCCTTTAAGTAGTCTTTGATATGGCACAACTGTGACCCGGTGACCACGATCTACTACACTTGATGTCAGTAAGCTAGTACTCCTTTAAATCGTTTTTGATATGGCACAACTGTGACCCGGTGACCACGATCTACTACACTTGATGTCAGTAAGCTAGTACTCCTTTAAGTTGTCTTTGATATGGCACAACTGTGACCCGGTGACCACGATCTACTACACTTGATGTCAGTAAGCTAGTACTCCTTTAAGTTGTCTTTGATATGGCACAACTGTGACCCGGTGACCACGATCTACTACACTTGATGTCAGTAAGTTAGTACTCCTTTAAATCGTCTTTGATATGGCAGAACTGTGACTCGGTGACCACGATCTACTACACTTGATGTCAGTAAGCTAGTACACCTTTAAGTGGTCTTTGATATGGCACAACTGTGACCCGGTGACCACGATCTACTACACGTGATGTCAGTAAGCTAGTACTCCTTTAAATCGTCTTTGATATGGCACAACTGTGACCCGGTGATCACGATCTACTACACTTGATGTCATAAGCTAAAACCCCTTTAAGTGGTCTTTGATATGGCACAACTGTGACCCGGTGACCACGATCTACTACACCTGATGTCAGTAAGCTAGTACTCCTGTACGTGGTCTTTGATTTGGCACAACTGTGACCCGGTGACCACGATCTACTACACCTGATGTCAGTAAGCTAATACTCCTTTAAATTGTCTTTGATATGGCACAACTGTGACCCGGTGACCACGATCTACTACACATGATGTCAGTAAGCTAGTACTCCTTTAAGTGGTCTTTGATATGGCACAACTGTGACCCGGTGACCACGATCTACTACACTTAATGTAAGTAAGCTAGTACTCTTTTAAGTTGTCTTTGACTTGACACAACTGTGACTCGATGACCACGATCTACTACACCTGATGACAGTAAGTTAGTACTCCTCTAAGTGGTCTTTGATATGGCACAACTGTGACCCGGTGACCACGATCTACTACACTTAATGTCAGTAAGCTAGTACTCCTTTAAGTTGTCTTTGACTTGACACAACTGTGACTTGGTGACCACGATCTAATACACTTGTCAGTAATCTAGTACTCCTTTAAGTTGTCTTTGACTTGACACAGCTGTGACCCGGTGACCACGATCTACTACACTTGATGTCAGTAAGCTAGTACTCCTTTAAGTTGTCTTTGATATGGCACAACTATGACTCGGTGACCACGATCTACTACACTTGATGTCAGTAAGCTAGTACTCCTTTAAGTTGTCTTTGATTTGGCACAACTGTGACCCGGTGACCACGATCTACTACACCTGATGTCAGTAAGCTAGTACTCCTTTAAGTTGTCTTTGATATGGCACAACTGTGACTCGGTGACCACGATCTACTACACTTGATGTAAGTAAGCTAGTACTCCTTTAAGTTGTCTTTGATTTGGCACAACTGTGACCCGGTGACCACGATCTACTACACTTGATGTCAGTAAGCTAGTACTCCTTTAAGTTGTCTTTGATTTGGCACAACTGTGACCCGGTGACCACGATCTACTACACTTGATGTCAGTAAGCTAGTACTCCTTTAAGTTGTCTTTGATTTGGCACAACTGTGACCCGGTGACCACGATCTACTACACTTGATGTCAGTAAGCTAGTACTCCTTTAAGTTGTCTTTGATTTGGCATAACTGTGACCCGGTGACCACGATCTACTACACCTGATGTCAGTAAGCTAGTACTCCTTTAAATTGTCTTTGATATGGCATAACTGTGACCCGGTGACCATGATCTACTACACATGATGTCAGTAAGCTAGTACTCCTTTAAGTTGTCTTTGATTTGGCACAACTGTGACCCGGTGACCACGATCTACTACACTTGATGTCAGTAAGCTAGTACTCCTTTAAATTGTCTTTGATATGGCACAACTGTGACCCGGTGACCACGATCTACTACACTTGATGTCAGTAAGCTAGTACTCCTTTAAATTGTCTTTGATATGGCACAACTGTGACCGGGTGACCACGATCTACTACACTTGATGTCAGTAAGCTAGTACTCCTTTAAGTTGTCTTTGATTTGGCACAACTGTTACACGGTGACCACGATCTACTACACTTGATGTCAGTAAGCTAGTACTCCTTTAAGTTGTCTTTGATATGGCACAACTATGACTCGGTGACCACGATCTACTACACTTGATGTCAGTAAGCTAGTACTCCTTTAAGTTGTCTTTGATTTGGCACAACTGTGACCCGGTGACCACGATCTACTACACCTGATGTCAGTAAGCTAGTACTCCTTTAAGTTGTCTTTGATATGGCACAACTGTGACTCGGTGACCACGATCTACTACACTTGATGTCAGTAAGCTAGTACTCATTTAAGGTTTCTTTGATTTGGCACAACTGTGACCCGGTGACCACGATCTACTACACTTGATGTCAGTAAGCTAGTACTCCTCTAAGTGGTCTTTGATATGGCACAACTGTGACCCGGTGACCACGATCTACTACACTTGATGTCAGTAAGCTAGTACTCCTTTAAGTGGTCTTTGACTTGACACAACTGTCACCCGGTGACCACGATCTACTACACTTTATATCAGTAAGCTAGTACTCCTCCAAGTGGTCTTTGATATGGCACAACTGTGACTCGGTGACCACGATCTACTACACTTGATGTCAGTAAGCTAGTACTCCTTTAAGTGGTCTTTGACTTGACACAACTGTCACCCGGTGACCACGATCTACTACACTTTATATCAGTAAGCTAGTACTCCTTTAAGTTGTCTTTGATTTGGCACAACTGTTACACGGTGACCACGATCTACTACACTTGATGTCAGTAAGCTAGTACTCCTTTAAGTTGTCTTTGATATGGCACAACTATGACTCGGTGACCACGATCTACTACACTTGATGTCAGTAAGCTAGTACTCCTTTAAGTAGTCTTTGATATGGCACAACTGTGACCCGGTGACCACGATCTACTACACTTGATGTCAGTAAGCTAGTACTCCTTTAAATCGTTTTTGATATGGCACAACTGTGACCCGGTGACCACGATCTACTACACTTGATGTCAGTAAGCTAGTACTCCTTTAAGTTGTCTTTGATATGGCACAACTGTGACCCGGTGACCACGATCTACTACACTTGATGTCAGTAAGCTAGTACTCCTTTAAGTTGTCTTTGATATGGCACAACTGTGACCCGGTGACCACGATCTACTACACTTGATGTCAGTAAGTTAGTACTCCTTTAAATCGTCTTTGATATGGCAGAACTGTGACTCGGTGACCACGATCTACTACACTTGATGTCAGTAAGCTAGTACACCTTTAAGTGGTCTTTGATATGGCACAACTGTGACCCGGTGACCACGATCTACTACACGTGATGTCAGTAAGCTAGTACTCCTTTAAATCGTCTTTGATATGGCACAACTGTGACCCGGTGATCACGATCTACTACACTTGATGTCATAAGCTAAAACCCCTTTAAGTGGTCTTTGATATGGCACAACTGTGACCCGGTGACCACGATCTACTACACCTGATGTCAGTAAGCTAGTACTCCTGTACGTGGTCTTTGATTTGGCACAACTGTGACCCGGTGACCACGATCTACTACACCTGATGTCAGTAAGCTAATACTCCTTTAAATTGTCTTTGATATGGCACAACTGTGACCCGGTGACCACGATCTACTACACATGATGTCAGTAAGCTAGTACTCCTTTAAGTTGTCTTTGATTTGGCACAACTGTGACCCGGTGACCACGATCTACTACACTTGATGTCAGTAAGCTAGTATTCCTTTAAATTGTCTTTGATATGGCACAACTGTGACCCGGTGACCACGATCTACTACACTTGATGTTAGTAAGCTAGTACTCCTTTAAGTTGTCTTTGATTTGGCACAACTGTTACACGGTGACCACGATCTACTACACTTGATGTCAGTAAGCTAGTACTCCTTTAAGTTGTCTTTGATATGGCACAACTATGACTCGGTGACCACGATCTACTACACTTGATGTCAGTAAGCTAGTACTCCTTTAAGTGGTCTTTGATTTGGCACAACTGTGACCCGGTGACCACGATCTACTACACCTGATGTCAGTAAGCTAGTACTCCTTTAAGTTGTCTTTGATATGGCACAACTGTGACTCGGTGACCACGATCTACTACACTTGATGTCAGTAAGCTAGTACTCCTTTAAGTTGTCTTTGATTTGGCACAACTGTGACCCGATGACCACGATCTACTACACTTGATGTCAGTAAGCTAGTATTCCTCTAAGTTGTCTTTGATATGGCACAACTGTGACCCGGTGACCACGATCTACTACACTTGATGTCAGTAAGCTAGTACTCCTTTAAGTGGTCTTTGACTTGACACAACTGTCACCCGGTGACCACGTTCTACTACACTTTTTATCAGTAAGCTAGTACTCCTTTAAGTGGTCTTTGATATGGCACAACTGTGACCCGGTGGACACGATCTACTACACTTAATGTAAGTAAGCTAGTACTCTTTTAAGTTGTCTTTGACTTGACACAACTGTGACATGGTGACCACGATCTACTACACCTGATGTCAGTAAGCTAGTACTCCTCTAAGTGGTCTTTGATATGGCACAACTGTGACCCGGTGACCACGATCTACTACACTTAATGTCAGTAAGCTAGTACTCCTTTAAGTTGTCTTTGACTTGACACAACTGTGACCTAGTGACCACGATCTAATACACTTGTCAGTAATCTAGTACTCCTTTAAGTTGTCTTTGACTTGACACAGCTGTGACCCGGTGACCACGATCTACTACACTTGATGTCAGTAAGCTAGTACTCCTTTAAGTTGTCTTTGATTTGGCACAACTGTTACACGGTGACCACGATCTACTACACTTGATGTCAGTAAGCTAGTACTCCTTTAAGTGGTCTTTGATATGGCACAACTGTGACCCGGTGACCACGATCTACTACACTTGATGTCAGTAAGCTAGTACTCCTTTAAGTTGTCTTTGATATGGCACAACTGTGACCCGGTGACCACGATCTACTACACTTGATGTCATAAGCTAGTACTCCTTTAAGTGGTCTTTGATATGGCACAACTGTGACCCGGTGACCACGATCTACTACACCTGATGTCAGTAAGCTAGTACTCCTGTAAGTGGTCTTTGATTTGGCACAACTGTGACCCGGTGACCACGATCTACTACACCTGATGTCAGTAAGCTAGTACTCCTTTAAATTGTCTTTGATATGGCACAACTGTGACCCGGTGACCACGATCTACTACACATGATGTCAGTAAGCTAGTACTCCTTTAAGTTGTCTTTGATTTGGCACAACTGTGACCCGGTGACCACGATCTACTACACTTGATGTCAGTAAGCTAGTACTCCTTTAAATTGTCTTTGATATGGCACAACTGTGACCCGGTGACCACGATCTACTACACTTGATGTCAGTAAGCTAGTACTCCTTTAAGTTGTCTTTGATTTGGCACAACTGTTACACGGTGACCACGATCTACTACACTTGATGTCAGTAAGCTAGTACTCCTTTAAGTTGTCTTTGATATGGCACAACTATGACTCGGTGACCACGATCTACTACACTTGATGTCAGTAAGCTGGTACCCCTTTAAGTTGTCTTTGATTTGGCACAACTGTGACCCGTTGACCACGATCTACTACACCTGATGTCAGTAAGCTAGTACTCCTTTAAGTTGTCTTTGATATGGCACAACTGTGACTCGGTGACCATGATCTACTACACTTGATGTCAGTAAGCTAGTACTCATTTAAGTTTTCTTTGATTTGGCACAACTGTGACCCGGTGACCACGATCTACTACACTTGATGTCAGTAAGCTAGTACTCCTTTAAGTTGTCTTTGATTTGGCACAACTGTGACCCGGTGACCACGATCTACTACACTTGATGTCAGTAAGCTAGTACTCCTTTAAGTTGTCTCTGATATGGCACAACTGTGACCCGGTGACCACGATCTACTACACTTGATGTCAGTAAGCTAGTACTCCTTTAAGTTGTCTTTGACTTGACACAACTGTCACCCGGTGACCACGATCTACTACACTTTATATCAGTAAGCTAGTACTCCTTTAAGTGGTCTTTGATATGGCACAACTGTGACCCGGTGACCACGATCTACTACACTTAATGTAAGTAAGCTAGTACTCTTTTAAGTTGTCTTTGACTTGACACAACTGTGACTCGGTGACCACGATCTACTACACCTGATGTCAGTAAGCTAGTACTCCTCTAAGTGGTCTTTGATATGGCACAACTGTGACCCGGTGACCACGATCTACTACACTTAATGTCAGTAAGCTAGTACTCCTTTAAGTTGTCTTTGACTTGACACAGCTGTGACCCGGTGACCACGATCTACTACACTTGATGTCAGTAAGCTAGTACTCCTTTAAGTTGTCTTTGATTTGGCACAACTGTTACACGGTGACCACGATCTACTACACTTGATGTCAGTAAGCTAGTACTCCTTTAAGTTGTCTTTGATATGGCACAACTATGACTCGGTGACCACGATCTACTACACTTGATGTCAGTAAGCTAGTACTCCTTTAAGTTGTCTTTGATTTGGCACAACTGTGACCCGGTGACCACGATCTACTACACCTGATGTCAGTAAGCTAGTACTCCTTTAAGTTGTCTTTGATATGGCACAACTGTGACTCGGTGACCACGATCTACTACACTTGATGTAAGTAAGCTAGTACTCCTTTAAGTAGTCTTTGATATGGCACAACTGTGACCCGGTGACCACGATCTACTACACTTGATGTCAGTAAGCTAGTACTCCTTTAAATCGTTTTTGATATGGCACAACTGTGACCCGGTGACCACGATCTACTACACTTGATGTCAGTAAGCTAGTACTCCTTTAAGTTGTCTTTGATATGGCACAACTGTGACCCGGTGACCACGATCTACTACACTTGATGTCAGTAAGCTAGTACTCCTTTAAGTTGTCTTTGATATGGCACAACTGTGACCCGGTGACCACGATCTACTACACTTGATGTCAGTAAGTTAGTACTCCTTTAAATCGTCTTTGATATGGCAGAACTGTGACTCGGTGACCACGATCTACTACACTTGATGTCAGTAAGCTAGTACACCTTTAAGTGGTCTTTGATATGGCACAACTGTGACCCGGTGACCACGATCTACTACACGTGATGTCAGTAAGCTAGTACTCCTTTAAATCGTCTTTGATATGGCACAACTGTGACCCGGTGATCACGATCTACTACACTTGATGTCATAAGCTAAAACCCCTTTAAGTGGTCTTTGATATGGCACAACTGTGACCCGGTGACCACGATCTACTACACCTGATGTCAGTAAGCTAGTACTCCTGTACGTGGTCTTTGATTTGGCACAACTGTGACCCGGTGACCACGATCTACTACACCTGATGTCAGTAAGCTAGTACTCCTTTAAATTGTCTTTGATATGGCACAACTGTGACCCGGTGACCACGATCTACTACACATGATGTCAGTAAGCTAGTACTCCTTTAAGTTGTCTTTGATTTGGCACAACTGTGACCCGGTGACCACGATCTACTACACTTGATGTCAGTAAGCTAGTACTCCTTTAAATTGTCTTTGATATGGCACAACTGTGACCCGGTGACCACGATCTACTACACTTGATGTTAGTAAGCTAGTACTCCTTTAAGTTGTCTTTGATTTGGCACAACTGTTACACGGTGACCACGATCTACTACACTTGATGTCAGTAAGCTAGTACTCCTTTAAGTTGTCTTTGATATGGCACAACTATGACTCGGTGACCACGATCTACTACACTTGATGTCAGTAAGCTAGTACTCCTTTAAGTGGTCTTTGATTTGGCACAACTGTGACCCGGTGACCACGATCTACTACACCTGATGTCAGTAAGCTAGTACTCCTTTAAGTTGTCTTTGATATGGCACAACTGTGACTCGGTGACCACGATCTACTACACTTGATGTCAGTAAGCTAGTACTCCTTTAAGTTGTCTTTGATTTGGCACAACTGTGACCCGATGACCACGATCTACTACACTTGATGTCAGTAAGCTAGTACTCCTCTAAGTTGTCTTTGATATGGCACAACTGTGACCCGGTGACCACGATCTACTACACTTGATGTCAGTAAGCTAGTACTCCTTTAAGTGGTCTTTGACTTGACACAACTGTCACCCGGTGACCACGTTCTACTACACTTTTTATCAGTAAGCTAGTACTCCTTTAAGTGGTCTTTGATATGGCACAACTGTGACCCGGTGACCACGATCTACTACACTTAATGTAAGTAAGCTAGTACTCTTTTAAGTTGTCTTTGACTTGACACAACTGTGACACGGTGACCACGATCTACTACACCTGATGTCAGTAAGCTAGTACTCCTCTAAGTGGTCTTTGATATGGCACAACTGTGACCCGGTGACCACGATCTACTACACTTAATGTCAGTAAGCTAGTACTCCTTTAAGTTGTCTTTGACTTGACACAACTGTGACTTAGTGACCACGATCTAATACACTTGTCAGTAATCTAGTACTCCTTTAAGTTGTCTTTGACTTGACACAGCTGTGACCCGGTGACCACGATCTACTACACTTGATGTCAGTAAGCTAGTACTCCTTTAAGTTGTCTTTGATTTGGCACAACTGTTACACGGTGACCACGATCTACTACACTTGATGTCAGTAAGCTAGTACTCCTTTAAGTGGTCTTTGATATGGCACAACTGTGACCCGGTGACCACGATCTACTACACTTGATGTCAGTAAGCTAGTACTCCTTTAAGTTGTCTTTGATATGGCACAACTGTGACCCGGTGACCACGATCTACTACACTTGATGTCATAAGCTAGTACTCCTTTAAGTGGTCTTTGATATGGCACAACTGTGACCCGGTGACCACGATCTACTACACTTGATGTCAGTAAGCTAGTACTCCTGTAAGTGGTCTTTGATTTGGCACAACTGTGACCCGGTGACCACGATCTACTACACCTGATTTCAGTAAGCTAGTACTCCTTTAAATTGTCTTTGATATGGCACAACTGTGACCCGGTGACCACGATCTACTACACATGATGTCAGTAAGCTAGTACTCCTTTAAGTTGTCTTTGATTTGGCACAACTGTGACCCGGTGACCACGATCTACTACACTTGATGTCAGTAAGCTAGTACTCCTTTAAATTGTCTTTGATATGGCACAACTGTGACCCGGTGACCACGATCTACTACACTTGATGTCAGTAAGCTAGTACTCCTTTAAGTTGTCTTTGATTTGGCACAACTGTTACACGGTGACCACGATCTACTACACTTGATGTCAGTAAGCTAGTACTCCTTTAAGTTGTCTTTGATATGGCACAACTATGACTCGGTGACCACGATCTACTACACTTGATGTCAGTAAGCTGGTACCCCTTTAAGTTGTCTTTGATTTGGCACAACTGTGACCCGTTGACCACGATCTACTACACCTGATGTCAGTAAGCTAGTACTCCTTTAAGTTGTCTTTGATATGGCACAACTGTGACTCGGTGACCATGATCTACTACACTTGATGTCAGTAAGCTAGTACTCATTTAAGTTTTCTTTGATTTGGCACAACTGTGACCCGGTGACCACGATCTACTACACTTGATGTCAGTAAGCTAGTAATCCTTTAAGTTGTCTTTGATTTGGCACAACTGTGACCCGGTGACCACGATCTACTACACTTGATGTCAGTAAGCTAGTACTCCTTTAAGTTGTCTCTGATATGGCACAACTGTGACCCGGTGACCACGATCTACTACACTTGATGTCAGTAAGCTAGTACTCCTTTAAGTTGTCTTTGACTTGACACAACTGTCACCCGGTGACCACGATCTACTACACTTTATATCAGTAATCTAGTACTCCTTTAAGTGGTCTTTGATATGGCACAACTGTGACCCGGTGACCACGATCTACTACACTTAATGTAAGTAAGCTAGTACTCTTTTAAGTTGTCTTTGACTTGACACAACTGTGACTCGGTGACCACGATCTACTACACCTGATGTCAGTAAGCTAGTACTCCTCTAAGTGGTCTTTGATATGGCACAACTGTGACCCGGTGACCACGATCTACTACACTTAATGTCAGTAAGCTAGTACTCCTTTAAGTTGTCTTTGACTTGACACAGCTGTGACCCGGTGACCACGATCTACTACACTTGATGTCAGTAAGCTAGTACTCCTTTAAGTGGTCTTTGACTTGACACAACTGTCACCCGGTGACCACGTTCTACTACACTTTTTATCAGTAAGCTAGTACTCCTTTAAGTGGTCTTTGATATGGCACAACTGTGACCCGGTGACCACGATCTACTACACTTAATGTAAGTAAGCTAGTACTCTTTTAAGTTGTCTTTGACTTGACACAACTGTGACACGGTGACCACGATCTACTACACCTGATGTCAGTAAGCTAGTACTCCTCTAAGTGGTCTTTGATATGGCACAACTGTGACCCGGTGACCACGATCTACTACACTTAATGTCAGTAAGCTAGTACTCCTTTAAGTTGTCTTTGACTTGACACAACTGTGACTTAGTGACCACGATCTAATACACTTGTCAGTAATCTAGTACTCCTTTAAGTTGTCTTTGACTTGACACAGCTGTGACCCGGTGACCACGATCTACTACACTTGATGTCAGTAAGCTAGTACTCCTTTAAGTTGTCTTTGATTTGGCACAACTGTTACACGGTGACCACGATCTACTACACTTGATGTCAGTAAGCTAGTACTCCTTTAAGTGGTCTTTGATATGGCACAACTGTGACCCGGTGACCACGATCTACTACACTTGATGTCAGTAAGCTAGTACTCCTTTAAGTTGTCTTTGATATGGCACAACTGTGACCCGGTGACCACGATCTACTACACTTGATGTCATAAGCTAGTACTCCTTTAAGTGGTCTTTGATATGGCACAACTGTGACCCGGTGACCACGATCTACTACACCTGATGTCAGTAAGCTAGTACTCCTGTAAGTGGTCTTTGATTTGGCACAACTGTGACCCGGTGACCACGATCTACTACACCTGATTTCAGTAAGCTAGTACTCCTTTAAATTGTCTTTGATATGGCACAACTGTGACCCGGTGACCACGATCTACTACACATGATGTCAGTAAGCTAGTACTCCTTTAAGTTGTCTTTGATTTGGCACAACTGTGACCCGGTGACCACGATCTACTACACTTGATGTCAGTAAGCTAGTACTCCTTTAAATTGTCTTTGATATGGCACAACTGTGACCCGGTGACCACGATCTACTACACTTGATGTCAGTAAGCTAGTACTCCTTTAAGTTGTCTTTGATTTGGCACAACTGTTACACGGTGACCACGATCTACTACACTTGATGTCAGTAAGCTAGTACTCCTTTAAGTTGTCTTTGATATGGCACAACTATGACTCGGTGACCACGATCTACTACACTTGATGTCAGTAAGCTGGTACCCCTTTAAGTTGTCTTTGATTTGGCACAACTGTGACCCGTTGACCACGATCTACTACACCTGATGTCAGTAAGCTAGTACTCCTTTAAGTTGTCTTTGATATGGCACAACTGTGACTCGGTGACCATGATCTACTACACTTGATGTCAGTAAGCTAGTACTCATTTAAGTTTTCTTTGATTTGGCACAACTGTGACCCGGTGACCACGATCTACTACACTTGATGTCAGTAAGCTAGTACTCCTTTAAGTTGTCTTTGATTTGGCACAACTGTGACCCGGTGACCACGATCTACTACACTTGATGTCAGTAAGCTAGTACTCCTTTAAGTTGTCTCTGATATGGCACAACTGTGACCCGGTGACCACGATCTACTACACTTGATGTCAGTAAGCTAGTACTCCTTTAAGTTGTCTTTGACTTGACACAACTGTCACCCGGTGACCACGATCTACTACACTTTATATCAGTAATCTAGTACTCCTTTAAGTGGTCTTTGATATGGCACAACTGTGACCCGGTGACCACGATCTACTACACTTAATGTAAGTAAGCTAGTACTCTTTTAAGTTGTCTTTGACTTGACACAACTGTGACTCGGTGACCACGATCTACTACACCTGATGTCAGTAAGCTAGTACTCCTCTAAGTGGTCTTTGATATGGCACAACTGTGACCCGGTGACCACGATCTACTACACTTAATGTCAGTAAGCTAGTACTCCTTTAAGTTGTCTTTGACTTGACACAGCTGTGACCCGGTGACCACGATCTACTACACTTGATGTCAGTAAGCTAGTACTCCTTTAAGTTGTCTTTGATTTGGCACAACTGTTACACGGTGACCACGATCTACTACACTTGATGTCAGTAAGCTAGTACTCCTTTAAGTTGTCTTTGATATGGCACAACTATGACTCGGTGACCACGATCTACTACACTTGATGTCAGTAAGCTAGTACTCCTTTAAGTTGTCTTTGATTTGGCACAACTGTGACCCGGTGACCACGATCTACTACACCTGATGTCAGTAAGCTAGTACTCCTTTAAGTTGTCTTTGATATGGCACAACTGTGACTCGGTGACCACGATCTACTACACTTGATGTAAGTAAGCTAGTACTCCTTTAAGTTGTCTTTGATTTGGCACAACTGTGACCCGGTGACCACGATCTACTACACTTGATGTCAGTAAGCTAGTACTCCTTTAAGTTGTTTTTGATTTGGCACAACTGTGACCCGGTGACCACGATCTACTACACTTGATGTCAGTAAGCTAGTACTCCTTTAAGTTGTTTTTGATTTGGCACAACTGTGACCCGGTGACCACGATCTACTACACTTAATGTCAGTAAGCTAGTACTCCTTTAAGTTGTCTTTGACTTGACACAACTGTGACTTGGTGACCACGATCTAATACACTTGTCAGTAATCTAGTTCTCCTTTAAGTTGTCTTTGACTTGACACAGCTGTGACCCGGTGAGCACGATCTACTACACTTGATGTCAGTAAGCTAGTACTCCTTTAAGTTGTCTTTGATTTGGCACAACTGTTACACGGTGACCACGATCTACTACACTTGATGTCAGTAAGCTAGTACTCCTTTAAGTTGTCTTTGATATGGCACAACTATGACTCGGTGACCACGATCTACTACACTTGATGTCAGTAAGCTAGTACTCCTTTAAGTTGTCTTTGATTTGGCACAACTGTGACCCGGTGACCACGATCTACTACACCTGATGTCAGTAAGCTAGTACTCCTTTAAGTTGTCTTTGATATGGCACAAATGTGACTCGGTGACCACGATCTACTACACTTGATGTAAGTAAGCTAGTACTCCTTTAAGTTGTCTTTGATTTGGCACAACTGTGACCCGGTGACCACGATCTACTACACTTGATGTCAGTAAGCTAGTACTCCTTTAAGTTGTTTTTGATTTGGCACAACTGTGACCCGGTGACCACGATCTACTACACTTGATGTCAGTAAGCTAGTACTCCTTTAAGTTGTCTTTGACTTGACACAACTGTCACCCGGTGACCACGATCTACTACACTTTATATCAGTAAGCTAGTACTCCTTTAAGTGGTCTTTGATATGGCACAACTGTTACCCGGTGACCACGATCCACTACACTTAATGTCAGTAAGCTAGTACTCCTTTAAGTTGTCTTTGACTTGACACAACTGTGACTTAGTGACCACGATCTAATACACTTGTCAGTAATCTAGTACTCCTTTAAGTTGTCTTTGACTTGACACAGCTGTGACCCGGTGACCACGATCTACTACACTTGATGTCAGTAAGCTAGTACTCCTTTAAGTTGTCTTTGATTTGGCACAACTGTTACACGGTGACCACGATCTACTACACTTGATGTCAGTAAGCTAGTACTCCTCTAAGTGGTCTTTGATATGGCACAACTGTGACCCGGTGACTACGATCTACTACACTTGATGTCAGTAAGCTAGTACTCCTTTAAGTTGTCTTTGATTTGGCACAACTGTGACCCGGTGACCACGATCTACTACACTTGATGTCAGTAAGCTAGTACTCCTTTAAGTTGTCTTTGATATGGCACAACTGTGACCCGGTGACCACGATCTACTACACTTGATGTCATAAGCTAGTACTCCTTTAAGTGGTCTTTGATATGGCACAACTGTGACCCGGTGACCACGATCTACTACACATGATGTCAGTAAGCTAGTACTCCTTTAAGTTGTCTTTGATTTGGCACAACTGTGACTCGGTGACCACGATCTACTACACTTGATGTCAGTAAGCTAGTACTCCTTTAAATTGTCTTTGATATGGCACAACTGTGACCCGGTGACCACGATCTACTACACTTGATGTCAGTAAGCTAGTACTCCTTTAAGTTGTCTTTGATTTGGCACAACTGTTACACGGTCACCACGATCTACTACACTTGATGTCAGTAAGCTAGTACTCCTTTAAGTAGTCTTTGATATGGCACAACTATGACTCGGTGACCACGATCTACTACACTTGATGTCAGTAAGCTAGTACCCCTTTAAGTTGTCTTTGATTTGGCACAACTGTGACCCGGTGACCACGATCTACTACACCTGATGTCAGTAAGCTAGTACTCCTTTAAGTTGTCTTTGATATGGCACAACTGTGACTCGGTGACCATGATCTACTACACTTGATGTCAGTAAGCTAGTACTCATTTAAGTTTTCTTTGATTTGGCACAACTGTGACCCGGTGACCACGATCTACTACACTTGATGTCAGTAAGCTAGTACTCCTTTAAGTTGTCTTTGATTTGGCACAACTGTGACCCGGTGACCACGATCTACTACACTTGATGTCAGTAAGCTAGTACTCCTCTAAGTTGTCTTTGATATGGCACAACTGTGACCCGGTGACCACGATCTACTACACTTGATGTCAGTAAGCTAGTACTCCTTTAAGTGGTCTTTGACTTGACACAACTGTCACCCGGTGACCACGATCTACTACACTTTATATCAGTAAGCTAGTACTCCTTTAAGTGGTCTTTGATATGGCACAACTGTGACACGGTGACCACGATCTACTACACTTAATGTAAGTAAGCTAGTACTCTTTTAAGTTGTCTTTGACTTGACACAACTGTGACTCGGTGACCACGATCTACTACACCTGATGTCAGTAAGCTAGTACTCCTCTAAGTGGTCTTTGATATGGCACAACTGTGACCCGGTGACCACGATCTACTATACTTAATGTCAGTAAGCTAGTACTCCTTTAAGTTGTCTTTGACTTGACACAACTGTGACTTGGTGACCACGATCTAATACACTTGTCAGTAATCTAGTACTCCTTTAAGTTGTCTTTGACTTGACACAGCTGTGACCCGGTGACCACGATCTACTACACTTGATGTCAGTAAGCTAGTACTCCTTTAAGTTGTCTTTGATTTGGCACAACTGTTACACGGTGACCACGATCTACTACACTTGATGTCAGTAAGCTAGTACTCCTTTAAGTTGTCTTTGATATGGCACAACTATGACTCGGTGACCACGATCTACTACACTTGATGTCAGTAAGCTAGTACTCCTTTAAGTTGTCTTTGATTTGGCACAACTGTTACCCGGTGACCACGATCTACTACACCTGATGTCAGTAAGCTAGTACTCCTTTAAGTTGTCTTTGATATGGCACAACTGTGACTCGGTGACCACGATCTACTACACTTGATGTAAGTAAGCTAGTACTCCTTTAAGTTGTCTTTGATTTGGCACAACTGTGACCCGGTGACCACGATCTACTACACTTGATGTCAGTAAGCTAGTACTCCTTTAAGTTGTTTTTGATTTGGCACAACTGTGACCCGGTGACCACGATCTACTACACTTGATGTCAGTAAGCTAGTACTCCTTTAAGTTGTCTTTGATTTGGCACAACTGTGACCCGGTGACCACGATCTACTACACTTGATGTCAGTAAGCTAGTACTCCTTTAAGTTGTCTTTGATTTGGCACAACTGTGACCCGGTGACCACGATCTACTACACCTGATGTCAGTAAGCTAGTACTCCTTTAAATTGTCTTTGATATGGCATAACTGTGACCCGGTGACCATGATCTACTACACTTGATGTCAGTAAGCTAGTACTCCTTTAAGTTGTCTTTGATTTGGCACAACTGTGACCCGGTGACCACGATCTACTACACTTGATGTCAGTAAGCTAGTACTCCTTTAAATTGTCTTTGATATGGCACAACTGTGACCCGGTGACCACGATCTACTACACTTGATGTCAGTAAGCTAGTACTCCTTTAAATTGTCTTTGATATGGCACAACTGTGACCCGGTGACCACGATCTACTACACTTGATGTCAGTAAGCTAGTACTCCTTTAAGTAGTCTTTGATTTGGCACAACTGTTACACGGTGACCACGATCTACTACACTTGATGTCAGTAAGCTAGTACTCCTTTAAGTTGTCTTTGATATGGCACAACTATGACTCGGTGACCACGATCTACTACACTTGATGTCAGTAAGCTAGTACTCCTATAAGTTGTCTTTGATTTGGCACAACTGTGACCCGGTGACCACGATCTACTACACCTGATGTCAGTAAGCTAGTACTCCTTTAAGTTGTCTTTGATATGGCACAACTGTGACTCGGTGACCACGATCTACTACACTTGATGTCAGTAAGCTAGTACTCATTTAAGTTTTCTTTGATTTGGCACAACTGTGACTCGGTGACCACGATCTACTACACTTGATGTCAGTAAGCTAGTACTCCTTTAAGTTGTCTTTGATTTGGCACAACTGTGACTCGGTGACCACGATCTACTACACTTGATGTCAGTAAGCTAGTACTCCTCTAAGTGGTCTTTGATATGGCACAACTGTGACCCGGTGACCACGATCTACTACACTTGATGTCAGTAAGCTAGTACTCCTTTAAGTGGTCTTTGACTTGACACAACTGTCACCCGGTGACCACGATCTACTACACTTTATATCAGTAAGCTAGTACTCCTTTAAGTTGTCTTTGATTTGGCACAACTGTTACACGGTGACCACGATATACTACACTTGATGTCAGTAAGCTAGTACTCCTTTAAGTTGTCTTTGATATGGCACAACTATGACTCGGTGACCACGATCTACTACACTTGATGTCAGTAAGCTAGTACTCCTTTAAGTAGTCTTTGATATGGCACAACTGTGACCCGGTGACCACGATCTACTACACTTGATGTCAGTAAGCTAGTACTCCTTTAAATCGTCTTTGATATGGCACAACTGTGACTCGGTGACCACGATCTACTACACTTGATGTCAGTAAGCTAGTACTCCTTTAAGTGGTCTTTGATATGGCACAACTGTGACCCGGTGACCACGATCTACTACACTTGATGTCAGTAAGCTAGTACTCCTTTAAGTGGTCTTTGATATGGCACAACTGTGACCCGGTGACCACGATCTACTACACTTGATGTCAGTAAGTTAGTACTCCTTTAAATCGTCTTTGATATGGCACAACTGTGACTCGGTGACCACGATCTACTACACTTGATGTCAGTAAGCTAGTACTCCTTTAAGTGGTCTTTGATATGGCACAACTGTGACCCGGTGACCACGATCTACTACACGTGATGTCAGTAAGCTAGTACTCCTTTAAATCGTCTTTGATATGGCACAACTGTGACTCGGTGATCACGATCTACTACACTTGATGTCAGTAAGCTAGTACTCCTTTAAGTTGTCTTTGATATGGCACAACTGTGACCCGGTGACCACGATCTACTACACTTGATGTCATAATCTAGTACTCCTTTAAGTGGTCTTTGATATGGCACAACTGTGACCCGGTGACCACGATCTACTACACCTGATGTCAGTAAGCTAGTACTCCTCTAAGTGGTCTTTGATATGGCACAACTGTGACCCGGTGACCACGATCTACTACACTTGATGTCAGTAAGCTAGTACTCCTTTAAGTGGTCTTTGACTTGACACAACTGTCACCCGGTGACCACGATCTACTACACTTTATATCAGTAAGCTAGTACTCCTTTAAGTGGTCTTTGATATGGCACAACTGTGACCCGGTGACCACGATCTACTACACTTAATGTAAGTAAGCTAGTACTCTTTTAAGTTGTCTTTGATTTGGCACAACTGTGACCCGGTGACCACGATCTACTACATTTGATGTCAGTAAGCTAGTACTCCTTTAAGTTGTCTTTGATTTGGCACAACTGTGACCCGGTGACCACGATCTACTACACCTGATGTCAGTAAGCTAGTACTCCTTTAAATTTTCTTTGATATGGCATAACTGTGACCCGGTGACCATGATCTACTACACATGATGTCAGTAAGCTAGTACTCCTTTAAGTTGTCTTTGATTTGGCACAACTGTGACCCGGTGACCACGATCTACTACACTTGATGTCAGTAAGCTAATACTCCTTTAAATTGTCTTTGATATGGCACAACTGTGACCCGGTGACCACGATCTACTACAATTGATGTCAGTAAGCTAGTACTCCTTTAAATTGTCTTTGATATGGCACAACTGTGACCCGGTGACCACGATCTACTACACTTGATGTCAGTAAGCTAGTACTCCTTTAAGTTGTCTTTGATTTGGCACAACTGTTACACGGTGACCACGATCTACTACACTTGATGTCAGTAAGCTAGTACTCCTTTAAGTTGTCTTTGATATGGCACAACTATGACTCGGTGACCACGATCTACTACACTTGATGTCAGTAAGCTAGTACTCCTTTAAGTTGTCTTTGATTTGGCACAACTGTGACCCGGTGACCACGATCTACTACACCTGATGTCAGTAAGCTAGTACTCCTTTAAGTTGTCTTTGATATGGCACAACTGTGACTCGGTGACCACGATCTACTACACTTGATGTCAGTAAGCTAGTACTCATTTAAGTTTTCTTTGATTTGGCACAACTGTGACCCGGTGACCACGATCTACTACACTTGATGTCAGTAAGCTAGTACTCCTTTAAGTTGTCTTTGATTTGGCACAACTGTGACTCGGTGACCACGATCTACTACACTTGATGTCAGTAAGCTAGTACTCCTCTAAGTGGTCTTTGATATGGCACAACTGTGACCCGGTGACCACGATCTACTACACTTGATGTCAGTAAGCTAGTACTCCTTTAAGTGGTCTTTGACTTGACACAACTGTCACCCGGTGACCACGATCTACTACACTTTATATCAGTAAGCTAGTACTCCTTTAAGTTGTCTTTGATTTGGCACAACTGTTACACGGTGACCACGATCTACTACACTTGATGTCAGTAAGCTAGTACTCCTTTAAGTTGTCTTTGATATGGCACAACTATGACTCGGTGACCACGATCTACTACACTTGATGTCAGTAAGCTAGTACTCCTTTAAGTAGTCTTTGATATGGCACAACTGTGACCCGGTGACCACGATCTACTACACTTGATGTCAGTAAGCTAGTACTCCTTTAAATCGTCTTTGATATGGCACAACTGTGACTCGGTGACCACGATCTACTACACTTGATGTCAGTAAGCTAGTACTCCTTTAAGTTGTCTTTGATATGGCACAACTGTGACCCGGTGACCCCGATCTACTACACTTGATGTCAGTAAGCTAGTACTCCTTTAAGTTGTCTTTGATATGGCACAACTGTGACCCGGTGACCACGATCTACTACACTTGATGTCAGTAAGTTAGTACTCCTTTAAATCGTCTTTGATATGGCACAACTGTGACTCGGTGACCACGATCTACTACACTTGATGTCAGTAAGCTAGTACTCCTTTAAGTGGTCTTTGATATGGCACAACTGTGACCCGGTGACCACGATCTACTACACGTGATGTCAGTAAGCTAGTACTCCTTTAAATCGTCTTTGATATGGCACAACTGTGACTCGGTGATCACGATCTACTACACTTGATGTCAGTAAGCTAGTACTCCTTTAAGTTGTCTTTGATATGGCACAACTGTGACCCGGTGACCACGATCTACTACACTTGATGTCATAAGCTAGTACTCCTTTAAGTGGTCTTTGATATGGCACAACTGTGACCCAGTGACCACGATCTACTACACCTGATGTCAGTAAGCTAGTACTCCTCTAAGTGGTCTTTGATATGGCACAACTGTGACCCGGTGACCACGATCTACTACACTTGATGTCAGTAAGCTAGTACTCCTTTAAGTGGTCTTTGACTTGACACAACTGTGACCCGGTGACCACGATCTACTACACTTAATGTAAGTAAGCTAGTACTCTTTTAAGTTGTCTTTGATTTGGCACAACTGTGACCCGGTGACCACGATCTACTACATTTGATGTCAGTAAGCTAGTACTCCTTTAAGTTGTCTTTGATTTGGCACAACAGTGACCCGGTGACCACGATCTACTACACCTGATGTCAGTAAGCTAGTACTCCTTTAAATTTTCTTTGATATGGCATAACTGTGACCCGGTGACCATGATCTACTACACATGATGTCAGTAAGCTAGTACTCCTTTAAGTTGTCTTTGATTTGGCACAACTGTGACCCGGTGACCACGATCTACTACACTTGATGTCAGTAAGCTAGTACTCCTTTAAATTGTCTTTGATATGGCACAACTGTGACCCGGTGACCACGATCTACTACAATTGATGTCAGTAAGCTAGTACTCCTTTAAATTGTCTTTGATATGGCACAACTGTGACCCGGTGACCACGATCTACTACACTTGATGTCAGTAAGCTAGTACTCCTTTAAGTTGTCTTTGATTTGGCACAACTGTTACACGGTGACCACGATCTACTACACTTGATGTCAGTAAGCTAGTACTCCTTTAAGTTGTCTTTGATATGGCACAACTATGACTCGGTGACCACGATCTACTACACTTGATGTCAGTAAGCTAGTACTCCTTTAAGTTGTCTTTGATTTGGCACAACTGTGACCCGGTGACCACGATCTACTACACCTGATGTCAGTAAGCTAGTACCCCTTTAAGTTGTCTTTGATATGGCACAACTGTGACTCGGTGACCACGATCTACTACACTTGATGTCAGTAAGCTAGTACTCATTTAAGTTTTCTTTGATTTGGCACAACTGTGACCCGGTGACCACGATCTACTACACTTGATGTCAGTAAGCTAGTACTCCTTTAAGTTGTCTTTGATTTGGCACAACTGTCACTCGGTGACCACGATCTACTACACTTGATGTCAGTAAGCTAGTACTCCTTTAAGTGGTCTTTGACTTGACACAACTGTCACCCGGTGACCACGATCTACTACACTTTATATCAGTAAGCTAGTACTCCTCCAAGTGGTCTTTGATATGGCACAACTGTGACCCGGTGACCACGATCTACTACACTTGATGTCAGTAAGCTAGTACTCCTTTAAGTGGTCTTTGACTTGACACAACTGTCACCCGGTGACCACGATCTACTACACTTTATATCAGTAAGCTAGTACTCCTTTAAGTGGTCTTTGATATGGCACAACTGTGACCCGTGACCACGATCTACTACACTTAACGTAAGTAAGCTAGTACTCTTTTAAGTTGTCTTTGACTTGACACAACTGTGACACAGTGACCACGATCTACTACACCTGATGTCAGTAAGCTAGTACTCCTCTAAGTGGTCTTTGATATGGCACAACTGTGACCCGGTGACCACGATCTACTACACTTAATGTCAGTAAGCTAGTACTCCTTTAAGTTGTCTTTGACTTGACACAACTGTGACTTGGTGACCACGATCTAATACACTTGTCAGTAATCTAGTACTCCTTTAAGTTGTCTTTGACTTGACACAGCTGTGACCCGGTGACCACGATCTACTACACTTGATGTCAGTAAGCTAGTACTCCTTTAAGTTGTCTTTGATTTGGCACAACTGTTACACGGTGACCACGATCTACTACACTTGATGTCAGTAAGCTAGTACTCCTTTAAGTTGTCTTTGATTTGGCACAACTGTCACTCGGTGACCACGATCTACTACACTTGATGTCAGTAAGCTAGTACTCCTCTAAGTGGTCTTTGATATGGCACAACTGTGACCCGGTGACCACGATCTACTACACTTGATGTCAGTAAGCTAGTACTCCTTTAAGTGGTCTTTGACTTGACACAACTGTCACCCGGTGACCACGATCTACTACACTTTATATCAGTAAGCTAGTACTCCTCCAAGTGGTCTTTGATATGGCACAACTGTGACCCGGTGACCACGATCTACTACACTTGATGTCAGTAAGCTAGTACTCCTTTAAGTGGTCTTTGACTTGACACAACTGTCACCCGGTGACCACGATCTACTACACTTTATATCAGTAAGCTAGTACTCCTTTAAGTGGTCTTTGATATGGCACAACTGTGACCCGTGACCACGATCTACTACACTTAACGTAAGTAAGCTAGTACTCTTTTAAGTTGTCTTTGACTTGACACAACTGTGACACAGTGACCACGATCTACTACACCTGATGTCAGTAAGCTAGTACTCCTCTAAGTGGTCTTTGATATGGCACAACTGTGACCCGGTGACCACGATCTACTACACTTAATGTCAGTAAGCTAGTACTCCTTTAAGTTGTCTTTGACTTGACACAACTGTGACTTGGTGACCACGATCTAATACACTTGTCAGTAATCTAGTACTCCTTTAAGTTGTCTTTGACTTGACACAGCTGTGACCCGGTGACCACGATCTACTACACTTGATGTCAGTAAGCTAGTACTCCTTTAAGTTGTCTTTGATTTGGCACAACTGTTACACGGTGACCACGATCTACTACACTTGATGTCAGTAAGCTAGTACTCCTCTAAGTGGTCTTTGATATGGCACAACTGTGACCCGGTGACCACAATCTACTACACTTGATGTCAGTAAGCTAGTACTCCTTTAAGTTGTCTTTGATTTGGCACAACTGTGACCCGGTGAACACGATCTACTACACCTGATGTCAGTAAGCTAGTACTCCTTTAAGTTGTCTTTGATATGGCACAACTGTGACTCGGTGACCACGATCTACTACACTTGATGTCAGTAAGCTAGTACTCATTTAAGTTTTCTTTGATTTGGCACAACTGTGACCCGGTGACCACGATCTACTACACTTGATGTCAGTAAGCTAGTACTCCTTTAAGTTGTCTTTGATTTGGCACAACTGTGACCCGGTGACCACGATCTACTACACTTGATGTCAGTAAGCTAGTACTCCTCTAAGTTGTCTTTGATATGGCACAACTGTGACCCGGTGACCACGATCTACTACACTTGATGTCAGTAAGCTAGTACTCCTTTAAGTGGTCTTTGACTTGACACAACTGTCACCCGGTGACCACGATCTACTACACTTTATATCAGTAAGCTAGTACTCCTTTAAGTTGTCTTTGATTTGGCACAACTGTTACACGGTGACCACGATCTACTACACTTGATGTCAGTAAGCTAGTACTCCTTTAAGTGGTCTTTGATATGGCACAACTATGACTCGGTGACCACGATCTACTACACTTGATGTCAGTAAGCTAGTACTCCTTTAAGTTGTCTTTGATTTGGCACAACTGTGACCCGGTGACCACGATCTACTACACATGATGTCAGTAAGCTAGTACTCCTTTAAGTTGTCTTTGATATGGCACAACTGTGACTCGGTGACCACGATCTACTACACTTGATGTAAGTAAGCTAGTACTCCTTTAAGTGGTCTTTGACTTGAAACAACTGTCACCCGGTGACCACGATCTACTACACTTTATATCAGTAAGCTAGTACTCCTTTAAGTGGTCTTTGATATGGCACAACTGTGACCCGGTGACCACGATCTACTACACTTAACGTAAGTAAGCTAGTACTCTTTTAAGTTGTCTTTGACTTGACACAACTGTGACACGGTGACCACGATCTACTACACCTGATGTCAGTAAGCTAGTACTCCTCTAAGTGGTCTTTGATATGGCACAACTGTGACCCGGTGACCACGATCTACTACACTTAATGTCAGTAAGCTAGTACTCCTTTAAGTTGTCTTTGACTTGACACAACTGTGACTTGGTGACCACGATCTACTACACCTGATGTCAGTAAGCTAGTACCCCTTTAAGTTGTCTTTGATATGGCACAACTGTGACTCGGTGACCACGATCTACTACACTTGATGTCAGTAAGCTAGTACTCATTTAAGTTTTCTTTGATTTGGCACAACTGTGACCCGGTGACCACGATCTACTACACTTGATGTCAGTAAGCTAGTACTCCTTTAAGTTGTCTTTGATTTGGCACAACTGTGACACGGTGACCACGATCTACTACACTTGATGTCAGTAAGCTAGTACTCCTCTAAGTGGTCTTTGATATGGCACAACTGTGATCCGGTGACCACGATCTACTACACTTGATGTCAGTAAGCTAGTACTCCTTTAAGTGGTCTTTGACTTGACACAACTGTCACCCGGTGACCACGATCTACTACACTTTATATCAGTAAGCTAGTACTCCTCCAAGTGGTCTTTGATATGGCACAACTGTGACCCGGTGACCACGATCTACTACACTTGATGTCAGTAAGCTAGTACTCCTTTAAGTGGTCTTTGACTTGACACAACTGTCACCCGGTGACCACGATCTACTACACTTTATATCAGTAAGCTAGTACTCCTTTAAGTGGTCTTTGATATGGCACAACTGTGACCCGTGACCACGATCTACTACACTTAACGTAAGTAAGCTAGTACTCTTTTAAGTTGTCTTTGACTTGACACAACTGTGACACAGTGACCACGATCTACTACACCTGATGTCAGTAAGCTAGTACTCCTCTAAGTGGTCTTTGATATGGCACAACTGTGACCCGGTGACCACGATCTACTACACTTAATGTCAGTAAGCTAGTACTCCTTTAAGTTGTCTTTGACTTGACACAACTGTGACTTGGTGACCACGATCTAATACACTTGTCAGTAATCTAGTACTCCTTTAAGTTGTCTTTGACTTGACACAGCTGTGACCCGGTGACCACGATCTACTACACTTGATGTCAGTAAGCTAGTACTCCTTTAAGTTGTCTTTGATTTGGCACAACTGTTACACGGTGACCACGATCTACTACACTTGATGTCAGTAAGCTAGTACTCCTCTAAGTGGTCTTTGATATGGCACAACTGTGACCCGGTGACCACAATCTACTACACTTGATGTCAGTAAGCTAGTACTCCTTTAAGTGGTCTTTGACTTGACACAACTGTCACCCGGTGACCACAATCTACTACACTTTATATCAGTAAGCTAGTACTCCTTTAAGTTGTCTTTGATTTGGCACAACTGTTACACGGTCACCACGATCTACTACACTTGATGTCAGTAAGCTAGTACTCCTTTAAGTTGTCTTTGATATGGCACAACTATGACTCGGTGACCACGATCTACTACATTTGATGTCAGTAAGCTAGTACTCCTTTAAGTTGTCTTTGATTTGGCACAACTGTGACCCGGTGAACACGATCTACTACACCTGATGTCAGTAAGCTAGTACTCCTTTAAGTTGTCTTTGATATGGCACAACTGTGACTCGGTGACCACGATCTACTACACTTGATGTCAGTAAGCTAGTACTCATTTAAGTTTTCTTTGATTTGGCACAACTGTGACCCGGTGACCACGATCTACTACACTTGATGTCAGTAAGCTAGTACTCCTTTAAGTTGTCTTTGATTTGGCACAACTGTGACCCGGTGACCACGATCTACTACACTTTATGTCAGTAAGCTAGTACTCCTCTAAGTTGTCTTTGATATGGCACAACTGTGACCCGGTGACCACGATCTACTACACTTGATGTCAGTAAGCTAGTACTCCTTTAAGTGGTCTTTGACTTGACACAACTGTCACCCGGTGACCACGATCTACTACACTTTATATCAGTAAGCTAGTACTCCTTTAAGTTGTCTTTGATTTGGCACAACTGTTACACGGTGACCACGATCTACTACACTTGATGTCAGTAAGCTAATACTCCTTTAAGTGGTCTTTGATATGGCACAACTATGACTCGGTGACCACGATCTACTACACTTGATGTCAGTAAGCTAGTACTCCTTTAAGTTGTCTTTGATTTGGCACAACTGTGACCCGGTGACCACGATCTACTACACATGATGTCAGTAAGCTAGTACTCCTTTAAGTTGTCTTTGATATGGCACAACTGTGACTCGGTGACCACGATCTACTACACTTGATGTAAGTAAGCTAGTACTCCTTTAAGTGGTCTTTGACTTGAAACAACTGTCACCCGGTGACCACGATCTACTACACTTTATATCAGTAAGCTAGTACTCCTTTAAGTGGTCTTTGATATGGCACAACTGTGACCCGGTGACCACGATCTACTACACTTAACGTAAGTAAGCTAGTACTCTTTTAAGTTGTCTTTGACTTGACACAACTGTGACACGGTGACCACGATCTACTACACCTGATGTCAGTAAGCTAGTACTCCTCTAAGTGGTCTTTGATATGGCACAACTGTGACCCGGTGACCACGATCTACTACACTTAATGTCAGTAAGCTAGTACTCCTTTAAGTTGTCTTTGACTTGACACAACTGTGACTTGGTGACCACGATCTAATACACTTGTCAGTAATCTAGTACTCCTTTAAGTTGTCTTTGACTTGACACAGCTGTGACCCGGTGACCACGATCTACTACACTTGATGTCAGTAAGCTAGTACTCCTTTAAGTTGTCTTTGATTTGGCACAACTGTTACACGGTGACCACGATCTACTACACTTGATGTCAGTAAGCTAGTACTCCTCTAAGTGGTCTTTGATATGGCACAACTGTGACCCGGTGACCACAATCTACTACACTTGATGTCAGTAAGCTAGTACTCCTTTAAGTGGTCTTTGACTTGACACAACTGTCACCCGGTGACCACGATCTACTACACTTTATATCAGTAAGCTAGTACTCCTTTAAGTGGTCTTTGATTTGGCACAACTGTTACACGGTCACCACGATCTACTACACTTGATGTCAGTAAGCTAGTACTCCTTTAAGTTGGCTTTGATATGGCACAACTATGACTCGGTGACCACGATCTACTACATTTGATGTCAGTAAGCTAGTACTCCTTTAAGTTGTCTTTGATTTGGCACAATTGTGACTCGGTGACCACGATCTACTACACCTGATGTCAGTAAGCTAGTACTCCTTTAAGTTGTCTTTGATATGGCACAACTGTGACTCGGTGACCACGATCTACTACACTTGATGTCAGTAAGCTAGTACTCATTTAAGTTTTCTTTGATTTGGCACAACTGTGACCCGGTGACCACGATCTACTACACTTGATGTCAGTAAGCTAGTACTCCTTTAAGTTGTCTTTGATTTGGCACAACTGTGACCCGGTGACCACGATCTACTACACTTGATGTCAGTAAGCTAGTACTCCTCTAAGTTGTCTTTGATATGGCACAACTGTGACCCGGTGACCACGATCTACTACACTTGATGTCAGTAAGCTAGTACTCCTTTAAGTGGTCTTTGACTTGACACAACTGTGACCCGGTGACCACGATCTACTACACTTTATATCAGTAAGCTAGTACTCCTTTAAGTTGTCTTTGATTTGGCACAACTGTTACACGGTGACCACGATCTACTACACTTGATGTCAGTAAGCTAGTACTCCTTTAAGTGGTCTTTGATATGGCACAACTATGACTCGGTGACCATGATCTACTACACTTGATGTCAGTAAGCTAGTACTCCTTTAAGTTGTCTTTGATTTGGCACAACTGTGACCCGGTGACCACGATCTACTACACATGATGTCAGTAAGCTAGTACTCCTTTAAGTTGTCTTTGATATGGCACAACTGTGACTTGGTGACCACGATCTACTACACTTGATGTAAGTAAGCTAGTACTCCTTTAAGTGGTCTTTGACTTGACACAACTGTCACCCGGTGACCACGATCTACTACACTTTATATCAGTAAGCTAGTACTCCTTTAAGTGGTCTTTGATATGGCACAACTGTGACCCGGTGACCACGATCTACTACACTTAACGTAAGTAAGCTAGTACTCTTTTAAGTTGTCTTTGACTTGACACAACTGTGACACGGTGACCACGATCTACTACACCTGATGTCAGTAAGCTAGTACTCCTCTAAGTGGTCTTTGATATGGCACAACTGTGACCCGGTGACCACGATCTACTACACTTAATGTCAGTAAGCTAGTACTCCTTTAAGTTGTCTTTGACTTGACACAGCTGTGACCCGGTGACCACGATCTACTACACTTGATGTCAGTAAGCTAGTACTCCTTTAAGTTGTCTTTGATTTGGCACAACTGTTACACGGTGACCACGATCTACTACACTTGATGTCAGTAAGCTAGTACTCCTCTAAGTGGTCTTTGATATGGCACAACTGTGACCCGGTGACCACAATCTACTACACTTGATGTCAGTAAGCTAGTACTCCTTTAAGTGGTCTTTGACTTGACACAACTGTCACCCGGTGACCACGATCTACTACACTTTATATCAGTAAGCTAGTACTCCTTTAAGTGGTCTTTGATTTGGCACAACTGTTACACGGTCACCACGATCTACTACACTTGATGTCAGTAAGCTAGTACTCCTTTAAGTTGTCTTTGATATGGCACAACTATGACTCGGTGACCTCGATCTACTACATTTGATGTCAGTAAGCTAGTACTCCTTTAAGTTGTCTTTGATTTGGCACAACTGTGACCCGGTGAACACGATCTACTACACCTGATGTCAGTAAGCTAGTACTCCTTTAAGTTGTCTTTGATATGGCACAACTGTGACTCGGTGACCACGATCTACTACACTTGATGTCAGTAAGCTAGTACTCATTTAAGTTTTCTTTGATTTGGCACAACTGTGACCCGGTGACCACGATCTACTACACTTGATGTCAGTAAGCTAGTACTCCTCTAAGTTGTCTTTGATATGGCACAACTGTGACCCGGTGACCACGATCTACTACACTTGATGTCAGTAAGCTAGTACTCCTTTAAGTGGTCTTTCACTTGACACAATTGTCACCCGGTGACCACGATCTACTACACTTTATATCAGTAAGCTAGTACTCCTTTAAGTTGTCTTTGATTTGGCACAACTGTTACACGGTGACCACGATCTACTACACTTGATGTCAGTAAGCTAGTACTCCTTTAAGTGGTCTTTGATATGGCACAACTATGACCCGGTGACCACGATCTACTACACTTGATGTCAGTAAGCTAGTACTCCTTTAAGTTGTCTTTGATTTGGCACAACTGTGACCCGGTGACCACGATCTACTACACTTGATGTCAGTAAGCTAGTACTCCTTTAAGTTGTCTTTGATTTGGCACAACTGTGACCCGGTGACCACGATCTACTACACCTGATGTCAGTAAGCTAGTACTCCTTTAAATTGTCTTTGATATGGCATAACTGTGACCCGGTGACCATGATCTACTACACATGATGTCAGTAAGCTAGTACTCCTTTAAGTTGTCTTTGATTTGGCACAACTGTGACCCGGTGACCACGATCTACTACACTTGATGTCAGTAAGCTAGTACTCCTTTAAATTGTCTTTGATATGGCACAACTGTGACCCGGTGACCACGATCTACTACACTTGATGTCAGTAAGCTAGTACTCCTTTAAATTGTCTTTGATATGGCACAACTGTGACCCGGTGACCACGATCTACTACACTTGATGTCAGTAAGCTAGTACTCATTTAAGTTTTCTTTAATTTGGCACAACTGTGACCCGGTGACCACGATCTACTACACTTGATGTCAGTAAGCTAGTACTCCTTTAAGTTGTCTTTGATTTGGCACAACTGTGACTCGGTGACCACGATCTACTACACTTGATGTCAGTAAGCTAGTACTCCTTTAAGTGGTCTTTGACTTGACACAACTGTCACCCGGTGACCACGATTTACTACACTTTATATCAGTAAGCTAGTAATCCTCCAAGTGGTCTTTGATATGGCACAACTGTGACCCGGTGACCGCGATCTACTACACTTTATGTCAGTAAGCTAGTACTCCTTTAAGTGGTCTTTGACTTCACACAACTGTCACCCGGTGACCACGATCTACTACACTTTATATCAGTAAGCTAGTACTCCTTTAAGTGGTCTTTGATATGGCACAACTGTGACCCGGTGACCACGATCTACTACACTTAATGTAAGTAAGCTACTACTCTTTTAAGTTGTCTTTGACTTGACACAACTGTGACTCGGTGACCACGATCTACTACACCTGATGTCAGTAAGCTAGTACTCCTCTAAGTGGTCTTTGATATGGCACAACTGTGACCCGGTGACCACGATCTACTACACTTGATGTCAGTAAGCTAGTACTCCTTTAAGTGTTCTTTGACTTGACACAACTGTCACCCGGTGACCACGATCTACTACACTTTATATCAGTAAGCTAGTACTCCTTTAAGTTGTCTTTGATTTGGCACAACTGTTACACGGTGACCACGATCTACTACACTTGATGTCAGTAAGCTAGTACTCCTTTAAGTTGTCTTTGATATGGCACAACTATGACTCGGTGACCACGATCTACTACACTTGATGTCAGTAAGCTAGTACTCCTTTAAGTTGTCTTTGATTTGGCACAACTGTGACCCGGTGACCACGATCTACTACACCTGATGTCAGTAAGCTAGTACTCCTTTAAGTTGTCTTTGATATGGCACAACTGTGACTCGGTGACCACGATCTACTACACTTGATGTCAGTAAGCTAGTACTCCTTTAAGTTGCCTTTGATTTGGCACAACTGTGACCCGGTGACCACGATCTACTACTCTTGATGTCAGTAAGCTAGTACTCCTCTAAGTTGTCTTTGATATGGCACAACTGTGACCCGGTGACCACGATCTACTACACTTGATGTCAGCAAGATAGTACTCCTTTAAGTGGTCTTTGACTTGACACAACTGTCACCCGGTGACCACGATCTACTACACTTTATATCAGTAAGCTAGTACTCCTTTAAGTAGTCTTTGATTTGGCACAACTGTTACACGGTGACCACGATCTACTACACTTGATGTCAGTAAGCTAGTACTCCTTTAAGTGGTCTTTGATATGGCACAACTATGACTCGGTGACCACGATCTACTACACTTGATGTCAGTAAGCTAGTACTCCTTTAAGTTGTCTTTGATTTGGCACAACTGTGACCCGGTGACCACGATCTACTACACATGATGTCAGTAAGCTAGTACTCCTTTAAGTTGTCTTTGATATGGCACAACTGTGACTCGGTGACCACGATCTACTACACTTGATGTAAGTAAGCTAGTACTCCTTTAAGCTGTCTTTGATTTGGCACAACTGTGACCCGGTTACCACGATCTACTACACTTGATGTCAGTAAGCTAGTACTCCTTTAAGTTGTCTTTGATTTGGCACAACCGTGACCCGGTGACCACGATCTACTACACTTGATGTCAGTAAGCTAGTACTCCTTTAAGTTGTCTTTGATTTGGCACAACTGTGACCCGGTGACCACGATCTACTACACTTGATGTCAGTAAGCTAGTACTCCTTTAAGTTGTCTTTGATTTGGCACAACTGTGACCCGGTGACCACGATCTACTACACCTGATGTCAGTAAGCTAGTACTCCTTTAAATTGTCTTTGATATGGCATAACTGTGACCCGGTGACCATGATCTACTACACATGATGTCAGTAAACTAGTACTCCTTTAAGTTGTCTTTGATTTGGCACAACTGTGACCCGGTGACCACGATCTACTACACTTGATGTCAGTAAGCTAGTACTCCTTTAAATTTTCTTTGATATGGCACAACTGTGACCCGGTGACCACGATCTACTACACTTGATGTCAGTAAGCTAGTACTCCTTTAAATTGTCTTTGATATGGCACAACTGTGACCCGGTGACCACGATCTACTACACTTGATGTCAGTAAGCTAGTACTCCTTTAAGTTGTCTTTGATTTGGCACAACTGTTACACGGTGACCACGATCTACTACACTTGATGTCAGTAAGCTAGTACTCCTTTAAGTTGTCTTTGATATGGCACAACTATGACTCGGTGACCACGATCTACTACACTTGATGTCAGTAAGCTAGTACTCCTTTAAGTTGTCTTTGATTTGGCACAACTGTGACCCGGTGACCACGATCTACTACACCTGATGTCAGTAAGCTAGTACTCCTTTAAGTTGTCTTTGATATGGCACAACTGTGACTCGGTGACCACGAACTACTACACTTGATGTCAGTAAGCTAGTACTCATTTAAATTTTCTTTGATTTGGCACAACTGTGACCCGGTGACCACGATCTACTACACTTGATGTCAGTAAGCTAGTACTCCTTTAAGTTGTCTTTGATTTGGCACAACTGTGACTCGGTGACCACGATCTACTACACTTGATGTCAGTAAGCTAGTACTCCTCTAAGTGGTCTTTGATATGGCACAACTGTGACCCGGTGACCACGATCTACTACACTTGATGTCAGTAAGCTAGTACTGCTTTAAGTTGTCTTTGACTTGACACAACTGTCACCCTGTGACCACGATTTACTACACTTTATATCAGTAAGCTAGTAATCCTCCAAGTGGTCTTTGATATGGCACAACTGTGACCCGGTGACCACGATCTACTACACTTGATGTCAGTAAGCTAGTACTCCTTTAAGTGGTCTTTGACTTGACACAACTGTCACCCGGTGACCACGATCTACTACACTTTATATCAGTAAGCTAGTACTCCTTTAAGTGGTCTTTGATATGGCACAACTGTGACCCGGTGACCACGATCTACTACACTTAATGTAAGTAAGCTAGTACTCTTTTAAGTTGTCTTTGACTTGACACAACTGTGACTCGGTGACCACGATCTACTACACCAGATGTCAGTAAGCTAGTACTCCTCTAAGTGGTCTTTGATATGGCACAACTGTGACCCGGTGACCACGATCTACTACACTTAATGTCAGTAAGCTAGTACTCCTTTAAGTTGTCTTTGACTTGACACAACTGTGACTTGGTGACCACGATCTAATACACTTGTCAGTAATCTAGTACTCCTTTAAGTTGTCTTTGACTTGACACAGCTGTGACCCGGTGACCACGATCTACTACACTTGATGTCAGTAAGCTAGTACTCCTTTAAGTGGTCTTTGACTTGAAACAACTGTCACCCGGTGACCACGATCTACTACACTTTATATCAGTAAGCTAGTACTCCTTTAAGTGGTCTTTGATATGGCACAACTGTGACCCGGTGACCACGATCTACTACACTTAATGTAAGTAAGCTAGTACTCTTTTAAGTTGTCTTTGACTTGACACAACTGTGACTCGGTGACCACGATCTACTACACCTGATGTCAGTAAGCTAGTACTCCTTTAAGTTGTCTTTGATATGGCACAACTATTACTCGGTGACCACGATCTACTACACTTGATGTCAGTAAGCTAGTACTCCTTTAAGTTGTCTTTGATTTGGCACAACTGTGGCCCGGTGACCACGATCTACTACACCTGATGTCAGTAAGCTAGTACTCCTTTAAGTTGTCTTTGATATGGCACAACTGTGACTCGGTGACCACGATCTACTACACTTGATGTCAGTAAGCTAGTACTGATTTAAGTTTTCTTTGATTTGGCACAACTGTGACCCGGTGACCACGATCTACTACACTTGATGTCAGTAAGCTAGTACTCCTTTAAGTTGTCTTTGATTGGGCACAACTGTGACTCGGTGACCATGATCTACTACACTTGATGTCAGTAAGCTAGTACTCCTCTAAGTGGTCTTTGATATGGCACAACTGTGACCCGGTGACCACGATCTACTACACCTGATGTCAGTAAGCTAGTACTCCTCCAAGTGGTCTTTGATATGGCACAACTGTGACCCGGTGACCACGATCTACTACACTTGATGTCAGTAAGCTAGTACTCCTTTAAGTGGTCTTTGACTTGACACATCTGTCACCCGGTGACCACGATCTACTACACTTTATATCAGTAAGCTAGTACTCCTTTAAGTGGTCTTTGATATGGCACAACTGTGACCCGGTGACCACGATCTACTACACTTAATGTAAGTAAGCTAGTACTCTTTTAAGTTGTCTTTGACTTGACACAACTGTGACTCGGTGACCACGATCTACTACACCTGATGTCAGTAAGCTAGTACTCCTTTGATATGGCACAACTGTGACCCGGTGACCACGATCTACTACACTTAATGTCAGTAAGCTAGTACTCCTTTAAATTGTCTTTGACTTGACACAACTGTGACTTGGTGACCACGATCTAATACACTTGTCAGTAATCTAGTACTCCTTTAAGTTGTCTTTGACTTGACACAACTGTGACCCGGTGACCACGATCTACTACACTTGATGTCAGTAAGCTAGTACTCCTTTAAGTTGTCTTTGATTTGGCACAACTGTTACACGGTGACCACGATCTACTACACTTGATGTCAGTAAGCTAGTACTCCTCTAAGTGATCTTTGGTATGGCAAAACTGTGACCCGGTGACCACGATCTACTACACTTGATGTCAGTAAGCTAGTACTCCTTTAAGTGGTTTTTGACTTGACACAACTGTCACCCGGTGACCACGATCTACTACACTTTATATCAGTAAGCTAGTACTCCTTTAAGTGGTCTTTGATATGGCACAACTGTGACCCGGTGACCACGATCTACTACACTTAATGTAAGTAAGCTAGTACTCTTTTAAGTTGTCTTTGACTTGACACAACTGTGACTCGGTGACCACGATCTACTACACCTGATGTCAGTAAGCTAGTACTCCTCTAAGTGGTCTTTGATATGGCACAACTGTGACCCGGTGACCACGATCTACTACACTTAATGTCAGTAAGCTAGTACTCCTTTAAGTTGTCTTTGACTTAACACAACTGTGACTTGGTGACCACGATGTACTACACTTGATGTCAGTAAGCTAGTACTCCTTTAAGTTGTCTTTGATTTGGCACAACTGTTACACGGTGACCACGATCTACTACACTTGATGCCAGTAAGCTAGTACTCCTTTAAGTTGTCTTTGATATGGCACAACTATGACTCGGTGACCACGATCTACTACACTTGATGTCAGTAAGCTAGTACTCCTATAAGTTGTCTTTGATTTGGCACAACTGTGACCCGGTGACCACAATCTACTACACTTGATGTCAGTAAGCTAGTACTCCTTTAAGTTGTCTTTGATATGGCACAACTGTGACTCGGTGACCACGATCTACTACACTTGATGTCAGTAAGCTAGTACTCCTTTAAGTTGTCTTTGATTTGGCACAAATGTGACCCGGTGACCACGATCTACTACACTTGATGTCAGTAAGCTAGTACTCCTTTAAGTTGTCTTTGATTTGGCACAACTGTGACCCGGTGACCACGATCTACTACACTTGATGTCAGTAAGCTAGTACTCCTTTAAGTTGTCTTTGATTTGGCACAACTGTGACCCGGTGACCACGATCTACTACACTTGATGTCAGTAAGCTAGTACTCCTCTAAGTGGTCTTTGATATGGCACAACTGTGACCCGGTGACCACGATCTACTACACTTAATGTCAGTAAGCTAGTACTCCTTTAAGTTGTCTTTGACTTGACACAACTGTGACTTGGTGACCACGATTTAATACACTTGTCAGTAATCTAGTACTCCTTTAAGTTGTCTTTGACTTGACACAACTGTGACTTGGTGACCACGATCTACTACACTTGATGTCAGTAAGCTAGTACTCCTTTAAGTTGTCTTTGATTTGGCACAACTGTTACACGGTGACCACGATCTACTACACTTGATGTCAGTAAGCTAGTACTCCTTTAAGTTGTCTTTGATATGGCACAACTATGACTCGGTGACCACGATCTACTACACTTGATGTCAGTAAGCTAGTACTCCTTTAAGTTGTCTTTGATTTGGCACAACTGTGACCCGGTGACCACGATCTACTACACTTGATGTCAGTAAGCTAGTACTCCTTTAAGTTGTCTTTGATATGGCACAACTGTGACTCGGTGACCACGATCTACTACACTTGATGTCAGTAAGCTAGTACTCCTTTAAGTGGTCTTTGATTTGGCACAAATGTGACCCGGTGACCACGATCTACTACACTTGATGTCAGTAAGCTAGTACTCCTTTAAGTTGTCTTTGATTTGGCACAACTGTGACCCGGTGACCACGATCTACTACACTTGATGTCAGTAAGCTAGTACTCCTTTAAGTTGTCTTTGATTTGGCACAACTGTGACCCGGTGACCACGATCTACCACACTTGATGTCAGTAAGCTAGTACTCCTTTAAGTTGTCTTTGATTTGGCACAACTGTGACCCGGTGACCACGATCTAATATACTTGATGTCAGTAAGCTAGTACTCCTTTAAATTGTCTTTGATATGGCATAACTGTGACCCGGTGACCACGATCTACTACACATGATGTCAGTAAGCTAGTACTCCTTTAAGTGGTCTTTGACTTGACACAACTGTCACCCGGTGACCACGATCTACTACACTTTATATCAGTAAGCTAGTACTCCTTTAAGTGGTCTTTGATTTGGCACAACTGTTACACGGTCACCACGATCTACTACACTTGATGTCAGTAAGCTAGTACTCCTTTAAGTTGTCTTTGATATGGCACAACTATGACTCGGTGACCTCGATCTACTACATTTGATGTCAGTAAGCTAGTACTCCTTTAAGTTGTCTTTGATTTGGCACAACTGTGACCCGGTGAACACGATCTACTACACCTGATGTCAGTAAGCTAGTACTCCTTTAAGTTGTCTTTGATATGGCACAACTGTGACTCGGTGACCACGATCTACTACACTTGATGTCAGTAAGCTAGTACTCATTTAAGTTTTCTTTGATTTGGCACAACTGTGACCCGGTGACCACGATCTACTACACTTGATGTCAGTAAGCTAGTACTCCTCTAAGTTGTCTTTGATATGGCACAACTGTGACCCGGTGACCACGATCTACTACACTTGATGTCAGTAAGCTAGTACTCCTTTAAGTGGTCTTTCACTTGACACAATTGTCACCCGGTGACCACGATCTACTACACTTTATATCAGTAAGCTAGTACTCCTTTAAGTTGTCTTTGATTTGGCACAACTGTTACACGGTGACCACGATCTACTACACTTGATGTCAGTAAGCTAGTACTCCTTTAAGTGGTCTTTGATATGGCACAACTATGACCCGGTGACCACGATCTACTACACTTGATGTCAGTAAGCTAGTACTCCTTTAAGTTGTCTTTGATTTGGCACAACTGTGACCCGGTGACCACGATCTACTACACATGATGTCAGTAAGCTAGTACTCCTTTAAGTTGTCTTTGATATGGCACAACTGTGACTCGGTGACCACGATCTACTACACTTGATGTAAGTAAGCTAGTACTCCTTTAAGTTGTCTTTGATTTGGCACAACTGTGACCCGGTTACCACGATCTACTACACTTGATGTCAGTAAGCTAGTACTCCTTTAAGTTGTCTTTGATTTGGCACAACCGTGACCCGGTGACCACGATCTACTACACTTGATGTCAGTAAGCTAGTACTCCTTTAAGTTGTCTTTGATTTGGCACAACTGTGACCCGGTGACCACGATCTACTACACTTGATGTCAGTAAGCTAGTACTCCTTTAAGTTGTCTTTGATTTGGCACAACTGTGACCCGGTGACCACGATCTACTACACCTGATGTCAGTAAGCTAGTACTCCTTTAAATTGTCTTTGATATGGCATAACTGTGACCCGGTGACCATGATCTACTACACATGATGTCAGTAAGCTAGTACTCCTTTAAGTTGTCTTTGATTTGGCACAACTGTGACCCGGTGACCACGATCTACTACACTTGATGTCAGTAAGCTAGTACTCCTTTAAATTGTCTTTGATATGGCACAACTGTGACCCGGTGACCACGATCTACTACACTTGATGTCAGTAAGCTAGTACTCCTTTAAATTGTCTTTGATATGGCACAACTGTGACCCGGTGACCACGATCTACTACACTTGATGTCAGTAAGCTAGTACTCATTTAAGTTTTCTTTAATTTGGCACAACTGTGACCCGGTGACCACGATCTACTACACTTGATGTCAGTAAGCTAGTACTCCTTTAAGTTGTCTTTGATTTGGCACAACTGTGACTCGGTGACCACGATCTACTACACTTGATGTCAGTAAGCTAGTACTCCTTTAAGTGGTCTTTGACTTGACACAACTGTCACCCGGTGACCACGATTTACTACACTTTATATCAGTAAGCTAGTAATCCTCCAAGTGGTCTTTGATATGGCACAACTGTGACCCGGTGACCGCGATCTACTACACTTTATGTCAGTAAGCTAGTACTCCTTTAAGTGGTCTTTGACTTCACACAACTGTCACCCGGTGACCACGATCTACTACACTTTATATCAGTAAGCTAGTACTCCTTTAAGTGGTCTTTGATATGGCACAACTGTGACCCGGTGACCACGATCTACTACACTTAATGTAAGTAAGCTACTACTCTTTTAAGTTGTCTTTGACTTGACACAACTGTGACTCGGTGACCACGATCTACTACACCTGATGTCAGTAAGCTAGTACTCCTCTAAGTGGTCTTTGATATGGCACAACTGTGACCCGGTGACCACGATCTACTACACTTGATGTCAGTAAGCTAGTACTCCTTTAAGTGTTCTTTGACTTGACACAACTGTCACCCGGTGACCACGATCTACTACACTTTATATCAGTAAGCTAGTACTCCTTTAAGTTGTCTTTGATTTGGCACAACTGTTACACGGTGACCACGATCTACTACACTTGATGTCAGTAAGCTAGTACTCCTTTAAGTTGTCTTTGATATGGCACAACTATGACTCGGTGACCACGATCTACTACACTTGATGTCAGTAAGCTAGTACTCCTTTAAGTTGTCTTTGATTTGGCACAACTGTGACCCGGTGACCACGATCTACTACACCTGATGTCAGTAAGCTAGTACTCCTTTAAGTTGTCTTTGATATGGCACAACTGTGACTCGGTGACCACGATCTACTACACTTGATGTCAGTAAGCTAGTACTCCTTTAAGTTGCCTTTGATTTGGCACAACTGTGACCCGGTGACCACGATCTACTACACTTGATGTCAGTAAGCTAGTACTCCTCTAAGTTGTCTTTGATATGGCACAACTGTGACCCGGTGACCACGATCTACTACACTTGATGTCAGCAAGATAGTACTCCTTTAAGTGGTCTTTGACTTGACACAACTGTCACCCGGTGACCACGATCTACTACACTTTATATCAGTAAGCTAGTACTCCTTTAAGTAGTCTTTGATTTGGCACAACTGTTACACGGTGACCACGATCTACTACACTTGATGTCAGTAAGCTAGTACTCCTTTAAGTGGTCTTTGATATGGCACAACTATGACTCGGTGACCACGATCTACTACACTTGATGTCAGTAAGCTAGTACTCCTTTAAGTTGTCTTTGATTTGGCACAACTGTGACCCGGTGACCACGATCTACTACACATGATGTCAGTAAGCTAGTACTCCTTTAAGTTGTCTTTGATATGGCACAACTGTGACTCGGTGACCACGATCTACTACACTTGATGTAAGTAAGCTAGTACTCCTTTAAGTTGTCTTTGATTTGGCACAACTGTGACCCGGTTACCACGATCTACTACACTTGATGTCAGTAAGCTAGTACTCCTTTAAGTTGTCTTTGATTTGGCACAACCGTGACCCGGTGACCACGATCTACTACACTTGATGTCAGTAAGCTAGTACTCCTTTAAGTTGTCTTTGATTTGGCACAACTGTGACCCGGTGACCACGATCTACTACACTTGATGTCAGTAAGCTAGTACTCCTTTAAGTTGTCTTTGATTTGGCACAACTGTGACCCGGTGACCACGATCTACTACACCTGATGTCAGTAAGCTAGTACTCCTTTAAATTGTCTTTGATATGGCATAACTGTGACCCGGTGACCATGATCTACTACACATGATGTCAGTAAACTAGTACTCCTTTAAGTTGTCTTTGATTTGGCACAACTGTGACCCGGTGACCACGATCTACTACACTTGATGTCAGTAAGCTAGTACTCCTTTAAATTTTCTTTGATATGGCACAACTGTGACCCGGTGACCACGATCTACTACACTTGATGTCAGTAAGCTAGTACTCCTTTAAATTGTCTTTGATATGGCACAACTGTGACCCGGTGACCACGATCTACTACACTTGATGTCAGTAAGCTAGTACTCCTTTAAGTTGTCTTTGATTTGGCACAACTGTTACACGGTGACCACGATCTACTACACTTGATGTCAGTAAGCTAGTACTCCTTTAAGTTGTCTTTGATATGGCACAACTATGACTCGGTGACCACGATCTACTACACTTGATGTCAGTAAGCTAGTACTCCTTTAAGTTGTCTTTGATTTGGCACAACTGTGACCCGGTGACCACGATCTACTACACCTGATGTCAGTAAGCTAGTACTCCTTTAAGTTGTCTTTGATATGGCACAACTGTGACTCGGTGACCACGAACTACTACACTTGATGTCAGTAAGCTAGTACTCATTTAAATTTTCTTTGATTTGGCACAACTGTGACCCGGTGACCACGATCTACTACACTTGATGTCAGTAAGCTAGTACTCCTTTAAGTTGTCTTTGATTTGGCACAACTGTGACTCGGTGACCACGATCTACTACACTTGATGTCAGTAAGCTAGTACTCCTCTAAGTGGTCTTTGATATGGCACAACTGTGACCCGGTGACCACGATCTACTACACTTGATGTCAGTAAGCTAGTACTCCTTTAAGTTGTCTTTGACTTGACACAACTGTCACCCTGTGACCACGATTTACTACACTTTATATCAGTAAGCTAGTAATCCTCCAAGTGGTCTTTGATATGGCACAACTGTGACCCGGTGACCACGATCTACTACACTTGATGTCAGTAAGCTAGTACTCCTTTAAGTGGTCTTTGACTTGACACAACTGTCACCCGGTGACCACGATCTACTACACTTTATATCAGTAAGCTAGTACTCCTTTAAGTTGTCTTTGATTTGGCACAACTGTTACACGGTGACCACGATCTACTACACTTGATGTCAGTAAGCTAGTACTCCTTTAAGTTGTCTTTGATATGGCACAACTATGACTCGGTGACCACGATCTACTACACTTGATGTCAGTAAGCTAGTACTCCTTTAAGTTGTCTTTGATTTGGCACAACTGTGACCCGGTGACCACGATCTACTACACCTGATGTCAGTAAGCTAGTACTCCTTTAAGTTGTCTTTGATATGGCACAACTGTGACTCGGTGACCACGATCTACTACACTTGATGTCAGTAAGCTAGTACTCCTTTAAGTTGCCTTTGATTTGGCACAACTGTGACCCGGTGACCACGATCTACTACACTTGATGTCAGTAAGCTAGTACTCCTCTAAGTTGTCTTTGATATGGCACAACTGTGACCCGGTGACCACGATCTACTACACTTGATGTCAGCAAGATAGTACTCCTTTAAGTGGTCTTTGACTTGACACAACTGTCACCCGGTGACCACGATCTACTACACTTTATATCAGTAAGCTAGTACTCCTTTAAGTAGTCTTTGATTTGGCACAACTGTTACACGGTGACCACGATCTACTACACTTGATGTCAGTAAGCTAGTACTCCTTTAAGTGGTCTTTGATATGGCACAACTATGACTCGGTGACCACGATCTACTACACTTGATGTCAGTAAGCTAGTACTCCTTTAAGTTGTCTTTGATTTGGCACAACTGTGACCCGGTGACCACGATCTACTACACATGATGTCAGTAAGCTAGTACTCCTTTAAGTTGTCTTTGATATGGCACAACTGTGACTCGGTGACCACGATCTACTACACTTGATGTAAGTAAGCTAGTACTCCTTTAAGTTGTCTTTGATTTGGCACAACTGTGACCCGGTTACCACGATCTACTACACTTGATGTCAGTAAGCTAGTACTCCTTTAAGTTGTCTTTGATTTGGCACAACCGTGACCCGGTGACCACGATCTACTACACTTGATGTCAGTAAGCTAGTACTCCTTTAAGTTGTCTTTGATTTGGCACAACTGTGACCCGGTGACCACGATCTACTACACTTGATGTCAGTAAGCTAGTACTCCTTTAAGTTGTCTTTGATTTGGCACAACTGTGACCCGGTGACCACGATCTACTACACCTGATGTCAGTAAGCTAGTACTCCTTTAAATTGTCTTTGATATGGCATAACTGTGACCCGGTGACCATGATCTACTACACATGATGTCAGTAAACTAGTACTCCTTTAAGTTGTCTTTGATTTGGCACAACTGTGACCCGGTGACCACGATCTACTACACTTGATGTCAGTAAGCTAGTACTCCTTTAAATTTTCTTTGATATGGCACAACTGTGACCCGGTGACCACGATCTACTACACTTGATGTCAGTAAGCTAGTACTCCTTTAAATTGTCTTTGATATGGCACAACTGTGACCCGGTGACCACGATCTACTACACTTGATGTCAGTAAGCTAGTACTCCTTTAAGTTGTCTTTGATTTGGCACAACTGTTACACGGTGACCACGATCTACTACACTTGATGTCAGTAAGCTAGTACTCCTTTAAGTTGTCTTTGATATGGCACAACTATGACTCGGTGACCACGATCTACTACACTTGATGTCAGTAAGCTAGTACTCCTTTAAGTTGTCTTTGATTTGGCACAACTGTGACCCGGTGACCACGATCTACTACACCTGATGTCAGTAAGCTAGTACTCCTTTAAGTTGTCTTTGATATGGCACAACTGTGACTCGGTGACCACGAACTACTACACTTGATGTCAGTAAGCTAGTACTCATTTAAATTTTCTTTGATTTGGCACAACTGTGACCCGGTGACCACGATCTACTACACTTGATGTCAGTAAGCTAGTACTCCTTTAAGTTGTCTTTGATTTGGCACAACTGTGACTCGGTGACCACGATCTACTACACTTGATGTCAGTAAGCTAGTACTCCTCTAAGTGGTCTTTGATATGGCACAACTGTGACCCGGTGACCACGATCTACTACACTTGATGTCAGTAAGCTAGTACTCCTTTAAGTTGTCTTTGACTTGACACAACTGTCACCCTGTGACCACGATTTACTACACTTTATATCAGTAAGCTAGTAATCCTCCAAGTGGTCTTTGATATGGCACAACTGTGACCCGGTGACCACGATCTACTACACTTGATGTCAGTAAGCTAGTACTCCTTTAAGTGGTCTTTGACTTGACACAACTGTCACCCGGTGACCACGATCTACTACACTTTATATCAGTAAGCTAGTACTCCTTTAAGTGGTCTTTGATATGGCACAACTGTGACCCGGTGACCACGATCTACTACACTTAATGTAAGTAAGCTAGTACTCTTTTAAGTTGTCTTTGACTTGACACAACTGTGACTCGGTGACCACGATCTACTACACCAGATGTCAGTAAGCTAGTACTCCTCTAAGTGGTCTTTGATATGGCACAACTGTGACCCGGTGACCACGATCTACTACACTTAATGTCAGTAAGCTAGTACTCCTTTAAGTTGTCTTTGACTTGACACAACTGTGACTTGGTGACCACGATCTAATACACTTGTCAGTAATCTAGTACTCCTTTAAGTTGTCTTTGACTTGACACAGCTGTGACCCGGTGACCACGATCTACTACACTTGATGTCAGTAAGCTAGTACTCCTTTAAGTGGTCTTTGACTTGAAACAACTGTCACCCGGTGACCACGATCTACTACACTTTATATCAGTAAGCTAGTACTCCTTTAAGTGGTCTTTGATATGGCACAACTGTGACCCGGTGACCACGATCTACTACACTTAATGTAAGTAAGCTAGTACTCTTTTAAGTTGTCTTTGACTTGACACAACTGTGACTCGGTGACCACGATCTACTACACCTGATGTCAGTAAGCTAGTACTCCTTTAAGTTGTCTTTGATATGGCACAACTATTACTCGGTGACCACGATCTACTACACTTGATGTCAGTAAGCTAGTACTCCTTTAAGTTGTCTTTGATTTGGCACAACTGTGGCCCGGTGACCACGATCTACTACACCTGATGTCAGTAAGCTAGTACTCCTTTAAGTTGTCTTTGATATGGCACAACTGTGACTCGGTGACCACGATCTACTACACTTGATGTCAGTAAGCTAGTACTGATTTAAGTTTTCTTTGATTTGGCACAACTGTGACCCGGTGACCACGATCTACTACACTTGATGTCAGTAAGCTAGTACTCCTTTAAGTTGTCTTTGATTGGGCACAACTGTGACTCGGTGACCATGATCTACTACACTTGATGTCAGTAAGCTAGTACTCCTCTAAGTGGTCTTTGATATGGCACAACTGTGACCCGGTGACCACGATCTACTACACCTGATGTCAGTAAGCTAGTACTCCTCCAAGTGGTCTTTGATATGGCACAACTGTGACCCGGTGACCACGATCTACTACACTTGATGTCAGTAAGCTAGTACTCCTTTAAGTGGTCTTTGACTTGACACATCTGTCACCCGGTGACCACGATCTACTACACTTTATATCAGTAAGCTAGTACTCCTTTAAGTGGTCTTTGATATGGCACAACTGTGACCCGGTGACCACGATCTACTACACTTAATGTAAGTAAGCTAGTACTCTTTTAAGTTGTCTTTGACTTGACACAACTGTGACTCGGTGACCACGATCTACTACACCTGATGTCAGTAAGCTAGTACTCCTTTGATATGGCACAACTGTGACCCGGTGACCACGATCTACTACACTTAATGTCAGTAAGCTAGTACTCCTTTAAATTGTCTTTGACTTGACACAACTGTGACTTGGTGACCACGATCTAATACACTTGTCAGTAATCTAGTACTCCTTTAAGTTGTCTTTGACTTGACACAACTGTGACCCGGTGACCACGATCTACTACACTTGATGTCAGTAAGCTAGTACTCCTTTAAGTTGTCTTTGATTTGGCACAACTGTTACACGGTGACCACGATCTACTACACTTGATGTCAGTAAGCTAGTACTCCTCTAAGTGATCTTTGGTATGGCAAAACTGTGACCCGGTGACCACGATCTACTACACTTGATGTCAGTAAGCTAGTACTCCTTTAAGTGGTTTTTGACTTGACACAACTGTCACCCGGTGACCACGATCTACTACACTTTATATCAGTAAGCTAGTACTCCTTTAAGTGGTCTTTGATATGGCACAACTGTGACCCGGTGACCACGATCTACTACACTTAATGTAAGTAAGCTAGTACTCTTTTAAGTTGTCTTTGACTTGACACAACTGTGACTCGGTGACCACGATCTACTACACCTGATGTCAGTAAGCTAGTACTCCTCTAAGTGGTCTTTGATATGGCACAACTGTGACCCGGTGACCACGATCTACTACACTTAATGTCAGTAAGCTAGTACTCCTTTAAGTTGTCTTTGACTTAACACAACTGTGACTTGGTGACCACGATGTACTACACTTGATGTCAGTAAGCTAGTACTCCTTTAAGTTGTCTTTGATTTGGCACAACTGTTACACGGTGACCACGATCTACTACACTTGATGCCAGTAAGCTAGTACTCCTTTAAGTTGTCTTTGATATGGCACAACTATGACTCGGTGACCACGATCTACTACACTTGATGTCAGTAAGCTAGTACTCCTATAAGTTGTCTTTGATTTGGCACAACTGTGACCCGGTGACCACAATCTACTACACTTGATGTCAGTAAGCTAGTACTCCTTTAAGTTGTCTTTGATATGGCACAACTGTGACTCGGTGACCACGATCTACTACACTTGATGTCAGTAAGCTAGTACTCCTTTAAGTTGTCTTTGATTTGGCACAAATGTGACCCGGTGACCACGATCTACTACACTTGATGTCAGTAAGCTAGTACTCCTTTAAGTTGTCTTTGATTTGGCACAACTGTGACCCGGTGACCACGATCTACTACACTTGATGTCAGTAAGCTAGTACTCCTTTAAGTTGTCTTTGATTTGGCACAACTGTGACCCGGTGACCACGATCTACTACACTTGATGTCAGTAAGCTAGTACTCCTCTAAGTGGTCTTTGATATGGCACAACTGTGACCCGGTGACCACGATCTACTACACTTAATGTCAGTAAGCTAGTACTCCTTTAAGTTGTCTTTGACTTGACACAACTGTGACTTGGTGACCACGATTTAATACACTTGTCAGTAATCTAGTACTCCTTTAAGTTGTCTTTGACTTGACACAACTGTGACTTGGTGACCACGATCTACTACACTTGATGTCAGTAAGCTAGTACTCCTTTAAGTTGTCTTTGATTTGGCACAACTGTTACACGGTGACCACGATCTACTACACTTGATGTCAGTAAGCTAGTACTCCTTTAAGTTGTCTTTGATATGGCACAACTATGACTCGGTGACCACGATCTACTACACTTGATGTCAGTAAGCTAGTACTCCTTTAAGTTGTCTTTGATTTGGCACAACTGTGACCCGGTGACCACGATCTACTACACTTGATGTCAGTAAGCTAGTACTCCTTTAAGTTGTCTTTGATATGGCACAACTGTGACTCGGTGACCACGATCTACTACACTTGATGTCAGTAAGCTAGTACTCCTTTAAGTGGTCTTTGATTTGGCACAAATGTGACCCGGTGACCACGATCTACTACACTTGATGTCAGTAAGCTAGTACTCCTTTAAGTTGTCTTTGATTTGGCACAACTGTGACCCGGTGACCACGATCTACTACACTTGATGTCAGTAAGCTAGTACTCCTTTAAGTTGTCTTTGATTTGGCACAACTGTGACCCGGTGACCACGATCTACCACACTTGATGTCAGTAAGCTAGTACTCCTTTAAGTTGTCTTTGATTTGGCACAACTGTGACCCGGTGACCACGATCTACTATACTTGATGTCAGTAAGCTAGTACTCCTTTAAATTGTCTTTGATATGGCATAACTGTGACCCGGTGACCACGATCTACTACACATGATGTCAGTAAGCTAGTACTCCTTTAAGTTGTCTTTGATTTGGCACAACTGTGACCCGGTGACCACGATCTACTACACTTGATGTCAGTAAGCTAGTACTCCTTTAAATTGTCTTTGATATGGCACAACTGTGACCCGGTGACCACGATCTACTACACTTGATGTCAGTAAGCTAGTACTCCTTTAAATTGTCTTTGATATGGCACAACTGTGACCCGGTGACCACGATCTACTACACTTGATGTCAGTAAGCTAGTACTCCTTTAAGTTGTCTTTGATTTGGCACAATTGTTACACGGTGACCACGATCTACTACACTTGATGTCAGTAAGCTAGTACTCCTTTAAGTTGTCTTTGATATGGCACAACTATGACTCGGTGACCACGATCTACTACATTTGATGTCAGTAAGCTAGTACTCCATTAAGTTGTGTTTGATTTGGCACAACTGTGACCCGGTGACCACGATCTACTACACCTGATGTCAGTAAGCTAGTACTCCTTTAAGTTGTCTTTGATATGGCACAACTGTGACTCGGTGACCACGATCTACTACACTTGATGTCAGTAAGCTAGTACTCATTTAAGTTTTCTTTGATTTGGCACAACTGTGACCCGGTGACCACGATCTATTACACTTGATGTCAGTAAGCTAGTACTCCTTTAAGTTGTCTTTGATTTGGCACAACTGTGACCCGGTGACCACGATCTACTACACTTGATGTCAGTAAGCTAGTACTCCTCTAAGTTGTCTTTGATATGGCACAACTGTGACCCGGTGACCACGATCTACTACACTTGATGTCAGTAAGCTAGTACTCCTTTAAGTTGTCTTTGATTTGGCACAACCGTGACCCGGTGACCACGATCTACTACACTTGATGTCAGTAAGCTAGTACTCCTTTAAGTTGTCTTTGATTTGGCACAACCGTGACCCGGTGACCACGATCTACTACACTTGATGTCAGTAAGCTAGTACTCCTTTAAGTTGTCTTTGATTTGGCACAACTGTGACCCGGTGACCACGATCTACTACACTTGATGTCAGTAAGCTAGTACTCCTTTAAGTTGTCTTTGATTTGGCACAACTGTGACCCGGTGACCACGATCTACTACACCTGATGTCAGTAAGCTAGTACTCCTTTAAATTGTCTTTGATATGGCATAACTGTGACCCGGTGACCATGATCTACTACACATGATGTCAGTAAGCTAGTACTCCTTTAAGTTGTCTTTGATTTGGCACAACTGTGACCCGGTGACCACGATCTACTACACTTGATGTCAGTAAGCTAGTACTCCTTTAAATTTTCTTTGATATGGCACAACTGTGACCCGGTGACCACGATCTACTACACTTGATGTCAGTAAGCTAGTACTCCTTTAAATTGTCTTTGATATGGCACAACTGTGACCCGGTGACCACGATCTACTACACTTGATGTCAGTAAGCTAGTACTCCTTTAAGTTGTCTTTGATTTGGCACAACTGTTACACGGTGACCACGATCTACTACACTTGATGTCAGTAAGCTAGTACTCCTTTAAGTTGTCTTTGATATGGCACAACTATGACTCGGTGACCACGATCTACTACACTTGATGTCAGTAAGCTAGTACTCCTTTAAGTTGTCTTTGATTTGGCACAACTGTGACCCGGTGACCACGATCTACTACACCTGATGTCAGTAAGCTAGTACTCCTTTAAGTTGTCTTTGATATGGCACAACTGTGACTCGGTGACCACGAACTACTACACTTGATGTCAGTAAGCTAGTACTCATTTAAATTTTCTTTGATTTGGCACAACTGTGACCCGGTGACCACGATCTACTACACTTGATGTCAGTAAGCTAGTACTCCTTTAAGTTGTCTTTGATTTGGCACAACTGTGACTCGGTGACCACGATCTACTACACTTGATGTCAGTAAGCTAGTACTCCTCTAAGTGGTCTTTGATATGGCACAACTGTGACCCGGTGACCACGATCTACTACACTTGATGTCAGTAAGCTAGTACTCCTTTAAGTTGTCTTTGACTTGACACAACTGTCACCCTGTGACCACGATTTACTACACTTTATATCAGTAAGCTAGTAATCCTCCAAGTGGTCTTTGATATGGCACAACTGTGACCCGGTGACCACGATCTACTACACTTGATGTCAGTAAGCTAGTACTCCTTTAAGTGGTCTTTGACTTGACACAACTGTCACCCGGTGACCACGATCTACTACACTTTATATCAGTAAGCTAGTACTCCTTTAAGTGGTCTTTGATATGGCACAACTGTGACCCGGTGACCACGATCTACTACACTTAATGTAAGTAAGCTAGTACTCTTTTAAGTTGTCTTTGACTTGACACAACTGTGACTCGGTGACCACGATCTACTACACCAGATGTCAGTAAGCTAGTACTCCTCTAAGTGGTCTTTGATATGGCACAACTGTGACCCGGTGACCACGATCTACTACACTTAATGTCAGTAAGCTAGTACTCCTTTAAGTTGTCTTTGACTTGACACAACTGTGACTTGGTGACCACGATCTAATACACTTGTCAGTAATCTAGTACTCCTTTAAGTTGTCTTTGACTTGACACAGCTGTGACCCGGTGACCACGATCTACTACACTTGATGTCAGTAAGCTAGTACTCCTTTAAGTGGTCTTTGACTTGAAACAACTGTCACCCGGTGACCACGATCTACTACACTTTATATCAGTAAGCTAGTACTCCTTTAAGTGGTCTTTGATATGGCACAACTGTGACCCGGTGACCACGATCTACTACACTTAATGTAAGTAAGCTAGTACTCTTTTAAGTTGTCTTTGACTTGACACAACTGTGACTCGGTGACCACGATCTACTACACCTGATGTCAGTAAGCTAGTACTCCTTTAAGTTGTCTTTGATATGGCACAACTATTACTCGGTGACCACGATCTACTACACTTGATGTCAGTAAGCTAGTACTCCTTTAAGTTGTCTTTGATTTGGCACAACTGTGACCCGGTGACCACGATCTACTACACCTGATGTCAGTAAGCTAGTACTCCTTTAAGTTGTCTTTGATATGGCACAACTGTGACTCGGTGACCACGATCTACTACACTTGATGTCAGTAAGCTAGTACTGATTTAAGTTTTCTTTGATTTGGCACAACTGTGACCCGGTGACCACGATCTACTACACTTGATGTCAGTAAGCTAGTACTCCTTTAAGTTGTCTTTGATTGGGCACAACTGTGACTCGGTGACCATGATCTACTACACTTGATGTCAGTAAGCTAGTACTCCTCTAAGTGGTCTTTGATATGGCACAACTGTGACCCGGTGACCACGATCTACTACACCTGATGTCAGTAAGCTAGTACTCCTCCAAGTGGTCTTTGATATGGCACAACTGTGACCCGGTGACCACGATCTACTACACTTGATGTCAGTAAGCTAGTACTCCTTTAAGTTGTCTTTGATTTGGCACAACTGTTACACGGTGACCACGATCTACTACACTTGATGTCAGTAAGCTAGTACTCCTCTAAGTGATCTTTGGTATGGCAAAACTGTGACCCGGTGACCACGATCTACTACACTTGATGTCAGTAAGCTAGTACTCCTTTAAGTGGTTTTTGACTTGACACAACTGTCACCCGGTGACCACGATCTACTACACTTTATATCAGTAAGCTAGTACTCCTTTAAGTGGTCTTTGATATGGCACAACTGTGACCCGGTGACCACGATCTACTACACTTAATGTAAGTAAGCTAGTACTCTTTTAAGTTGTCTTTGACTTGACACAACTGTGACTCGGTGACCACGATCTACTACACCTGATGTCAGTAAGCTAGTACTCCTTTGATATGGCACAACTGTGACCCGGTGACCACGATCTACTACACTTAATGTCAGTAAGCTAGTACTCCTTTAAATTGTCTTTGACTTGACACAACTGTGACTTGGAGACCACGATCTAATACACTTGTCAGTAATCTAGTACTCCTTTAAGTTGTCTTTGACTTGACACAGCTGTGACCCGGTGACCACGATCTACTACACTTGATGTCAGTAAGCTAGTACTCCTTTAAGTTGTCTTTGATTTGGCACAACTGTTACACGGTGACCACGATCTACTACACTTGATGTCAGTAAGCTAGTACTCCTCTAAGTGATCTTTGGTATGGCAAAACTGTGACCCGGTGACCACGATCTACTACACTTGATGTCAGTAAGCTAGTACTCCTTTAAGTGGTTTTTGACTTGACACAACTGTCACCCGGTGACCACGATCTACTACACTTTATATCAGTAAGCTAGTACTCCTTTAAGTGGTCTTTGATATGGCACAACTGTGACCCGGTGACCACGATCTACTACACTTAATGTAAGTAAGCTAGTACTCTTTTAAGTTGTCTTTGACTTGACACAACTGTGACTCGGTGACCACGATCTACTACACCTGATGTCAGTAAGCTAGTACTCCTCTAAGTGGTCTTTGATATGGCACAACTGTGACCCGGTGACCACGATCTACTACACTTAATGTCAGTAAGCTAGTACTCCTTTAAGTTGTCTTTGACTTAACACAACTGTGACTTGGTGACCACGATGTACTACACTTGATGTCAGTAAGCTAGTACTCCTTTAAGTTGTCTTTGATTTGGCACAACTGTTACACGGTGACCACGATCTACTACACTTGATGCCAGTAAGCTAGTACTCCTTTAAGTTGTCTTTGATATGGCACAACTATGACTCGGTGACCACGATCTACTACACTTGATGTCAGTAAGCTAGTACTCCTATAAGTTGTCTTTGATTTGGCACAACTGTGACCCGGTGACCACAATCTACTACACTTGATGTCAGTAAGCTAGTACTCCTTTAAGTTGTCTTTGATATGGCACAACTGTGACTCGGTGACCACGATCTACTACACTTGATGTCAGTAAGCTAGTACTCCTTTAAGTTGTCTTTGATTTGGCACAAATGTGACCCGGTGACCACGATCTACTACACTTGATGTCAGTAAGCTAGTACTCCTTTAAGTTGTCTTTGATTTGGCACAACTGTGACCCGGTGACCACGATCTACTACACTTGATGTCAGTAAGCTAGTACTCCTTTAAGTTGTCTTTGATTTGGCACAACTGTGACCCGGTGACCACGATCTACTACACTTGATGTCAGTAAGCTAGTACTCCTCTAAGTGGTCTTTGATATGGCACAACTGTGACCCGGTGACCACGATCTACTACACTTAATGTCAGTAAGCTAGTACTCCTTTAAGTTGTCTTTGACTTGACACAACTGTGACTTGGTGACCACGATTTAATACACTTGTCAGTAATCTAGTACTCCTTTAAGTTGTCTTTGACTTGACACAACTGTGACTTGGTGACCACGATCTACTACACTTGATGTCAGTAAGCTAGTACTCCTTTAAGTTGTCTTTGATTTGGCACAACTGTTACACGGTGACCACGATCTACTACACTTGATGTCAGTAAGCTAGTACTCCTTTAAGTTGTCTTTGATATGGCACAACTATGACTCGGTGACCACGATCTACTACACTTGATGTCAGTAAGCTAGTACTCCTTTAAGTTGTCTTTGATTTGGCACAACTGTGACCCGGTGACCACGATCTACTACACTTGATGTCAGTAAGCTAGTACTCCTTTAAGTTGTCTTTGATATGGCACAACTGTGACTCGGTGACCACGATCTACTACACTTGATGTCAGTAAGCTAGTACTCCTTTAAGTGGTCTTTGATTTGGCACAAATGTGACCCGGTGACCACGATCTACTACACTTGATGTCAGTAAGCTAGTACTCCTTTAAGTTGTCTTTGATTTGGCACAACTGTGACCCGGTGACCACGATCTACTACACTTGATGTCAGTAAGCTAGTACTCCTTTAAGTTGTCTTTGATTTGGCACAACTGTCACCCGGTGACCACGATCTACCACACTTGATGTCAGTAAGCTAGTACTCCTTTAAGTTGTCTTTGATTTGGCACAACTGTGACCCGGTGACCACGATCTACTATACTTGATGTCAGTAAGCTAGTACTCCTTTAAATTGTCTTTGATATGGCATAACTGTGACCCGGTGACCACGATCTACTACACATGATGTCAGTAAGCTAGTACTCCTTTAAGTTGTCTTTGATTTGGCACAACTGTGACCCGGTGACCACGATCTACTACACTTGATGTCAGTAAGCTAGTACTCCTTTAAATTGTCTTTGATATGGCACAACTGTGACCCGGTGTCCACGATCTACTACACTTGATGTCAGTAAGCTAGTACTCCTTTAAATTGTCTTTGATATGGCACAACTGTGACCCGGTGACCACGATCTACTACACTTGATGTCAGTAAGCTAGTACTCCTTTAAGTTGTCTTTGATTTGGCACAATTGTTACACGGTGACCACGATCTACTACACTTGATGTCAGTAAGCTAGTACTCCTTTAAGTTGTCTTTGATATGGCACAACTATGACTCGGTGACCACGATCTACTACATTTGATGTCAGTAAGCTAGTACTCCATTAAGTTGTGTTTGATTTGGCACAACTGTGACCCGGTGACCACGATCTACTACACCTGATGTCAGTAAGCTAGTACTCCTTTAAGTTGTCTTTGATATGGCACAACTGTGACTCGGTGACCACGATCTACTACACTTGATGTCAGTAAGCTAGTACTCATTTAAGTTTTCTTTGATTTGGCACAACTGTGACCCGGTGACCACGATCTATTACACTTGATGTCAGTAAGCTAGTACTCCTTTAAGTTGTCTTTGATTTGGCACAACTGTGACCCGGTGACCACGATCTACTACACTTGATGTCAGTAAGCTAGTA